>JBBBDQ010001280.1:727500-880000 GCA_037127315.1 Ascarosepion bandense | reverse complement strand
TATTAATTTTCTTTTCGTTGCCATTCTTTCCAAAACCTCATCATTGCTCACATGCTCGGTCCATGATATCAGCAGCATCCTTCTGTAGAACCACATTTCCGCTGCTTCAAGTTTTTTCCTCATCTTCGATGATATTGTCCAGCATTTACTGCCGTATTGAAGAACTGACATCACATAGCAATCCAGCACTCTTTTCTTTGTTTCTAGTGAAATTTTCCTGTCTTAGTACTTTACTTACCTTCTTAAACGTGTCCTTCACCATGCCAATTCGCCTTCGGATCTCTGTGTCGTACTTTCCATCTCCTGTTAGAACACTTCCTAGCGATTTAAATTTTTCTGTTTACTTGATACTAGTATCCCCCACCTGTATTTGGCATTTTGGGTTGCTCTTTTTGCTGATGACCATACACAAGTATAGGGTAGGTATCGATGGAATAAAATTCCGTATCCATAAAACACTATTCTTAAAAAAATACTCAAGCAAAAATAGACTGAATAATATTTATTTAAAATTTATAATATAAATATGTTATAATATCACTACAAAAGTAGCTATTTTACTACTTTTAATATAGCTACTAAAATAGCTACTTTTTTAATGATATTATAACATATTTATGTTAAATCTTCTAAATAAAGATTATATATATATATATATATATATATATATATATATATATATATATATATATATAGATTGTCCCAGAAATTGCACACCATTCAGATTTTTATAAAATTACATATGAATATCAATTTTATTGATCATAATCATAACAAATTAGTATATGGTTAGCGACTACAGGGACACCCTATATATATATATATATATATATATATAAGTATATACGCAAGAGATAATTTGTATATGTGTGTATACATAAGTGCATTTGGATGTAGGTATGTGTATGAGTTCAACTAGACTTGTCAGGTTTAAAAGCTACCAAGTCACGCACGTAATTCTAAGAGAGACACATGAAAAACATATAGAAAAAAAATAGAAAGTAAAAACTCCAAAATCCGTTTCATTCAATCAAGGGAAAGACATTTTAAGCATCTTTTTCAAGTTATCTGAGTCAATGGCAGAAAAAAAAAAGGACGGATTTCAAAAAACATAGAAAAACATATCATATACGAATTCCGCTGCAGATCAACTCCGACTTATTAGTAACAGTCAGTTAAGTGCCATACTTGATACACGCTTTGGCGATCATGTCTCGAAAGAGACATGACTGTCTGGGCAGAAGATTATCCCGCAGTAGGTTGCCATTGCTTTCTGCGGTAGACAGGTTGCCGACCAAGGCAGTAGAACCCAATCTGTCCTGTTATTTAACCCATGACTGGATGGAATAGACGGATTAATACTTTTCCCAAAGGTATTTACGCGTAAGTGAAGACAATGAATTCAGCTGGAATTCGAACTCGGCTCCCCGATTTCTCGTTCAGAGCCGATATCCAATGCACCACAACGCACATCACGCGGTAACAACAGTAATAAGATAAAAAAAAGGAATAAGAAAATCGACTATGTAAATGTAAAATCGTGTTGTGGAACGCTCTTTTAATGCTAATATTTTTATCAAAGCTGTAGCAACAGCGACATAAAAGCATAAAGTACAACGTAAAGTCATTAATATATTGCATCCCATATAAACGCCTCTTGGATATGGCTTCAGAAAAGAGTCCTGATTGAACTTTACGAGAAAGTAATAGCCACGGTCCTAACTGAGTGCCTAGTTTTGTATCCTTGCACCAAACTATGTCAATAGTAAATCTTAACCATATTTATGATCTAAGTACCGCGGTGTGTGGTAATGATAACGAGATATTCGTACTGAGTAGTGACTACGAGCCTCACCGAGAGCCCCTTCTATGCCTGTGCTAAACTAAATTAAGCTTAATAATTGGCATCCCAGACCTTTGAATGTCTCAGGGTACGGAAATGATTATCGAAACAGCCTGGTTTACCGTTGGTACAGTGTAGTGAGTTCGACCTTCACTGTCTACCCCATATTTAAGCCTTGTGACAAACTATGGTGAAGCTTAGATATTGATTTATACCATTAAGTTTGGCTCATCAAAAGGCTTCCAGTGCTCGCAGAATATGGCCTTAGGCCAAACCTACTTTTGGCTTAATAAATTACAAGCTTTTCTGTCAGATGAAAATATAAGGTTGATCTGAAGGAGACTACAACCACCTTTAAAATTGTTGCTTTTCATTTTTTTTTTACTTTGTTTCAGTGCAGTCTTATTGATTACACCCTAAACTATCCGATTAACAAAAAATAAAAAATAAAAATAAAGAAATGTTTTAATATTAGGTGGGGTCTCAGTTTTTCCTACAACGTTATAGTAAATCGATCCTCCATTTTAGAACGACTCGCCTGTATGACATTACCACGACCTGTAAATTTGTTGATTATCATTTTTTTAAAAGATTTTTCAGTGCAATCTTATCTATTAAACCCTAAACTTTCTGATTGACAAAGAAAAGTTGGAAGAACTGAAGAAAACTTGAAAAAGACAAAAACAAGAGCAACAACTCGTCCCCCTAAAAAAACAAAACAAGGCGACCCAAATGTGAGTGGTTCCAAAATGGAGGATCCATTTACTATAACGTTGTATGAGTAACTGAGCCCCCTCTAAAATTGTTTAAATTTGAAATTTGTCTAAATGTTTTTTGATAATCGGAAACTTTATGAAATTATCGATAAGACTGCGTTGAAAAAAAAGAAAAAAACAATGAAAAATTCAAAGGTGGTGGTAGTCTCGTTCAGGTCCGCCAAATATAAAAACTGAAACTCATTAATGAATGAACAGTTCACAAAATTTCTTCTTCTTCTTCTTCTTCTTCTTTATGCCGTATCTCTTCAGGACATTGGTGATTATGGGTCTCCACAATTTCCTATCCTTTCTAATTCTTAATAAATTCCGTCTTTTTGTTATGCCTTCTAAACGTTGCTTCACCCCGCATTTACTCATGCTTACTAGATGGGTTATGCTCTGCTTTCCTCTATCATTCTTGCCTTCAATTCCCTGTGACTATCAAATTTTTTCAAGTCCACTCTCTGCGTTATGCAACCCAGAAATTTCAATTGTCTTTTCTTAGTGTTAAGTATAAGTGTACGCTTTGTTTACATTTTCTTTAAAGCCCGATATTTCATGATATTCTAAGCATCATTTTAGATGAGATTGTCCACAGTTCACTAGCACATAGAAAGCCTGACATGTAACTGCTCATACTTTTTTCTTTGTTTCTAAGTTTTCTTGTTTCTTATACTAATAACAAGATGAAAATAAATGTGGCATGTACTTTTTAAATTGACAATCATGTAACGACACGTTTTTTTAAATAATTTTAATCAAGCAAGGCTGGACTGGCAGTAGTGTGGGTTACAGTGAGAGAAAAAATTGGTTAGACGATTTATTGAGAAAAGGATAAAATATGAACAAGTTTTAAAAAGATAAAAAATGGCAACTTACGTTGCATTTTAATTTCTGGAGACTGCAGCTATCAGGGAAGCAAGTAAACAGAAGGGAGTTTCACGAGCGGAAAGTGCGAGAAAAGAAGCTGAGGCGTAGAAGTGACGATTACATTTAACTATTTCAACGGTAAAAGGGTGGAACCTAGACGCCAATATAGTAGCACACTTAAGTTCATGTGAACGCGTCACCTGGGAAAAAAGTTCGTAAGAGCAGTTGCCTTGAAAATATTTGTAAAGAAAGACAGAAAGAAGCCACGTCATTTCGGTGAAGAAGTGACTGAAGTCGAAATGTCAAGCCAGGATCAATTATATTGAAGATCCTACTTTTGATTTCGCTGCGAACCTCGAGATGAATAAAAGGAGTACCTGATCAGTTATAACAACAGTATTCAATGAACAAGTCAATAGTAGATTTGTAAATGTGTAACACACTTTTTTGTGACACATTAAATGTCTATAAGCTGGGGTTTACTTTGATAAATCATTCTTTGGAAAGTATGGCAATGTTTAGTTTAAACTTTCGACTACATATTATGAAGCTGTCGAAACTTATTTATAAATGGAACTTTGTCTGTGTGTGTGTCTGTGTCTGTGTCTGTGTGTGTCTGTGTGTGTCCGTTACCTATAGAGTCCGAAACGGCTGAACCGATTTTTTGAAAATTTACACAGTTGTACTATAAGCGTCTGCGAGTGTTCTTAGCTAGGTTTTGTGTCGAGGTACCCCCAATAAATATCGATAATCGAAAAAATCGGGTTATAGAAGGAGTGGTCCAATTTTAATCAAATTTGATACACTCATAAAAAAAAGACAGAAGAAACGATATTCAGAAGTTTCAAGGTTGCAGTTCTTACAATAGTGCAGAAAATCGATAATATATATATATATATATATATATATATATATATATGTATAGGGCAAGGTGTTTGTGTGTGTCTGTTTATTTGCCTGTATGTCTGTATTTTTTCAGCCCTTTTATTTTAGTTTTTGCTTCGGGTTTGGCTCTAAGTAGGTATAATTGTTGTTCTTAGTATCAGCCATGATACCATTTACTCAGAGGACTTATTTAGCCTTCAAAATTCAGTTTACGACGAAAAGCTTATTTGATATCGATATAAAGAAATCAAAATTTGACTTACATCCATTCATTTTTCTTTCAGTCTACGGTTTCGCTTTAACTGGAAACAACTATTGCTTTTTAGTCTTTCGTACCAACGTCCAAAGAGTTTGAGCTCCAGAACCATGGATTAGTTTTAAAGCTTTCATTACACCCGAGAAATGCCAGGCTATACTGCTAGTATTATAATAATCACTTGAGTGCAGCAGTAACGATGATAAATAATAAAACAAGGAACGATTATAAACAGAGCTTTTTGCTCTGTCAACAATTATTCATCGAATAGAAAAATTTGAAACCTTTCAAAGACACTGCGTGATATTCCTTCAAGTAGGAGGTATTCCTTAGAAGCTGGGTGACCTCAGGTTACGGATAGTCTGTTAATGATTTGATCAAACATGCAACGTGTGTTACACAACAAAGGAAGTAGCAACTAAGAGTTTGTTGTAATATCTTCTTCTTCTTCTTCTTCTTCTTCTTCTTCTTCTTCTTCTTCTTCTTCTTCTTCTTCTATGTGCCCTGTCCTTTCAGGACCTAGGCGAACATGGCTTTCCACATCTCCCTATCTTTGGTGGCCCCTAGCACGCTTTCTGCTGTTACACCATGCAAATCTCGTTCCATCATAAACCTGATTAGGTCCTTCAAATATGTTATTCGTTGCTTCCCCTGTCTATTTTCCCCTCTATTTGGCCTGTTAGTAACAGGTTCTTTAAGCCCTCTTTCGTCACTGTATTTCCAAGGAATTTCAGCTGTCTCTTTCGTATGCTCAGTATTAATTTCCTTTTTGTTTCCATCATTTTTAGGACCTCATCATTGCTCACATTCTCGATCCATGATATTCAAAGCATCCTTCTATAGAAGAACATTTCTGTTACTACAAGTTTTTCCTTCATCTTTGATGATATTGTCCAGCATTACAAACCCGATTTCATACCCAATACATCCTGTTATTTTCACAATTACTTTGCTTTTCAATGGTTTAAAAATATCATTAATTTAGTTTCACTCTTTATTTAATATGTCAGCATGCGTTGACATACAAAAATTACGAAACCAAAATATTGGTTCGATTTTTCTGACCAAAATTTTTGTTAGCATAAAATGCATCCATAGGAGCATAATATTCTGTTTGCCTTGAAACTCATTGACTCAAAACCTGTAATAAAAAGATTCTTCTTCTATGTGCCTTGTCCTTTCAGGACGTAGTCGATCATGGCTTTCCACGTCTCCCTATCCCTGGTGGCTCTTAGATTGCCTTCTCTTGTTACGCCATGCAACCCTCGTTCTGTCATCCACTAGCTCAAGCCCATAAATCTAGAATATAAATGTATAGAAAGTAGCATGGCGACAAAATGAGGGATCGGTTTATATATTGATTATAATATAGATTTGATCACCGACTTTATATCCACATTAGAATTTCTTATAAACAGTTGGCATATATCTTCTTCTTCTATGTGCCCTGTCCTTTCAGGACGTAGGCGATCATGGCCTTCCACGTCTCCCTATCTCTGGTGGCTCTTAGCACGCTTTCTTCTGTAACGTCTCGCAGCCCCACTTTTGTCACCCACCTGCTCAGGCCCTTCAAATATGATATCCGCTGCTTTCCTCTGTCTTTTTCTTTTATGTTAGCAACTCGGTAGGATAAAATTAAACCTACGAAGGGCGGAAGAACTCTTAAAAAGCCCAAGGCCAGCTAACTAGAGGTGGTGTCTCAATAAATCACCATGGAGAAAGCAACGGGATACCACTCCACTATCTACCCACCGCTCAATCATGGCTTTCCACAATAAATGAAAAGATTACCATTATGAAAAATGATTTAGTCTAACGGTTTCATAGCTGAATCTCCCGAAGAGGCTATTACACCTCGAAGTCTATGGATACAAAACGGCAAATAAGCAGATATTTGCTCTTTCTTTCTTATTCTCTCTCCAACACTTTCTCGCATCTTTCTCTCCATCTCGCTTTCTCTTTCGAGTGTTGAATTCTCATGCTGATGAGACAAAATTTCATTTTCCTCTTGTTAACAGCTATTTTTGTAATTCTCTTTCTCTTTTGCATTTGCGCCTTCTCGAACTAACTTTTTTCCGCTGACATGGAGTGGGAAGATTATATTGAATCAGTTACTAGGTGTGCTGTTAGGAAAGTTAGTTCACTGTCTCGTGGTACACAATTTTCGTCGACAGAATCGATCGTACACATTCATAAGTCTACCATTCGTCTATGCATTGATTATTGATAACGCATCTGTTTCTGATCTTCATAAATGATCTCCCAGACGTGATCATATCTCAAGTAGGCATCTACGCAAATGACACCACCATTTACTCCTGCATCAGTAAGAAATCTGGCAAGGTGGACAAACATAACCTCGCTGCTAATCTTGAGAAGGACCTCCACTCAGTGGTGGACTGGGGTAAGAAGTGGTTTGTAAATTTCAATGCTTCTAAAACGAAACTGCTTTCTGTCAACCATCAGAGGCAACCTCTCCCGTCCTACCCCATAAGCATGGGCCAAGCAAGTATCCCCGAAAGCAATATAGTTTACTTCCTCGGCCTTACACTATCTTCAGACCTAAGTGTAATCATTATATTGAATCGGTAGCTAAATCCACTGCTAGTAAGGTTGGGTCACTGTGTCGGGCCATGAAGTTTTTTCCGCTTGAATCCATCTTGCACATATGCAAATCAACCATCTGTCCGTGCATATAGTACTGTTGTCATATCTGGTCAGGCGCCCCTGCTGTTCATCTCATTGTTCTCGATAGGCTCCAAAGGAGAATCTATAATGCGATAGGTCCCCGACCTGGCAGCTCGACATCAGCCACTTTCTCACCGGCGGGATGTGGCCTCCCTATGTCTATTCTACAAATATTTTCATGGCTTCTTCTCCGATAAACTTAAGTCACTGGTGCCCCCACCACAAGAATTTACTCGTGCAACCACACTGGCTGCCAGGTCCTACCCATTTACAGTTAAATCAACTAAATGTAGCCGATAATTTTACTTCATCAGTTTCTTTTCTCGCACTTCCCGTATACTTGCTTTCCTGATGGCTACAACCTCCAGAAATTTAAATGCAATGTCAATTCCCATCTCTTATCCTTTTGATTTCAGTCATTTCTACATCACCCCGGATATCTTATTCTTTTCCTTTCTCTCGACCTTCGCAACTGTCTTCATATCTGTGTTCTCATCATTTACTTGTCCTTTATCTGATACCCCTTGTAACTGGTTCGCCTTTCTTTTCACTCTCCTCCTGCCTAAACTTTTACTCTCTTCTGTAGCTCCCTGTGCATCAGTGGCGGTACTGCGTTGCTTGGGGTGAAACGATTAAAAAAAAAAAGAAAACATCTGGTCTTGTGCTTCTACTATATATTTAGAGATTCTTGATAATATCCAAGGAAGAATCTGCTATGTTATTGGTTCTTTCCTGGCATCATAGCTTTCCCATAACTTTCTATAAATACATTTATGGTAATTGTTCTCATCAGCTTTCTTATTCGATACCTAGCTTTTATAACTTTAATTGCAGTACTAAATTGGTGGCAAGGTTTCATTATTTTACTGTTGAAGTGCATAGTTGAAGCGATATCTATCCTAACAGTTTCTTCTTTCGCATTTCTCGTTTCCAGAATTCAACTTTGACCTTCATATATTTAAAATGAAATATCTATCGCTATCTTGTGTTTTCTTAATTCCTCTTCTTTTATTGTTCTCTCTCCTTAATAATTTTTTCTATTTCTCACTTCTCTCACGGTAGCTTTGTAGTGAACAAAACAATTTCTACATTTAAGAATTAAAATGCTAAGCAATGATTCATTGATTTTGTTAGAAATAAACGAATTTACTCGAATTTACAAAACCTTTGCTTAACACATACAAAACTCGATTCGAAATGTTTTTCGGTCTGTAAAAAAATAGGAAACATCTAAAAACAAAATAGAAAGGCCAGAATCACATCCGGGAGTGAAATCCTAAATAACCTGTTCGGAGCCCCACAAACGTAATAAAAAACGGAGCATGCTCGACCGTTGCCAGAGAGAATAGAAGACAAGAGTAATTAACAAACGTCAAGCGATCGTTATTATTATTGTCTCTATCTTTCTCCCCCCTCTCACCTCCCACCTTTTTACCATTCACCCTGAGCGATAACTTCAAAGAGAATCCTACCCAGCAATAAACGCAATAAACGCGCATACATACACTACCGGCCATAATTATTAGGCAACTCCAATTTTAAACAGAATTATGTATTTCATACTATTTTTAGAATTTATTGCTAAGTAGATAATTCTAAATGAAAATAGAATGGGTCTTTTGTCATTGTTACTTTGCAAAATTTTACAAGGCAGCCAGGGTGCCTTTGCTTCGTCCAGTCAATAATAAGAAGAGATTATCATGGGGAAGCGAGCACAAAAACTGGACACCAGAACAGTTCATTTGATGAACATATTATTGTGCAGTATTAACAAAAGAACCATTCTATTTTCATTTAGAATTATCCACTTGGCAATAAATACTATAAATAGTATGAAATACATCAATTCTATTAAAAAACTGTGGCTGCCTTATAATTATGGCCGGTAGTGTGTGTATATATATATATATATATATATATATATATATAAAATCTACAGGATGCGATGTGTAAATTGTCGCTATTTGTTTTGTAAAAGTTTGTAAAGTAATAATAACAAAAGAACCATTCTATTTTCATTTAGAATTATCCAATTGGCAATAAATACTATAAATAGTATGTAATACATCATTTCTTTTTAAAAAAGTGGAGTATCGTAATAATTATAGCCTGTTGTGTATATATAGGGTGCGATGAATGAACTGTCGTTTAAATTCCGCAAAAATGAAAATAAAACTGAAATCTCATTTTAACAGATATATTTACCAAAATCAAACAAAATTATCTCGAAATACAAAAGAGCAAATTTTTTCAATAAAATGGTCATTGGCTTCAACCATGGCCTCCATACAATTTCAAAACCTCGTGCATCTCTTTTGGACAGTCTTTTTGTTTAATGCTGCCAGAATCCTTGCCTTCAGTTCATCTTTGGGGTTACGAAGAGATTTTTGGCCTCTCGCTCAACTGCGCCCTACACATAATAATCAAAAGGGTTGCAGTCTGGGGAGATAAGTGGTCAGGGGTAAGGAGTAATGTGGTCACAGATATTGTCTGACAGCCATAATTGAGTTCTCCTGCTTATGTTGCAGAGTCCTGTTGCCAGAAAGTTGAGTCTTTCGGTAGCCACTCTCTTATGCGAGGACAGCACAATCTTTTCCAGGCATTTTAATCTAGACCCACACCAACACATACGGGAGTTCTTTTCTCATCAGAACGATCAGAGTGGGTTTTCCTAACTGCCGTGTCTTCGCAATCACCATTAGACTCATTCAACATTCTCTGAATTCTCTGCACTGTTCTCATATTGACATCCAAACTCTGAAATGTTCCGGCGCAAATGCCAAGTGTATCGTTTCATAATTTCTGGCAGAATTAATTGCATCATGGTCTTTTTCACAGATGGTGCCCAACTAACCCTACTATACCGCACAGACAACAAAATAGAAAAAAAAAAACAGATAACGCACATACGTGAAATTAAAAATATAAAATAGCGACAATTTAACCATAACACACAGTATATATCATACCAGGTGCGAATAAATCCATCTAGAGATCCAAGACGCGAATTGTTTTCCTCAAAGGAAGTAAAATTGACGGGAAATAGTGCTTCTTATTTCCTGGTGAAAGGGTTTAGAAATATGTCTCCGGAAATCCAAGGTAGCTTCAAAGCTAAAGTTATTAATTTTTCTGTGATCTTCGAAATTCTGGAACTCATTTCAGGTAAGTGTGTCAATCAGATGTTATATAAAATGTTAGCCCAAAGTTTATATATTTCTTACGAGACAAAGTAAACCTTATCTATCTGAAATGAGGAAATAAATATTAACAAATATACTGTAATATGTATTAATTTATAATATAAAAACAAACCTTTACAAAATAAGTATAAACAAATTATTTTAGACCTGAATTCACGAAATATATTTATGATATAAATATAAGTGAATCCAGGTTTTACCAATATCGACTGTTTATATCATCATTTCTATTATAATAAAAAACGCCACATATATATATATATATATATACATATATATATTTCCTGTCCTGATCATGGAGGAAAAGACAACAGCGAGACAGTGCCAGCTAAGTTCATTCCCTTTACTACCCGTTGTGAAAGCTTTTGCCTCGTGCATACTCTTTAACAGTGACTTATTATTATGTTTTTTTTTGCAATGATTATGTTGTTGAGTAGTTAAAAATATACATATATATATATATATATATATAGAGAGAGAGAGAGAGAGAGAGAGAGAGAGAGAGAGATTACCTCTTGTCGCGCTCATGGGGGATAACCTGTGAGGAAAATGCTAATATTCCTCTCAAATATTTTGCCGTCATTTTTTATGGCAGGGGTTCACTCGTTCTTGATATGGAGACATTCAATCTTTAAAAAATAAACTACATACACGACTATTTTCTTACCACATCACGTGGAAAAAATTTTTTCTTGTCGATGCAGACGTTCAATGCTTGTTTAACTGGTCAATACAAAATCCTGATCTTAATATTATTGAACAATTATAGTTGGCCAGGGCCATAGCTGATGCTAAAAAAACACCGGGCACAGAGAAAATTGCCCGGATTTATTAGTTGACAATGTGATGACGTCATCAGTGTCATCCGTTTCCAAAAACTATGAATTTTTGCTTATTTTTTCGGCTATTCCAATGAAAATTAGGCACAGAACGTGAACGAAAGCAAGAAATCGGGTTCGGACTTTCTGAGTATAACCAGGCTTTTCTCCCAAAATTATTAAATAAACAGATTTTAATGCGTTTATTCGGATGTTTTCTTCGTTTTTCTTTCTTTCTTTCTTTCTTTCTTTCTTTCTTTCTTCGTGAATTGTTTAGTTTGATTTCTGACGATGACATTTTTTCCTTGCCCGGATTTTCACTATGATTGCACGGATCGGCCCGGACCCGTTCCCGGTGTGCCCGGTAGTCAGATACGGTCATGGTTGGATCTGAAGCAACAAATGCTCTAATGAAAGCCACACAAACTCCAAATACTTTGTGAGAATGGGAAATAATTCCCAGTGAAAAAATCTGGACCTTGTTCCATTCAATGCCACATCGAACTGAATTATTTTGGGTCCTGGGTATGACGGTAAAATGCATCCGGCAGCAAGGCCTCTGATTGGGAGGTTGTGAGGAGCATGGAACCACCTCTTAATTGCTGTCGTTCCCAGATCCACTCTGACCCGGAGTGATAGCACCTGTTAGGGTCTCAGCTATGGATAGACAGTAACCCCAAAATTGGGGTTAAAACACTATGAAAGTATAAAAATAGACTTTTATGGAAATATATGCATAAAGATAGTCTTTTGTGGAAGAATATGCATTTTTGAAGGAAAAATTATTACCAGCAATATATTCTTAATACAACCTAGAAGACATCTTCAGTTTTATGAAATAGAGGAAAAAGATTAAAATATTTTTCATCAAAATCTGACCAAATTAACCTTCTCACTATAACTGAATATTTTTAAAAAATACCTTAACACCCCAACTTTTTGGCATTAAATAACCCACAGAGGTGTTGATATGCCGTTAAAAATATTTCATTAAAATCTGACGAAATCAACCGTCTCACTATAACCGAACATTACAAAAAATACCTTAAAATACCTTAAAATACCTTAACACCCCAACTTTTTGGCATTAAATAACCCACAGAGGTGTTGATATGCCGTTTAACAAAACTCAAACTCAATTATTTGGACCAAAAGGTAGCAAGATAAGTTATTAACTCCATATTTTGACCTTTGTACTTTCTGTAAGAATGAAGATCACTTTTTTTTATCATTTCACCCCAAGTAAGGCGAGGCCGCCACGAGTACGCACAGAGTTACAGTGAGAGAAAATTGTGGGTACAGAAGGTATTGAGAAAAAGCATGAAAAATGAACGAGGTTCAGGAAGACAGAAGATGGCAATTAATGTTAACATTAAATTTAATGGAGATTGTAGCTATCACGGTAACCAGTAAACGGAAAGGAGTTTCACAGGGGAGAAGGGCGAGAATTTGTAAGTATAAGTAGCGGTTATAGTTAACTATTTCAACGGTAAAAAACCTAGTTGCCAATATACTCAGTCAGTTAAGTGCCATACGTGATACACTCTTTGGGCGATCATGTCTCGAAAGAGACATGACTGACTGGGCAGAATTCTATTCCGCAGTAGGTTGCCATTATTTGCTGCGGTTGACTGATTGCCAGCCAAGGCTATAGAACCCAATCTGTTCTGTTATTTAACCCATAACTGGAAGGAAGAGACGGATTAAAACTTTTCCTAAGGGTATTTGCACTTAAGTGATTGTAAGGAATTCAATTGGAATTCGAACTCGGCTCCCGATTTCTCGTTCCGAGTCGATATCATCTGCACCACAAATTACATCCGCCATTCTTCTTCTTCTTCTTCTTCTTCTTCTATGTGCCCTGTCCCTTCAGGACGTAGGCGATCATGGCTTTCCACGTTTCCCTATTCCTGGTGGCTCTTAGCACGCCTTGTTCTGCAATCCACCTGATCAGGTCCTTCAAATATGTTATCCGTTGCTTTCCCCTGTGTTTTTTCCCCTCTATCTGACCTGTTAGTATCAGGTTCTCCAGGCCCTCCTTCCTCATTGCGTGTCCCAGGAACTCCAGCTGTCTATTCCTGATGCTCAGTATTAATTTCCTTTTCGTTTCCATCATTTCCAAGACCTCATCATTGCTCACATGCTCGATCCATGAGATTCGCAGAAATCCTTCTGTAGAACCACATTTCAGTTGCTACTAGTACGCTTAAATTCATATGGTCGGGGCACCAAGTTAAAAAAAGAAGTTCGTCAAAGCAGTTGCCATGAAAGTATTTGTAGAAAAGATAGAATGAAGCCATGTCACTTCGGTAAGAAAGTGACTGAAGTCCAAACTCCTAATCAGGGTCGATTACACTGCAGATCTTTCTTTAAATTTTCTCAAAAACCTCGAGACGAATAGCAGGAGTACCCGACTAGATATGGCAATAGTATTCAATGCACGGACCCATGTTAGATTTAATTTTATGTGATGAAGGATATTTTAGAATTGTGGAATCAAATGTATTCTTAATTACAAAGTCAGTTTTTGGTTGCCTTTGCGTTGAAAGCAGACGAACGGCTTCATATTTATTATCGCAGTGTCAAAGGTTATATGGCCCGAATTCTGATAAACACCCTCTCACTGCAGCCTAGAAATTGCTTTAATTTCACACAGATATAAGCAGCTTCGGGTCAGCAGATATTGATTTTTCTTTGAAGTGTCTGTATTAGAAAAACGGATACATGGAAGCTAACAGGTGGTCTCACGACTCTGAAGAAACCAGATAAAAAAATACTCAGCCTTTGGTTCAGAAAATAAAATTTTATCGATATAACCACGCAATTTCACTGTCTGTACGTCTAGTAAAATCGCGAAATCTATCATTATTTAAATAAACACTTATTTTTAAATTTAGTACAAAACTACGAAATAAATACAGAAATTAATTCCACTGCTTATAATGTTCGGACTGTTATCCTCCACTATGTTGCCATATTCACAATGTTTCGACCGTTATAAGCTCTGATCTTCTTCAGGTGATATAATTTAGAACCGAAACTTATTTGTTTAAAGAGATAGATTTATCTGATTCCACGTAGCTTTTTTTGCTTTTAAAATATAACCTGAAGAAGAACAATAATTCTGAAACATGAAATATTTTGTGTAGTGATATAATGCTATTATAAATCATCGTAATAACAACATTATGTCTATATACATATATACATATATATATATATATATATATAGTCTTTGAGATTTCACTCGCCCGACGACTCGCTACATTGCTTTACCTTGCTCGTGGTCAATTAAAAATCTCGCAAAGAAACGTGTCCCTTCAAATATAGAAAAACAAAATTTGATTCCTTTTGCAACCCAAAAGTATGTCATTGAAGGTTCAGAAGTTACTTAGAATGACCTACAATGACTCTTTATCATTCCGGTGAGTGTAAACATTCGTTTAAGAAAGAAACTACGAATTTAGGTACCTCCACTCATTTGCAAAAAAAATAAAAAATAAAAAAAATAAAAAAATAAATAAAACAGCTTATCATGATGCTAAAAGGGCTCAAGCTTAATAAAAAGAAAGTTTATCCTCAAAATATTTATGCTATTATTAAGAGAAAAGATCAAATTTTGTTATTATTAAAAACAAATTAAATCCTTTTTAACAAGTTTGAACTTTTAATTAAGATTTAATTTATTGTTTTCCCTCAGCGATTCACGCTATGTTTACGTAAGGCGACTATTAAAAAATGGTGCCGGTTGAGTAAAATGATTTGTGGGGCGAGTAAATTACTAATATATATATATATATATATATATATATATTTCTGAGATGAGGTAGTATTTACATTCTTCGGACAATTGTCCTCATCAACAAAGATTAGGACTATGCTCCTCATCAACCAAGATGCGGACAATAGTCCGAATAATGTAAATACTATATATATATATATATATATATATATATATATATATATAGCATAATGATAATCTACGTATACTGTCTTAATATGTATAGAAAAAATACTAAAAAGTTGTAACTTAAAAATGTTTTTTTACAGTATTTATTTATTTCTATGATTATTATATATATATATATATTTGATATTTCAGACCGACCTCGGCCTTTCATCAGATACAAATGATTTTAAACTCTAAAAATATTTGAAATATCCAATATATATATATATATATATATATATATCGGTCTGAAATATCAAATATATATATATATATAATAATAGAAAGAAATAAATACTGTCAAAAAAACTTCTTTAACTTACATTTTTTAGTAGTTTTATATATATATATATATATATATATATATATATATATATATATATATATATATAAGATAAGATAAGATGAGATAGAGAAAGTGTGTGTGTGTGTGTGTGTGTGTGTGTGTGTGTGTGTGTGTGTTAGGTTTTAAGAAAACAATCATTGTTCTTCCCATCAGGGCGTTGAAATTTGTGGCTCTCCTGAGTTTCCTGTCATTCATAGTTGTTAATAATTTTTAGCTTTGTTGTCTGAATGGATGACAGAACAGCGTTCTGTCATCCATTGGCACAAACAAGCGCGCTAGATCAGCTATGTGAGTTTTTTTTTTCCAGTCTGTTCGTTTCGGCTTAAATCCGTCCTATGAGTATTAGATATTCCAAAGAATTAGCGCAACATTAACTGCATTTTGACGGGATTTTGCACTACACGCCATACATTTGACTCTTGCCTCTAACCACCCGGACTCGGAGCTAACGTTCTTTTAGAGTGTGGCCCTACGTTTACCATTAGGATTCGGTTCGATTTCACGTGATTCAAACCTGGTTGCTCGTAAAAAATTTTTCACATTTTCGAGAATGTCCGCGAAGGGGCTGTCTGGTACCTCTGACCGGGGTTCGAAAAGGAGTACCTGTGGTTATATAGTCTTTGTTTGAAAGGACCGGCGGATATACCGATATAGGTCCGGAAGTCGTTTTTTTTTTTTTTTTCTTCTTAGATGGAGAAATGCTGGCTTAATAAATCACCTGGGTGAATTTGCATTTTCCTTCCACCGGGCAGGCGTCCACAGAATTACAGTTGCCTTCGTTTAGAATTCCGGACCTAGATTCAGCATTGCGCAAGTTCACCAGAATACTCCTATTATAGGAACTAATAAGGCTGTCAATATTCGGGGTGCAAGAATAACTAATTTTAAGGGTGTACCTATTAAAAATCTTCCGTAGAGGGTTACTGTTATTAAAATTTTTGTCTATTAACTTGAGAAAATATTTACCAATATTAGTTAGTTAGTTTACAATAAGGAGGGTTAAACCAAATATATCTTTCTTTTTCTACAGTTTCCTTTATTTTTATTTTTGGATGATTCGGAGTCTATTGTAGGTTTATTATATGTTAAATTGTTCTTATATCCGCTTTTTTGAAGGGCCTTATTGTAAATATTTTATATTGGCTCTGTATTGTTATTGAAACTGCCCTCCGTGCATCCTACGTAAACCATCTTCTGTCTGTTAGAATCTTCTATCTCCGCTTTGTATACCAATCCTTCCGCTTTACAAGCACTATTTTTTTAGAAATTTAAAATCACAAGAATATATTAGAAGCTTGTAATAAAGAGCGTTTACACACTTTCTTCAGTTCAATTCATCGCGCAAATGAATTAACGAAATCATCAATATTGGTCAATTAATTAATTTCCTTTTAGCAATTATGAATTCCTTATTCGTGAATATCAGATGGAAACCTTTGGGGTGTCTAGCTTGCTCTAAGGCTTTCTGAGAAAGTTAATGTTAGTTAATGAATTGAAAAGGATTTCGAAAGGTTTTCAGTATTTTCGGAAATGGATCCCGCACGACTTGTCTCCAGACAATTGCCAACGGCGTGTCTATTTGCTGCAAGTCATTGCTTTGTCCATTATGAACAGTAGACAATTATCAAACAATCACGAGGATTTTGACTGTCAACAACTTTGTCTTCTGTGAACGGTTTTAGATAGAGAAGGTGAATCGTTAGTCAAAAGAAAGTCAGTAATTCTTGATCACGATTATGCCTGATCTCTGCACGCTTGTGGTGATCGGTTAGGAAACACTAACTTCACTCTTTATATTCTACCGATCTTGTTTTTTCTGATTATCAATTGTTTAAGGGTTTGCACAATTTATTGGAGGACCTAAAGTTAACATTAGTGGAAGAGGTTGAATATGAGTTGGTCTCATATTGTACATCAAAGCCCACCGAATTTTACAAGCGTTGCATCTATAAACCTGACAGATTGAATGCAGTTCTAGAAAAGTGTGTTCATATTTATCATTAAATATTTCATAAGCATTAACCGAACCTGATATATCAATATATTGGCAGGTAAAAATTTAATTACGTAATTAGTCAAAAGAAAGTCAGTAATTCTTTATCACGATTATGCCTGGTCTCTGCACGCTTGTGGTGATCGGTTAGGAAACACTAACTTCACTCTTTATATTCTACCGATCTTGTTCTTTCTGATTATCAATTGTTTAAGGGTTTGCAGAATTTATTGGAGGACCTAAAGTTAACATTAGTGGAAGAGGTTGAATAAGAGTTGGTCTCATATTGTACATCAAAGCGCACCGAATTTTACAAGCGTTGCATCTATAAACCTGACAGATTGAATGCAGTTCTAGAAAAGTGTGTTCATATTTATCATTAAATATTTCATAAGCATTAACCGAACCTGATATATCAATATATTGGCAGGTAAAAATTTAATTACGTAATTAGTCAAAAGAAAGTCAGTAATTCTTTATCACGATTATGCCTGGTCTCTGCACGCTTGTGGTGATCGGTTAGGAAACACTAACTTCACTCTTTATATTCTACCGATCTTGTTCTTTCTGATTATCAATTGTTTAAGGGTTTGCAGAATTTATTGGAGGACCTAAAGTTAACATTAGTGGAAGAGGTTGAATAAGAGTTGGTCTCATATTGTACATCAAAGCGCACCGAATTTTACAAGCGTTGCATCTATAAGCCTGACAGATTGAATGCAGTTCTAGAAAAGTGTGTTCATATTTATCATTAAATATTTCATAAGCATTAACCGAACCTGATATATCAATATATTGGCAGGTAAAAATTTAATTACGTAATTAGTCAAAAGAAAGTCAGTAATTCTTTATCACGATTATGCCTGGTCTCTGCACGCTTGTGGTGATCGGTTAGGAAACACTAACTTCACTCTTTATATTCTACCGATCTTGTTCTTTCTGATTATCAATTGTTTAAGGGTTTGCAGAATTTATTGGAGGACCTAAAGTTAACATTAGTGGAAGAGGTTGAATAAGAGTTGGTCTCATATTGTACATCAAAGCGCACCGAATTTTACAAGCGTTGCATCTATAAACCTGACAGATTGAATGCAGTTCTAGAAAAGTGTGTTCATATTTATCATTAAATATTTCATAAGCATTAACCGAACCTGATATATCAATATATTGGCAGGTAAAAATTTAATTACGTAATTAGTCAAAAGAAAGTCAGTAATTCTTTATCACGATTATGCCTGGTCTCTGCACGCTTGTGGTGATCGGTTAGGAAACACTAACTTCACTCTTTATATTCTACCGATCTTGTTCTTTCTGATTATCAATTGTTTAAGGGTTTGCAGAATTTATTGGAGGACCTAAAGTTAACATTAGTGGAAGAGGTTGAATAAGAGTTGGTCTCATATTGTACATCAAAGCGCACCGAATTTTACAAGCGTTGCATCTATAAGCCTGACAGATTGAATGCAGTTCTAGAAAAGTGTGTTCATATTTATCATTAAATATTTCATAAGCATTAACCGAACCTGATATATCAATATATTGGCAGGTAAAAATTTAATTACGTAATTAGTCAAAAGAAAGTCAGTAATTCTTTATCACGATTATGCCTGGTCTCTGCACGCTTGTGGTGATCGGTTAGGAAACACTAACTTCACTCTTTATATTCTACCGATCTTGTTCTTTCTGATTATCAATTGTTTAAGGGTTTGCAGAATTTATTGGAGGACCTAAAGTTAACATTAGTGGAAGAGGTTGAATAAGAGTTGGTCTCATATTGTACATCAAAGCGCACCGAATTTTACAAGCGTTGCATCTATAAACCTGACAGATTGAATGCAGTTCTAGAAAAGTGTGTTCATATTTATCATTAAATATTTCATAAGCATTAACCGAACCTGATATATCAATATATTGGCAGGTAAAAATTTAATTACGTAATTAGTCAAAAGAAAGTCAGTAATTCTTTATCACGATTATGCCTGGTCTCTGCACGCTTGTGGTGATCGGTTAGGAAACACTAACTTCACTCTTTATATTCTACCGATCTTGTTCTTTCTGATTATCAATTGTTTAAGGGTTTGCAGAATTTATTGGAGGACCTAAAGTTAACATTAGTGGAAGAGGTTGACTATGAGTTGGTCTCATATTGTACATCAAAGCCCACCGAATTTTACAAGCGTTGCATCTATAAACCTGACAGATTGAATGCAGTTCTAGAAAAATATGTTCATATTTATCATTAAATATTTCATAAGCATTAACCGAACCTGATATATCAATATATTGGCAGGTAAAAATTTAATTACGTAATTCACTACAAAACGTAATAAAGTGTTAAACCATTATTTTCACTAGTGTCTTCTCAATATTTTTTCCTTAACTGCCACGTGCTATTTTTTCGAAGCTTAACATCAAAAGAAGACGTTAAACGGGAGGTAGACTCATATTTTGCTTCAAAATTTAAATGATTTTACAAACTGATCTATCTTCGAAGTTCTGGGCAATGGAGATAACTTTACATATCTTACCTGCACCGGTAACATTAAAACTTGTAAACATAAAAATATACATTAGGCATATAAACCCTCATGGTATAGTCGAATCGGTGCCGAACACTTTTCTTACCATGTTTTGGTAAGTTTATTAAGGCATAGCATATATTCTGCAAAGTAAAAGAGAAAGACCGAACAAATAAGACATAATAAAAAAGTTAAACATTGGAGGAAGAAAAAGGAAAGTCTTAAGACGAGCCAATATAATAAAGCGGTTTATTTTTTTTTTTATTTATTTTTTTTTTTAATCATTTCACCCCGAGCAAGGCGGAAACGCCACTGATGTGCAGGTGGCTACATAAATGTAAAAAGATTAATTAGAAAAGAGTGAGGAGTACAAACTAGTTGGAAAGGAACAATAGAAAGCTGAGAAAGCAGGTGCGATGACAGATACATAGGTGGAGAGAAAGGGAGGGTTATACAGGGGTGGGGAGAGAGCTAGAGTCCAGTGGTTAGTAGATGAGTATTGACTTTGCATTTATTTTTTTAATATATATATATATATATATTGGTTTATTTTGTTCTCTTCAAACAGACACCCAGTCTTGGCCGTATGTAGGAATACCAGTACAACCAAGCATACCCGATCTATAACATCGAATAGCCCAAGTGAAGTCTTGATTAATTACCTTTTCTGGGGAACTTATATAATGCACGTCCTAAAGCTAGTAGCAGTTTTGTTTTTCTTTCTGGGTGCGAGTCGAATACTGATCATATTCGGTTGGATCGCCTATCGAAAAAGTCTGTTATTTATTGAGACCCGAAACTTCTAATGACATGGTAGCAACAACACTGACGACGCACCTGGATTCGACACTTTAAGGTGTATTTTAATTTAAAAAAAATGGTAGACCCCTCCCTACTCCACCGTGTTAAATATTTCTGATTCAGTCATGGAATGTGTTCGTTGATTCTATCGAGACATACATCTACCCTGTTCCTTGAATTCAATCGCGGAAGTCCTCTGCACAGTGATGTGCCATCAACGCTCTGTATATGCAGCCAGTAGTTCGCTACCTGATTTAGTCTGCAGTTGCTTGTCATTAACTGTAGTTACCGACTCTCGGCTGAAGTCCTCATTGGTGAGAATCTCAGAATGAAGTTATATACATATACCTATAATGTGTGCGTGGTGGTAACAACAGAATTCAATTTCTGACTGAGACCATTGAATCCTGTTTACGCTATTGTTTCTCTCTCACCAACAATGGGTTAAATAGCGTGACATAATAGCCTCTTTGGTAGTGGCATAATTCGGAATGCAAACCGCAGTCATAAGCCAGCGTGGCAGAGCATGACATAAACATTGAAAAGACCCAGAACATGTTGGGGTAGCCGATATTGATATAAGTACACACACACACACACACACACACACACACACACACACACACACACACACACACACATATAGGCACATATAGGCACATACAGATGTATGAATATGGGGAAATATATAACAACATAAAGGGAAGCAAAAAAAAAATTATTCAAAATTATAATAAAATAAAGAACTGATCGATAAAAAATCCAGCAAGTTGAAAGTAATAGGTTGTTACGAAAATAATGGCTGCTCGAACTGTTGTATACTGAAAAGCTATTTTAACGTAGTATTCACGGTGAATATATTACATAATATTGCATGTAAACATGTTACGGAAATTAACGAATTTTAACGAAACTTGGTTATAAGCAACCGACAATTTGTAATGAATTATTTTGAACATTATTTTTACCGATACTCGTATTTAAGTAGATATTCTATTTTTAATGAAACAGTATTTTTATATTTATATCTACAGGCCTGATTATTTAAGATAAATTTTTATTACGAAAATGTGTCCTACCCTGCAGGATTCGAACCTGCGACGCCTTAGGGGAAGCATACCATTTGATCTCGTACCGTCTTGACCACTCGACCATGCATAGCCTCTTATTATTATCGTAAATAATCAGGCCGGTAGATATAAATATAAAAATACTGTTTCATTAAAAACAGAATATCTACTTAAATACGAGTATCGGTAAAAATAATGTTCAAAATAATTCATTACAAATTGTCGGTTGCTTATAACCAACTTTCGTTAAAATTCGTTAATTTCCGTAACATGTTTACATTTGTTGACATTACGATACATTTCAGAGCAGATATGCTAGTTTGCGATAAATCGAAAATTGTGTTATATAAGCATGATAAAAACCTCGTCTGACCAAGAGGCTATCCATGGTCGAGGGGTCAAGACGATACCAGCTCAAATGGTATGCTTCACCTATATAATAGGGGTCGAAGGTTCGAATCCTGCTGGGTAACACACATTTTCGTAATAAAAATTTATCGTAAATAATCAGGCCGGTAGATATAAAAATACTGTTTAATTAAAAACAGAATATCTACTTAAATACGAGTATCGGTAAAAGTAATGTTCGAAATAGTTCATAATAATGCATGTATACTCTTTAATAATTTTAACCTTACCTTTAAATAGAAATATCCTTGAAACATAGAATCCCTTAATTATTAACATGACAAAATATGATTTTCGTTTACTTTTCTTGCATGAGTTCAAAATTGGGCATAGTGCTTCCCGAAATTCTGACTATATCAACAGAGCGTGTGGAGATAAGTCTACAAATGATCAAACAGTACGATAGTGGTTTCACAAATTTCTTTACTGGTGATGAAAGCCTTAAAGATGAAGACAGTAGAAGACGGACATGCAGTCGTTGAGCAAAACCAATGTCAAAGTTTCCGAGAAAACTTTCAGACGCTTTTGGTATCAGCACTGCAACGGACTCACTCCACGTGCAGAGTATTGGCAAGGGGAAAAACTCGATAAATGGGTTCCTCATGATCTCAATGAAAATCAAAAACTTAGGCATTTTGAAGTGTGCTCGACGCTCTTTTTGCGTAACATAAATGACCTCTTTCCTGGCCGTATAGTTACTTGTGATGAAAAGTAAATCCTTTATGATAACCGTAAACAATCAAGTCAAAGGCTTGTTCGTGATGAATCCCGCAAACATTTTCTAAAGCCAAAATTGCATCAGCAAGAGCTGATGATGACTGTCTGGTGGTCTGCAACTGGTGTTATTCACTATAGCTTTCTGGAAGCCAAACAGAGCATTGATGCAAGGCTTTATTGCAATCAACTTGCTGAAATGCATGTACGCCTGCAAAAAATGAGACCAGCATCGACGTGGTCCGTATTTTCTCCACGATAATGTGCGGTGATATGTTCCAAGAATGACGTCGCAAAAAATTACTGACCTGGGATACGGGAGTTTACCACATCCACCCTGCTCTCCTGGTTTTTTCACCCACTGATTATCAATTTTTAAAGCACATTTTAAATAGTAAAACTTTTAGGCCCACACCAATTTCAAAGATTTAGTTGCATCAGAGCGAATAGCTTTTTATCAACGAGGCATAAATAATCTTGTTGATTGAAGGTAAATTTTCATAAATGCTCAAGGTTCCTATTTGGACTAATTTTAACATTTCTACAGTTACTTTTTGAAGAATAAAATTATAATTGTAAAAATGACCATTATTTTGGAATAAACTAATAGGGCAAAATACACTACATAGATATATATATATATATACACTATATATATGTATAAAATTCATGTATTTGATGTTTTGTGGAATGAAGCGATACACCGAGAAATCTTGCTAAACTACTTTATTAACAGAGTGGTACAACCAAGATGTATAGGCAATATTTACAGTCTTTCGTTGGAGCAGGTGTAACTTCCCGAAGTCCGTGGTAATGTCATTACCCCACCTCGTGCTAAGCTCACATTGTTTTTTTATACATCCGGGCGACTGGATGTCACATGGCACGAGCCACGACACAACGATATCGTTATTTCATATATATATATATATATATATATATATATATATATATATATATATATATATATATATACTTTTGTCCTAAAAAACGTAAGATAAACATTAGAACCCTAGTTCACAGGGCATTAATGATGTTTTGAGTCTTTACTTGATGATAATGAAATTAATTGTGTGAAAAAAACTTTATGCAGTTTAGCCTCTCCCCCCCTCCCCGACACTGTTCATTCGGTTATCCGTAACAAGATTTCGGAATTCAGAAAGGATACGCTCATTACTGTTAAAAAGAGCCCCGTTTATCTGAATTGGATCAAAGTGTGAAAGCACGGCTAGACATATTTCATCTGAAGTTCATTGTTGTTTTTTCTCGGCCGAAGTACGTATGGTATTTCAAACCCGGCCCGTGTTATGTTCTGCACGCAAGGATGTTCTTCCTCCCCACCAAATTAATTCCATTATTTATAAATATAATTGTAGTTGCGGAGCTGACAACATAGGAAGAAGAACACAGCGTTCTTCACATAGGAATAAAGCAACACGTTCCCACTAAGATAAGAAACCACAATTTACCTCGAAATGAACTCGTTCCAGATACTTAAGGATCAGTCATTTCTGAGCACCTTTTAAATAGAAAGTGTGCTGCGAATTTTAGTGTAAATTGGTTCACTGTGGTGGCCCGATCTCAATCTTCATTCCATCTTACGGTGCTAGAGGCTTTATATATCGGGACCCGCAAACCTTCACTGTGCAAACAGCCAGATTTCTTGGGGCTCGATATTATTAGCCTCTAGCTCTTTGCATTCATAATTTTTTTTCCTCATTTTTCATGACACACTTCATTTTAATTCTAATTTAAA
The DNA here is from genome assembly GCA_037127315.1 of Ascarosepion bandense. Taxonomy (NCBI): domain Eukaryota; kingdom Metazoa; phylum Mollusca; class Cephalopoda; order Sepiida; family Sepiidae; genus Ascarosepion; species Ascarosepion bandense. Next base: position 855,126 of record JBBBDQ010001280.1, on the reverse strand, counting down.
TCTCCCGTAGAGGCCTGACGAGCGGAAACGAAACCGGTTACTTCGTTTTTTATTACGATTTCATAATGTTTAAGAACAAGCTACACACTTTCATTTCATTAATTAGACTTTGTACTTATATATAACATCTTGCCTTTTATATATATATATATTATCGATTTTCTGCACTATTGTAAGAACTTCAACCTTGAAACTTCTGAATATCGTTTCTTATGTCTTTGTCTATGAGTGTATCAAATTTGATTAAAATCGGACAACTCTTTCTATAACCTGATTTTTTCGATTATCGATTTTCGATATTTATCGGGGGTACATTGACATAATACCTAGCTAAGAACACTCGCAGAAGCTTATAATACAAATGTGTAAATTTTCAAGAAAATCGGTTCAGCCGTTTCGGAGTCTATAGGCAACAGACACACATACACACACGCAGATACACACACAGACAAAATTCCATTTATAAATAAGTTTAGATAGGTGGTATAACTTTTCAACCGTCACATATTTTGCATTTAAAACAAACGGGATTTATATATTCATTTATATATATATATATATATATATATATATATATATATATATATATATATATATATATATCATTATGAATTAAAAGTAAATTGCGACACGGGAATTTCTATATCGGGATTTGTATCTCGTCATGTGAAAATGATTTCCGCTTTAAAATAATTAAATGTAAATCATTTTCACAACCAACATCCAACATTGGCTGTTGACGAGACAGAAATCTTGAAACTTAGAAATTCCCGTGTTGCATTTTACTTTATATTCATAATTATATGATTATATTATGCTCTCTAATATTTATTGTATTGAGCACTTTTTATAAAAAAAGTAAATGCAAGTGAACTCAAAATTGTAAAACCTTGGTTCCTCTTTACCTGGATTTATATATATATATATATATATATATATATATATATGTATATAATTACATATATTATATTTTATTTAAAGTTTTGAATATTAATTTTATATTAAGCATAAAAGGATAATCTCCTTTTATGCTTAATATAAAATTAAAAACAAAAGACAAATGTCAAAATTTACATAATAAATTAATCGGGAAAACGTATTTCATTAAATATTTATTTTTATGCCCATATATAAACATCAATTCATAATTCTTGTATAAGAAGCTAGTGTTATTTATGTATTTTAAGATAATTAATTTTTCACCAGGGCGTAAGTTATATTTATCATTTTTCCCATTGTGAGTTTTGGTTTTAGTTACAATATCCCATGTAATAATGGCTGTGTTATCATCTTTCTTTAATTGCCAGAAATATCCGGTGTGGACAATTCTATTTATATGTCTTAAATTATCTATAGGCATTCGATGATGGTAGAAACGAAGTTTCCAAGGATATTAGGTTGAACCAAAATAATATTTAACATCGCTAGCGGAATGTTTGCTAGCTCTGTATACAATATTATTACATATACTATGGCCGTATAAAGAATAGATCATATTTTCTTGCTAGTTCGGTTTAGTTTTTTAAATTAACTTTTTGTCTTTGTTGGTTATGTATTTGTTTAATACAATATTTTTATGTTGTGATATAGATTTTAATAGCTGATTTGAACATTTTTTTTTTTATTAGAACGTCTTTTTTATTGGTGAGTGATTAAATTGCTTGTGAATTAAATTTAGAAAAATTCTTCCGATATTTGTTTGAAAATAACAATTATAGGGTGGGTGAAACCATATTTCGTTTCGCTTCCGGTGTTTCTGTTTATTTTTACCCTGAATTTACTCTTTGTTCACTTTGGTCTAAGGCTTTTATATATGTCATTTTATTATTATCAAATGTTTCCTTATAGCTGAAATTGGTCAGTCAGTCAGTTAAGTGCCATACGTGAAACACGCTTGGGCGATCATGTCTCGAAAGAGACATGACTGACTGGGCAGAAGAGTATCCTGCAGTAGGTTGCCATTGCTTTCTGCGGTAGACTGGTTGCCGACCAAGGCTATAGAACACAATCTGTTCTGCTATTTAACCCATAACTGGAAGGAAGAGACGGATTAATACTTTTCCCAAGGGTATTTGCGCGTAAGTGAATACAATGGATTCAACTGGAATTCGAACTCGGCTCCCCGGTTTCTCGTTCCGAACCGATAATCTAATTTGGAGTGATTTATGCAAATAATCTAGAATGTTATGAAGATGTTTTCTTTCATTACTGACTTATCTATGGTTATTTAGATCTTTGGTATATGGTTTGTAATAACCATTATTCAAATTCAAAGTCACACTGAGAAAGTTGAGCACTTTAGCATTGGTGGCAGTGATATTATATAGCTCGCGATTTTTGAAAAATGTTATCAATTCCTTGCTCAGTTGTTTCGTATTTTTGGACTTGGTTTATGGAAGAGAATTGCACTCTCATCTCTATAGTGCCCGATATCCTTAATGTCGAAAATGAATCTTAGTCGTCACAATAATATGATTCCAACAAGTTCCTGCCTCTGCAGAATTCTATGTCCCATACCAAAGTTAAGTACCGTGTTATTTCTTTTCTTCTGCAGATAACCATTACAGAATAATGCAGGGGTTTGTTCTTGGTTTATGATTTTAATTTCGCGATCGCCAATAGGACAGTAATTTTTTGATAAATTGGTTGCACGATTCTCGTTGATGGACAGATGAATGTCACAAATATAAAATTGCATGGAGGAACATTCTTTCTTCCTTTTTATATTAGTAAACAATTCTATGGATTCTGCTATTTTATGCCTTTGGTTAATTTCCAGAGCACCTTTCTTTGTATTTGCTCGCTCTTCGAAGAATATATTTGATGATTTTACCGATATTATTTTTAGTTGAGCTGAGTAATCGGTATTTTAGGCTGTTTATTAAATTGGCTATTTTAACTTTCATGAATGCGTTTGTTGTTGAATTTGTAAATCTTATCATCAATTTTAATTCAGGAATTATTTTTTGGCTTCATTATTGATGTTATTTTCTCAATTTTTGGGTACCTTTTTTAGAAAACTTATTGACTTCTTTGTTAATAAGTTTGTGTACATATCAGTATCAATTTAGTAATATTTGCCCTTTTTATCTAATTTGATAATTATTTTATCTGATTTTTTAATCATTAGAAGGGTATTTTGCATTTTTTTTAGATCGTTGGTAGTTGTAGGAAATTTAATTTTTTCTGCTAGGGGAGTAGAACCTTCTTGAAGTCCAAAAATTGATCGTCATATGGTGTTAGTTTCCCGGGGTATTGTTGCAGAGTGACTGACACCAATGCAGCAATGATGGAATGGCTGATGGTCTGAAATGGTTTATTTAAGTAAAGAATAGTAGCATTCGAGGCGTAATATTCGAGTGTCATTCAAGTAATATTCGGACTGGTTACTTCGGTGACTATTGCAATATAAACCCCTCCTGTCTGTGTTGTAAGTTCTGTATTGTCTTTCATTGTAACTATTGTACTGTTCTGTGTACACTACCGTCCATAATTATTAGGCAACCCCAGTCTTTATAAAAGAAATGATGTATTTCATACTATTTTTAGTATTTATTACCAAATGTAAATAAAATGGTTCTTTTGTTATTATTACTCTGTAAAAGTTTACAAGGCAAGGAAGCAAAAATGAACTCGTCCGAATCACCCTAAATTTTCTTCATTTTTTCATTGATGAAACTGCAATATAGGCAATTATTAAATATTTATAAATTCATTTGATGCACATTTTATTGTGTAATTTTAACAAAAGAAGCATTCTATTTTCATTTAAAATTATTCACTTGGCAATAAATACTAAAACATAGTATGAAATACATCATTTTTTTAAAACACTGGAGTGGCCTAATAATTATGGTCGGTAGTGTATATCCGCTTAACACCGGATATTGGGCTGAATAATACCGCAGTACACTTTCTATCGTATCCAATCGGCGATGGAACAGAGACGTAGATCTATAAAGCTTCGCATCCTATAGGTTGTTGTACGCGTTCTTATGTTTAACGAAGAGGTTCCACCTCATTGTTTCTATGACATTCTCTCTCTTGTGCGACAGCGTCCGTTTGTGAGATCATTTGTCAGAAGCTATGAAGTTTTCAGAGAAATTGTCCATGTTTATTAGTTATATTTTCTGAGAACGGTTAAGACAGAAAGTATAAATTGTGCGTTGTGCATGAAAGAGCTAGTCGTGCTACCGGTAAAGAATAATAATAATAATAATAATAATAATAATAATAATAATAATAATAATAAATATATATATATATATATATATATATATATATATATATTACTTATCCCTATACTCGATTCGAAAAACCCTCCGCGTATATACGTGGAAGGAAAAATGCTTGTAAAAAAAGAAAGAGCGAAGCACATGAACATCAGCCAAAGCGATTTGGACCGAGACAGTACGTAGCTCAAAGAACAAAACCCGAGACGAGTAATCAATAACAAAAAAAAAGCGCTCAATACTTAAGCAGAGCAGAATAAGTAAATTAACCTAGTGAGCAAACAAACCTACCAAGGTTTCACCTAAACGGATCTTCAAGGAATGCAAATATATATGCATCCGACAATTTGAAATTATTTATTTGAACATTATTTTTGATCACACTCGTATTTAAGTAGATATTCTGTTCATTATCAAACAGTATATATATTTATTTCTATATGATTTTTACAATAAATGTTTGTTACGAAAATGTGTGTCATTCGGCAGAATTCGAACCTTCGGCCCTTATCCACACCAGGGAAGCCACCAATTGACCTGTCGCGTCTTAAGTCTTTTGACAACGAATGACCAACTGTCTAAACGAAGACGATGAAGATCAATTAGTGGCTTCCACTATATTGATATTCAAACAAATAATTTTATATATATCTAATATTTATTTAGAATTTATAACATAAATATGTTATATCACTACAAAAGTAGCCATTTTGTTTCGACACTATCCGTAGCTATTTTGTTTCGACACTATCCGTGTCTTATCAAGTGATGAATTCAGTAACAAATTTGAGAGTTTTAAAAGTTTAAAAGAGTAGCTAAACCCCCTTAATCAGGGAGCTGTTGTTACAAAGGTAGGATGGAACCAATCAAAAGAAAGCAGAAGAATACCAGAGTAGACACAAAAGTTCATTTGTTATGGGCTTTAACGGAAATATTTGAGTAAAATAAAAATTAGCCTATTTACTTGCATGTATGCACATGCATGTTGAAAAAGGTATGCATGATCGTGCTGATATTTATGGGTTATATGGAGCCTATGAGAGAGCGTATAACGTATTTATGGTTCTTCACCAAGGAGGTGACCCATCCCTGAGCAGTCTAGAGATACCCAATTGAGATTGGGCCAAGATTTTTGCTTTGAAATATGATACTTGTTTTCTATTTGTTTCTTTTTATTTGATTCTTTTTATGCTAGATCGAACGGAAGTAGTGTGGTTCGATGAAATGGGCTAATTTAGCTCAGAAAATGAATTATTTTTAATAATTAATTCATATTCAGTCTAAAAGACGTGTTAAAACATTAATCTATTACTTGGGATAACGTCTATCGAGCTCACTATATATATATATATATATATATATATATATATATATATATATATATATAAAGATGTGTATTCTATTGGTAGGAACAAACTTCATTAGGTAAAATAGATATTTTTTTACATTGTGTTGGAGCACCTAATTAGAGGTGAAATATATCAACTTTAGATAAAATGAATTGTACAGGCTCGAACTGTAACTTCACTAGTGTGATGTATTTCCACCAATATATGATTAATTCAACACCCAAATGAAGTAAAATATGGTATAAATAGATATTAACAAGTAAAAATACATTACGAATTAAAAAAAGAAAATCCATTTAGAAATTAAACGTACACAAGTGCACTGGGTCGTTTATACAGGGTCCTTATACATGGGGACATAGTAGATTACCAGTGCACTTGCATAAGTTATAAGTTATGTATATGGGTGAGTGCGTGTATAAGATGTCTTGTTTGTGTACATATGCACATACATATACATATATATAATTGTGTTTGGGTATATAGGCTTAAATATGTACCTAATTATCTCATATATATCTCGTGTATATAAATATATGCGAGACTGAGAATACGACAATTTATTTAACGTGATATGGGAGTGAGTATATACACCGCACTACGTTTGCGCACGGAAGCCCTACGCCTATGAAGCGTATATATGTGTGAGTACGAAAATGCTAAGATCTAATAAGGTTAAAAAATAAATAAATAAATAAATCAGTGGATATGTAAACTTAAATAAAATCAAAGGGTAAGTATATGTTGGAATGTACACATAGGTATATGGATAAAAGTTATTATAAGTGGGTTGACCAGATGGGGTCAAATAGATGCCTAAAATCAGGGGAATTGTTTTTTTTCAGAGGTCATACCATCTAAGACAGCCAAAATAACTTCAAAAGGATACTACTCATATTTGGAACTGGAACTGGACTCTATCTCTTTCTCCCCTTTCCCTCCCGTTCCTTCCTTTCCTTCTTTCCTTCCTCCTTCCCTTTACATTTATTGTCATTTATTTATTTGTTTGTAATTTTATGTTTATTATTATTATTATTTCTATTATGTTCCCTCTTCATTTTAAGAAAACGTTCATTCCGGCAGAAATTTTTATGCCAGATGGAGGAAATATTGTAAAAGAGTCTGATGATATGAGCTAATTAAGCTCATTGAAATGAACTATAGTTTATAACTAACATGTCGTGTTGAGTTTTCCTTTATAAACTTCATATCGCTCTGGTTAACACCCATCGAGCTCTTTATATGGATTTACCTATTAATAATTTATATTAAGGAAATCTTGTTGGATTGATTATCCTCACCGTTTACGGACTGACAACTATATATATATATATATATATATATATATATAAGTCAACCACATAAAATCCTGTTTCGCTGTCTCACAGCTCATCAGTGTTGCTAGACACATCCACTTGCTTCTGGCCGGGATCGAGACTCGACCCAGTTGGAGTCAGTCAGTCGATACGCCCCAAGCCATAGGCACATAGAATCAGAGAAGGGAAATTTTAACAAGTTGTATATAAGAAGTGTATACACACACCACTCACCGCAAAAACTCAGTTTATTTCTGAAGAGTCACGCATATAGCAGAAGTGGAAACTGTTTTTACAATTTTCTTCTCTAGAGAGCTCAATCGTAATGAGAGCATAATATATACATATATAAAGTCATCCGCATACAGATCTGTTCCGCTGTAACACAGCTCATCATTACGGTTAGACAGCCGATGCTTTTTACCCAGCATCGAAATCCGTCAGTCGGCGATTCTACCTCTGAGCTACGAGCGCTCAGTGGAAGAAGTAAGACTTTTTAGCGTGTATATTATCATTATACATGCCCAATAGCTGAGAGCGTCCTAATTCATTGCTTAATAAATGATGCGTAGATGCTAGAATAGCTACTGTTTTTCAAAGTCTACCATTCTTTCAGAGTGCTCAATCAGGGTGCGAGAGTGTAAATGGTCATCCGCAGACAAATCTGTTTCGCTGTATCACAGCTCATCAGTACGGTTAGACAGCCGATTGTTTTTTACCCAGGATTGAAACCCGACCGAATTGGCGTCAGTCGGCGATTCTACCTCTGAGCTACGAGCACTCGGTTGAAGGAGTCGGACTTTTTAGCGTGTATATTATCATTATACATGCCTAATATATATATATATATATATATATATATATACTGTATTTTCTGAATTACTTGACGCACTTTTTAAAAAAAAACTTCCCTGAAAATTACGTGTGGGTTTTTCAAGACAAATGTATCACTTATCAACATGGTTACCATCATAACATGGATGGTAGCGAGGATCATTTATTGCACGTGACTGGCTGTAGTGATGACTCTGCAGATAATAGTTTATAGCTTATACATGAATCTAACATTGAAAATTTTTCGGGGTTGAGAACGAATAAAATTTATTTGCTTGTTTTACATTTTTACATGCATATTTTAAAAGTTTTCAATTAATTTTTTATGAAAAAAAAACACAAAAAAAAACTCACGCTTGGACAATGAAAGATGTATTTGGTATATATATATATATAAAGATATATTTGGTAACCGCCAACTAGTATGTCATTGCGAAACGAATAAAATCGAACGAGTGATTAATGTAAACAATACGTGGCGCCTGTATATGAAGGACCCATGGTGAATGTGTTGCATGAGAATGTTTGTTTGGTTTTTTTTGTTTTTTTTTTAACTATTTCACTCCGAGCAAGGCGGAAACGCCACTGATATGCAGGGGGTTACATAAATGTAAAAAGATTAATTAGAAAAGAGTGAGGAGTACAAACTTGTTAAAAAGGAACAATAGAAAGCTGAGAAAGCAGGTGCGATGACAGATACATAGGCGGAGAGAAAGTGAAGGTTATACAGGGGAGGGGAGAGAGCTAGAGGCCAGTGGTTAGTAGATGAGTATTAACTTTGCATTTAAATTTCTGGAGGTTGTAGGCGTCAGGAAAGCAAGAATACGGGAGTGAGTTCCACAGGCGGGAAGTGCGAGAGAGGAAGCTGCAGGAGTAGAATTGTCGTCTGCATTTGGCTAACCTGACTGTGAATGGGTGGGACCCAGTTGCCAGTCTGGTTGCACGGGTAAACACCTGTTGAGGAGGCATCAGTGACTTAAGCTCATCCGAGCAGAAGCCATGAAAGTATTTATAGAAGAGACAGAGGGAGGCCACATTTCGACGATGGGAAAGTGGCTGCAGTCGAGTCGCCAGATCAGTACCTATCACATTACAGACTCTCTTTTGGAGCTTGTCAAGAACACTGAGGAGAACAGCAGGGTCACCTGACCATAAATGGCAGCAGTTCTCCATGCACGGACGGATGGTTGACTTGTATATATGCAGGATGGATTCAGGTTGAAAAAACATCCTGGATCGACATAGTGACCCAATCTTCTTAGCAGTAGATTTTGCTATGGATTCAATATAGTGGTTCCATTTGAGGTCTGAGGACAGGGTAAGTCCGAGGAGGCGTAGTGTATTACTCTCCGGGAGAATCACCTGGTCCATGCTTATGGGAGGCAGAAGAGGTTGCCTGTAATGGTTGACAGACAACAGCTTGTTCTTAGAGGAATTGAAGTTGACAAGCCACTTCTTGCCCCAGTTCACCACAGAGTGTAGATCCCGCTCAAGGTCAGCAGCGAGATTATGTCTGTCCGCCACGACAGGTTTCTTGTTTTTGTTTAGAAATTTATTTCCAATTTTAGGGTGTGTCTTCCAAGCCGCATCGTCTTGTAATCCGAAAAATACGGTATATATATCTTTAAAAAAATTAAAAATTTGTGTCCTGTTTTTATTTTCGTTTCACTTTTTTTTTTCTAGGTTTCCTTCAGTCAGTTAAGTGCCATACGTGAAACACGCTTGGGTGATCATGTCTCGAAATATACATGACTGACTGGGCAGAAGATTATCTTGCACTAGCTTGCCATTGCTTTCTGCGGTATACTGGTTGCCAGTCAAGGCTATAGAACCCAGTCTGTCTTAATATTCAACCCATAATTGGATGGAAGAGCCGAATTAATACCTATCCCAAAGGTATTTGTGAGTAAGTGAATGCCATGAATTCAACTGGAATTCGAACTCGGCTTCCTGATTTCTCGTTCCGAGCCAATATCCACTGCACCACACCGCACATTAAACTTTAACCTCTTTGAGGATTTATTGCGTTGCTTTGTAGCGAAATATTCTGATAGAATTTTAGTGTCCGTTAGAGTATTATTTTTGGAGTTAGTCGATACTTAAAATTTTAATCTTTAGTAGTGAGTTATAAAAATATATATGCTGAGGTCGTACTGTTTCCTATGCTATCGAGCAGTTAATAAAACCATCATTTGGATTCTGGAAAACACATGTCAAAATGTATTTACATTCTGAAAAAAAGAAATAACACTATGTCATGTTCATGAAATACTACGAAGGTTTAAAACTCAAAATTAGCATCACGTTCTCGTGACAAAACAAACATTCAAAACCTAAAACATAAAAACTATTACGAAACGAACGTGAAGTTTCATTCAATTAGTTTTGATGCTGTAAAAGACGTAAGCCAGACGAAAGCTCTGAACCTTACCCAAAATTGGCATGAACTGCGAACAGTCCCGAAAAACATTCAACGCATGCATACCGTGGTTAATCCGTCAACGTCGACATGAAAAATGTTTTAAAATATCCGACATAATTTGACTGTTATGCACAACTTATTTGAATATATATTTACTGACTAGATAAGAATTTCATATATATATGTATATACATAAAAATCCAGAATAATATTGTTAAATAATCCAGGAGGACCCTAGTAATATCATTTAAATATTAAAACTGTTCCAATAGATAGCTCAACGTAAATTTGCATTTTATTTAATTTACAGAGCAGATATTTATTTATCTGATAATATTTCAGGGAGACAATAGCTATTTCAACATGTCAGTTCAAGATAAAAAAATCTGTATATATATTTATAAATATATATGTGCATATATAGTAGCAGTATAGCCCGACAGACACATACACAAACATCTTGCCTTTTATGTGTATATATATATATATATATATATATATATATATATATATAATCGATTTTCTGCACTATTGTAAGAACTGCAACCTTGAAACTTCTGAATATCGTTTCTTATGTCTTTGTCTATGAGTGTATCAAATTTGATTAAAATCGAGCCACTACTTCTATAACCCGATTTTTTTTATCATCAATTATCGATATTTATCGGGGGTACATCAACACAAAATCTACTTAAGAACACTTGCAGACACTTATAGTAGAATTGTGTAAATTTTTAAGAAAATCGGTTCAGCCGTTTCGGAATCTATAGGTAAGGGACACATACACAGACACACACACACACAGACAAAGTTCCATTTATAAGTTTAAGTTAGATCATTTGTATATATATATATATATATATATATATATATATATATATATATATATATATATTTGTTTGTATATACATATTAATTTGTACATATAAATATGTGTGTATGTCAATATGTGTCATATAAGACTTGATTTCATTTCGATTAGACTATAGAATCATGAGTGGTCAAGCAATGTATTTATTTATATGTATATAAAAATTTGGTTAAAAAGAACCAGTATGAGGTGCCTGTCTATTGCATTTTTCCAGTTTTCGAATTAGGCGTTGGGTTTTGTGCTTAAAGCTGTGGATAAACAAAACGAAGTTCATATAAAGCAAAGAATGTTTTTAAAAATCTATAAAGCATTTAATTATACAAAAGAAAAAAAGGTGACGGTTTTTTGAAGTGCTAAATATATATTTAACTGGTGTATATAATATGTTAATAAAAAAATATATTAATTGGAGTAGATAGACTAAACTATCGCCCGGTTCACACTCCACCCACATCTATTGAACAGGTGAAGAGGCTCATCCCTTGTTTCCTGTTTAGGATGTGGTTTCCGGCTTTCTTTTTTCCATTCTTTTTACCCTTACGTAGCCCCCTGCGCATCAGTGGCGTTACCGCCTTGCTTGGGGTGATATGATTAAAAAAAAAAAAATAAAAAATATATAAACAAATTCATAAATGTATGAAATTAAAGAAAGAATTAATGAAAAAATTGCAAAATTATTCCAGAAAAATTTCCTCGTCAGAATTCTATTTTATATCTGCTATTCGGCAGTGTATTGAATCAGTCAGTCAGTTAAGTGCCATACGTGATGCACGCTTTAGGCGATCATGTCTCAAAAGTTACATGACTGACTAGGCAGAAAATTATCCCGCAGTAGGTTGTCATTGCTTTCTGCGGTAGACTGATTGCCAGCTAAGGCTCTAGAACCCAGTCTGTACTGTTATTTAATTCATAATTTGAGGGAAGAGACGGATTAATATCTTTCCCAATGGTATTCGTGCGTAAATGAATGACATGAATTCGAACTCGGCTCCCCGATTCGTCGTTCCGAGTCGATATCCACTGTTACCATATCTGGTCGGGTGCTCCTATTCAACTCGAGGTCCTTAATAAAAATCTAAAGAAGTATCTGCAATGTAATAGGTCCTAACTTGGCATTTCGATTTCAGTCAATTTCTCACCGACCTGACGTGTCTTTCCTTTGTCTTTTCTACAAATATTTTCATGGCAACTGCTCTGACAACCTTTTTTTTCCTGGTACCCTAACCAGATGGATTTAAGCGTGCTAATAGATTGGTATCGTGGTCCCATGCTTATTGCTATCATTAATTCTTTAGGATGTTGTTGATTATGACGGTTGTTATATATATATATATTTATATATATATATATATATATATATATATATATATATACATATATATATATATATATACATATATATATATACATATATATATACATATACATATATATATATATATATATACATATATAATATATATATATACATATATATATATATATATATAATTCTATTATTATGTTTCATTTATGATCATTTGGTACACATTCCCATTTAACCAAATGATTATTCCCAAGTTAGGGCATAAATTTATCAAATTAGTTGAAAACCAATTCCCTAATTTTAACCCCTTAGCAAAATTTTTAACAGAAATACCCTTAAACTAAGTTATAGCTGTATAGATAACCTTGAGAAGTTCATCAAAAACATAATGCATGATTAGGTGCTAATAAACCTAAACACAACGGCTCTTAGGTTGCAGTCAAGATGTTATTATTATAAACATTTATAATAAAACTAGCAGTATAGCCCGGCGTTGGTCGGGTGTAATGAAAGCTTTAAATCTAATCCATGGTTCTGGAGCTCAGACACTTTGGACGTTGGCACGAATCACTAAAACGTTTCCAGTTAAAGCGAAACCGTTGACTGAAAGAAAAATGAATGAATGTCAGTTAAATTTTGATTTCCTGGTATCGATTTATATATATATATATATATATATATATATATTATCGATTTTCTGCACTATTGTAAGCACTGCAACCTTGAAACTTCTGAATAGCGTTTCTTATGTCTTTGTCTATGAGTGTATCAAGTTTGAGTAAAATCGGACCACTCGTTCTAAAAATCGATTTTTTCAATTATCGATTTTCGATATTTATCGGGGGTACCTCGAAACAAAACTTATCGCAGAACACTCGCAGACGCTTACAGTACAACTGTGTGAATTTTCAAGAAAATCGGTTTGGCCGTTTCGGTGTTTATAGGTAATGGATGCACACACACAGACACACACACACACATAGACAAAGTTCCATTTATAAATAAGTTTAGATAGATATTACGACACACACACACACAAATATGTGACAGCCAAAACATTACATATTTTCTCTTCTGTTCAATATGTCCAAATAGTGGATATATTGGTGAATCTGGAAATAGCTTTAGATTCCGTTTCAATAATCATAAACTTAGCATACGCCAGAACAACCAGTATTCCCCCATAGCCCAACACTTCAATCAACCGGGTCACACTTGAGAAAACTGCAAATGTTTACTAATAGATTTTAGTTCTACCCACTCACGCAGAAAGAAAGAAAAATACTGGATTTTAAACTTAAATACACATAAGACTTGGGTGTTTTGAATCTTTATAAATATTTCAATAGTTAAACATCTTTTCGATACACTTAAAAATTTTTTCTCTAAAACAAAATTTATAAGTATTATTAAAAATCGGTTTACGTTTACAAATATTTTTTAAAAAATCTGTCGCTTTCTATGTCACGTGATGTAAACAATCTCTCGGATGAACGCTCTCGCGAAATACGTTTCTAATTTAAATTTTAAAATCATTTGTTTTTGATGAAAGGCCGAGGACGGTCTGAAATATCAAATATAATAGAAATAAATAAATACTTTCAAAAAATACATTTTTAAACTTACAACTTTTTAGTAGTTTTTCCTATATATATATATATATATATATATATAGCTTTCATTGAATAATAGACAAGTTCTGTCTATTTTGTGTAAGATCCTTTCGTATGATTTGATTAGCTTGATAGTGTTGTCATGAAAAGACGACAGGAAATCGCAGTAATTGTTGATTTTTTTATCAGCTCTGAGCTTTCGGGTTACATAAGCCATTATCAAAGGATGAACATTTAATATACAGTGAACATAGAACATTTAAATTATTAACAGAGTGGAGTTATACAGGGAAAATTAAACAGGTTCATTTCTTTGCGTCGTAGATGGCCGCAGGCCGAGAACGAAATGGTGGTAGTAGGTTTTTGGTCAAATGCGAGTATAGTGGCATGAGGGGATTGGTCTGGGAACTGCTACTACTATGGGTGTTGGGGGTGAGTATAGTAACTATGACCTCTCCCGTCGATTATACGCATTGGAGTATGTTAGTGGTGGTGTCGAAATTTATGTTTAGGTGTCGAAAGCTAGGTTTAAACCGTTTGATGTAGATAACTTCTAGAATTTTAAGTTTTCGTTTATTATTTTCTTGTCTAAGTATATGCGTATTTTCAACAAGTGTTTTCTAAGAAGTGTGTGTTAATAGCCGTGGTGTTTTATATGTCGGAATATGTTAGAATTTTCATTTAAGTGCAATGTAAGTCTCCGCGAAAGCGAGTTCGTAGTAGGTCCAATGTAGGTATTATTTAGTTTGTTAGATACATTCTCGAAAGGGGCATTTGAATTTATAAACTACATTGTTTTTTTTTTTTGTAAATCGGTGTGGGAGGAGTCGTTGCGGACGATTGAGTTGGATGCTGTGGATTTAGCGCAATATATGATAAACTTAATTCTTTTGTTGGGGTCTAAAGGATCTTACACAATAAATTTAAATTGTGTGTATTTAGGCAGCATTTTTTCAGTGATGCATGTCTCATTAACTAATATAGACAACAGATAGATAACAGAAGCGATTGGTTATCCCAATGGATTTCCGTACTTAATACTTCCTGACCCCACTCTCGGGTGGTCATGTGAGACGCCACAAGCTGTAGTGCGATTTTCGCTTCCAGCATGTACGCACGTGTTCGCCAATTCTCCACACAAACAAAATAGACGACTACTACTATCGCCATCCGCGAACTGCTCTTTACAACCAACATTATTTTCATCTTTGATAATGGCTGATGTAAGCCGAAAGCTCAGAAAGGATTAAATAAAAACATGTATCAATATTGTTATTTTCTTTCTTCTTTCAACGATAATGCTATTAAACTAATCAGACGAATAAAACATGCATCAATATATATATATATATATATATATATATATATATATACTCTTCAGTAATGAACTGAGGTCTTTCGGTGACTGGCGTGTACATACCCGGCTCATATACAACAAGCTAAAATTTACCCTTCTCTGATTTCATACGGCTGTGGTTAGGGGTTAGCGACTCCGAATGACACCAAATCGGTCGAGTTTCGATCCCGGCCAGAATCAAGTGCATGTCTAACCACAATGATGAGCTGTGATACGTCGAAACAGGCTTGTATATGGATGACAAACAGCATGGACCATTTCATTTTTCATAATTCTTATATTTTACATTAAGTTCTCCCAATAAAACACTTTGTAAAGCGGGAGCGAAACCAGTTGTTCTTTGTTATATATATGTTTTATCCTCATTATGTCCTCTAACATAAAAATTATAACTCTTAATGCAATATATATATATATATATATATATATATATATATATATATATAGTACTGTGCAGAAGTATAGGACAAGAACTAATTTATCTTTTATGAGGCAAATTAACAAAAATAATCAATTTAATTAAAGTAATGTTATCTGATTTACACAACAAATGCTTTAACAATAAAAAATACTTGTTACAAAATAAATTTAATATTTAGTATCATAGTATTTTGCTTTGATCACAGCCTTCATTCTGTCAGGCATTGACATCACAAGCTTTATCAATCTATCTAATGGTATCTCCTGCCAAGCCGCTTGTATTTGTTTCCAAAGTGTGTCTGGTGAAGTAACATTAGATTTATTAATTTGTTATCCAAAATATCCCATTGATGTTCAATAGGACTGAGCTCAGGGCTTTGTGGGGGCCAATTCAAATTTCGAAGCCTTCTGTCCTCTTCATTTTTAGTTAAGTAATTCTTACAAAGGTTTGAAGTATGTTTAGGGTCATTGTCTTCTTGATAAATAAATTCTTGTTCTATAACTCGTATCCCATATATAGTGGATAAGAATCTGGTGATGCATTTTTTTATTCAGCTTTCCATCAATTTTCTTCAGGTCTCCAAATCACTGGCCACGAAAGCATCCTCAAACAAATATATTTCCACCTCCATGCTTCATTGTTGGCACAATGCATTTGGCAAGGTACCTTTTATTTGATCTCCGCCTAACATAATGTCTCCTTTTTGAGCCAAGAAGTTCAAATTTTGACTCGTCTGCCCAGAGTACTTTCGTCCAATGATCTTCCGTCCAATCCTTGTGATGTTTTGCAAATTCTAAGCGCTTTCTAACGTTTACTTCACGCAACAATGGTTTCCTAGCCTCTACTACCGGTAATGTGCAAAACTGTTAGGACAGGGGGGGATTTTAAACTCTATTTTGATGCCTCATAAAAGATAAAATAGTTCTTGTCCTAATACTTTTGCACTGTACTATATATATATATATATATATATATATATATATATATATATGTGTGTGTGTGTGTGTGTGTGTGTGTGTGTGTGTGTGTGTGTGTGTAGATAGATAGATAGATAGATAGATAGATAGATAGATAGATAGATAGATAGATACATAGATAGATAAAGCATAATGATGATCCTCGTATACTGTCTTAATATGCATAGGAAAAACTACTAAAAAGTTATAAGTTTAAAAATGTATTTTTTGACAGTATGTATTTATTTCTATTATTACATATATTTGATATTTCAGACCGGCTTCGACCTTTTATCACAAACATGATTTTAAAATTTAAACTAGAAGCATACTCACGCAGAAAGAAAGAAAAATACTGGATTTTAAAATTAAATACATATAGGCTAGGGTTAAATAGGGGCTTAGGTATTTTGAATCTTTATAAATATTTCAATAGTTAAACATTTTTTAGATACACTTAAATTTTTTTTCTCTAAAACAACATTTAAAAGTATTATTACAGTTAGGTTTACGTTTAAAAATATCCAAAAACTCCATCGCTTTCTACGTCACGTGATGTAAACATCTCGCGACAGACGCTCCTCACGACGAACGATTATAGTTTAAATTTTAAAATCATGTTTCTGATGAAAGGCCGAGGCCGGTCTGAAATATCAAATATATATACATAATAATAGAAATAAATAAATACTGTCAAAAAATACATTTTTAAACTTATAACTTTTTAGTAGTTTTTCCTATACATATTAAGACAGTATACGAGGATCATCATTATGCTTTATCTATCTATATATATTTAGTAGTTTTTCATATATATATATATATATATATATATATATATATATGTAAAGAGAGAGAGAAAAAAGAGGATCTTTTCTGAAACTTTAATGCTTTCATTTCTATCAAACAAATAATAGCATTTCATTGTACTAAGCTACGCACTCTAGTAAAAACAAATGTACTTTGTACTTCCCCTAGAATTTTTGGTTGGGATCGATTAATGTATAGCACAAGAGGGTGTGACTTATAGACTGACCTCCGGAAATCACAGGATTTTATATATAGATAGAATTTACTGACTCCATTCATGTAACCCTATTTCCATGTAAATATACTTTTTGGTTTAATACAACGGAGTGAAAGAAATTATTAGTGGTATTGTTAGTTGTGCATTATTGTAATTCGCGATGTGAGCTTTACTTAAAACTATTTAATACCATGTACTTGTAAAATCCGAAAAATAGAGAAATTAGCTGAAAATTGGGAAAGCAGGAAAAAATCTTTTTTTCATTGTATTTGAAGTGAATTGTTTTGGGCCAATGGAAGTGAGAAATGGCGATAGTGTCAGTTGTCAGTATTTTTGATAGGGTTAAATTAAGGTCAAGTCCTTGCTTCCACACCTGCTGGGAAATGATTTTAAAATTTTTTAAATCCTCAATCGCAGTCAATTAATAGAATTGCTTTTAGCAGTTATGAATTCCTAACCCGTGAATATCAGATGAACAATCTTTGGACAGTCTATTTCGCTCTAAGGAAATTCTCAGTGAGAAATTAAATGTTAGTCATTGAAAAAAAAAATTTTCTCAGTGTTTCGAAAATGGATCCTGCACGACTTATCTCTAGAGAATCGTGTCTATCAGTTGTAAATCATGACTCGGCCATTATGAACATATAGACAATTATCAAACAATCGCGATGATCTTAAATGTCGACAAAGTCTTTGTTTTGGAAACGGCTTTAGACAGAAAACGTTATTCCTTAGTCAATATAAAAGCAGTAAATTCTATCATGATAATGTCCGATCTCTGCACATTTAAAGATCTCTTCGAGGAGATCGGTTAGCAAACACTGCTTCATCTTCCATATTCTACAGACAATGTTTTTTATCTGAATATATATTTTTTTTAATCATTTCACCCCAAGCAAGGCATTCCACTGCCACTATTGCGCTTGGGGCTACATAGGGGGAGGTAAATAGGAAGAGCGGTTAGTTATAGGAAATGTCAGAAGAGGGGTGATAGATAGTTTTAAGAGTGTTTGAAAGAATGGAAGTTAGTTTGTTAGGAGGTGTCTATTGACCTTACATTTAAACTCCTGGAGATTGTAGCCGTCGGGGAAGCAGTCATGTGGAAGGGAATTCCACAGTCGTGAAGTGCGAGAAAAGAAACTGTTGGAGTAGAAGTTGCGGTTGCATTTTATCGGTTTCACTGTAAAAGGGTGGGATCTAGTTGCTAATCTAGTATCTCGTGCAAATTCGAACCTAGGGGGCACCAGTGATCTAAGTTCATCGGAGCAAAAGCCGTGAAAGTATTTATAGAAGAGACACAGGGAAGCCACGTCGCGCCGGTGAGAGAGAGACTGCAGGCGGTCTGCTAAGTCGGTATCGATCACATTACAGACCCTCCTTTGTACCTTGTCGAGAAGCCCAAGGAGAATAGCAGGGGCACCCGACCAGATATGGCAACAGTATTCAATGCACGGGCGGATGGTAGATTTATAAATGTGCAGGATAGATTCAGACGGAAAAAACTTCCGGGCCCTGCACAGAGAACCGACTTTCATAGCAGCGGATTTAGCAATGGCTGCAAGGTTAGCTTTGTCGCCCAAACCAGATTTTTGATCGAGGCGAGAATAAACTGTGGTGTCATCGGCGTACATACCTACTTGGGATCTTATGGTATCAGGGAGATCATTAATATAGATCAGAAAGAGCGTAGGACCTGAATATCAATTCTTTAGAAGTTTACATAAACATTTAAATGGTCTAAAGTTGACATCACGAGAAAAGGTTGAATATGAGTTGGTCTCTTGTTTTGCATCAAAACGTAGAATTTTACAAGCAATCTATGAATCTGTTGACAAGATCGAATACGGTTCTAGAAATTAAGTGACTTTATATTGATCTCTAAAAATTTCTATAAGCATTCAAAAATTCAATGTATTCTCAGATAACAATTTAATTATGTAATCCACTACGAAATGTGATAAAGTGTTAAACCATTAATTGTTTTCATGGGTTTCTTTTCATGATTTTATCTATTTTTTTTTTCACTACTTGTAACTCGATATTCATTCCAAGGGAGTTAAAAAAAATGTGCGGATTACCCTCACCTTCTTTGGCAAGTCGCTTGTTCAGGACCTATAAAATGACGGCATTTGGTTTGAATTTAATGGCGGCCGTACGGCACTTTTCATTTCTTAGTCATCTGGCTAATTTAATTTCAGACAAATGATAAGAATATCACACACACACACACACGCAGGTGCAAACTTTTCTACTTCTCCTAACATGCAGATCTGATAAGGTTTCTTCCTATGATGCATCAAATATATGAATGTAAGCGAGCTACTTGATTGGCTGTTGGGTCTCACCGTTATGCTGTTGAACTAGCTAGATGTAAACACTTCTTCTATTCTAAAAGTTTCTTTTTCAACTCCATTGCGTTTTCTTGCTTAATATGCTACCTACAATCTCCAAAAATTTAAATGCAACGTCAATCGCCACCTTCTCCTAGTTTCTCTATTGTCTTTTCTTCACTCAGTCTCACAAAAGAATTTTTTAAATTCCATTTCACTCCCTATAACTCCCCAGAATCTTAGTGTCATTATCGCCTTGAAACGATTAAGAAAAATAATAAATCATATAATTTTTTCATCGTCTTCATCTCTCTGTATACATACAACTATTTTTTCTCGCTTTTTGTTTTGTTGTTCTTCATATAAAACATAGATGCAAAAATTTCTCCACGTCAACAAATTCCTTCCTCCTAAAATGATTAATACACTTGGAAATTTCTCAACCTCAACCTCATCTATCATAGCTTATTGCTTATATCTGGCGAAAACATGAACCACGGATAGGTTGAGCTAAGCGTATCTTTGTTCAACACCGCATGATTCTATAAGAACAAAATATTAACCCGGTCATTTTGAACAGCCTCGTCAGATGTAAACTTTCATATGGATATCAATATGATATCTAAGTTGTTTAGAAATGTCTAAGCAATCAGCTATATGCAAATATTTTATCAGGTTGAGCTAAGCGTATCTTTGATCAACACGGCATGATTCTATAAGAACAAAATATTAAGCCGGTCATTTTTAACTGCCTCGTCAGATCTAAACTTTCATATGGATATCAATATGATATCTTAGTTGTTTAGAAATGTCTAATCTATCAGCTATTTTTTTTTAATCATATCACCCCAAGCAAGGCGATAACGCCACTGATGCGCAGGAGGCTACGTAAGAGTAAAAAGATTGGAAAAGAGAAAGCCGGAAACCATATCCTAAACAGGGAACAAGGGATGAGCCTCTTCACCTGTTCAATAGACGAGGGTGGAGTGTGAACCGGGCGATAGTTTGGTCTATCTACTCCAAATTGAAAAAAAAATAAAGAAAAGAGTGAAAAGATTGGAAAAGAGAAAACCGGAAACCGCATCCTAAACAGGAAACAAGGGATGAGCCTCTTCACCTGTTCAATAGATGTGGGTAGAGTGTGAACCGGGCGCTATATGAAAATGTTTTATCAGGTTGAGCTAAGCGAATATTTGTTCAACACGGCATGATTCTATAAGAACAAAATATTAACCCGGTCATTTTTGTCACAGCCTCGTTAGATGTAAACTTTCATATGGATATCAATATGATATCTAAGTTGTTTAGAAATGTCTAAACTATCAGCTATATGCAAATGTTTTATCAGGTTGAGCTAAGCGTATCTTTGTTTAACACGGCATGATTCTATAAGAACAAAATATTAAGCCGGTCATTTTTAACAGCCTCGTCAGATCTAAACTTTCATATGGATATCAATATGATATCTAAGTTGTTTAGAAATGTCTAAGCTATCAGTTATATGCGAATGTTTTCTCAGATCATTGATTAGAAATGGCTTCAAGCAAATGTAACCAAAAAGGAAACAATAAATTAAATTTATTCATTAATGACTGCCCAAATTTAAGCAAGCAATTAAAACAAAAGACAAAATTTATCACTCTCACCAGTTTCTCAGTTTAAAGAGTGAGTGAAAATTTCAAACATGACGGACAAATTCGTCTCCTCAATTTTTAGCAACGATTCAAATGGGCAGCTGGTTGCTGACCATGTCCAAGATAACTATCCTTAAAAAGACCGCATCATTTGTATCGATAACAACTAAAATAGATAGCGTGTGTTACTAGAAATGAAAATAATAGCAAAATCCAGATCTTAACTTTCTAGACAAAACTGATTCGTTTTCTTCGGCTTATCAATAATATTCAGGTTATTTAATGCCAGAAGATATTTTTAGATTGTAAGATTAGATTTTACAGATAGTAATGATTTTTAATAACACAAAACATACAACTTAATTCATAAGTTAGCTGGAGGTGAGGGAGAAAAGGTGAATTTATAACTTTCCTAGCCGTATTTTTCGGGTAAAGAAATATAACAAACCCAACTTCCGTTGGAACTTGTCTCACCGATTAACGATTCGGGGCCATTATCCGCAGATCCAAACTTACAGCATGTGGTATTACCAAGCGATCACCTATCAAGGCAATAACCAGGCTGAGCGTTTCTTAACTTCAGTGATCACACAAGAACCCGTGTTTCAACGTGATGCTGCCGTAAGCTCTCGGCACACAAAAATTTACGAAGAAAATATTAAAAAAGATCTATAACAGGATGTGGAATTGAGAAACTTCTATTTGGATGTTCGTTGTGGTGCAGTGAATATCGACTCGGAACGAGAAATCGGGGTGCCGAGTTCGAATTCCAGTTGAATTCCCTGCATTCACTTACGCACAAATACTCTTTGGAAAGGTATTAATTCGTCTCTTCCTTCCAGTTGTGGGCCAAATAGCAGGACAGATTGGATTCTATAGCCTTGGCTGGCAACCAGTCTACAGCAGAAAGTAAAGGCAAACTACTTCGGGATAATCTTCTGCCCAGTCACTCATGTCTCTTTCGAGACATGATCGCCCATACATGGCACTTAACTGACTGACTATTTCTAAAAAGAAAAAAATAAGAGAAAGATTTTATCACATTCAACTGAGAGAAATGTTAATTATTTAAACAATGAACATAACCTTTGCGCCTAAAGTTCGTAGTTTTTATTTTTTACCACATCTACACTTCTACTATATATTTTGAGATTCTTGACAAATTTCAAAGAAAGGTCTGTAATGGAATTGATCCTGACACGGTATCTAGACTTCAAACACTTTCTAAACGACGTGATGTAAATCTCTTCAGTCCTTTCTACAAATATTTTCATGGCAATTGTTCTGATAGGCTTCCTTAGTTGGTGCTTAGATTGTTAGATTTAAGCGTGTTACAGGATTGGCAATTAGGTCTCACCATTTTAAAGGTGAACTAGCTCGACACAATCTTATGTTCCATTCTAACACTTTCTTTGGACATAATAATCTTCCGTGAAATTCCTATCTAATCTTTTGCTTCCTTGCCAGCGACAATCTTAAAAAATTTCAGTGCAACTCCAAAAGCCATCTTCTGTCTTCCTAAATCATGTCCTTTTATTGCCACTCCTCTTCACTAAATTCTTTTCATTTGCTTTCATAAGGCTTTGGGTGTGAAATCTAAACTTATTTGTAAATGGAAGTTTGTCTGTGTGTGTGTGTGTTTGTCTGTGTGTGTGTGTCCGTTACCTATAGACTCCGAAACGGCTGAACCGATTTTCTTGAAAATTTGCACAGTTGTACTATGAGAGTCTGCTAGTTTTTATGTCTAGGTACTCCCGATAAGTATCGAAAATCGATAATCGAAAAAATTGGGTTATAGAAGGAGTGGTCCGATTGTAAACAAATTTGATACACTCATAGACAAAGACATAAGAAACGATATTCAGAAGATTCAAGGTTGCAGTTCTTACAATAGTGCAGAAAAACGTTAATATATATATATATATATAAAAGGTAAGATGTTTGTGTGTGTGTCTGTTTATCTGCCTGCATGTCTGTATTTTTTCAGCCCTTTTATTTTAGTTTTTGCTTCGGGTTTGGCTCTAAGTAGGTATAATTGTAGTTCTTAGTCTCAGCCATGATACCATTTACTCAGAGGATTTATTTAGCCTTCAAAATTCAGTTTACGATGAAAATACTTATTTGATGTCGATACCAGGAAGTCGATTTGAGTTACATCTATTCAATTTTCTTTCAGTCTACGGTTTGGCTTTAACTGGAAACAACTATTGCTTTTTAGTTTTTCGTGCCAACGTCCAAAGAGTCTGAGCTACAGGACCATAGATTAGTTTTAAAGCTTTCATTACCGTCGAGCAACGCCGGGCTATACTGCTAGTAATTTAAAAAAATATATTAGATGAAAACTTGGAAGTTTTCCAACATATTTCAGTAAAATTTTGATTTCCCAAGGTTATAGTTAAAATTTAGGTATACGAGAAAAAAATGTCAATTTAAACTGATGCATGGAAGTTCTGACTGAAACTGACGTCTGTCTTGATCAATATATTTCGACCATTGTGCTTAGAGTTCGTATGTTTTTGATTTCAGAAGGGAATTTGGAAATTTTCCAAACTATTTCTGTGAAATGTATAGTTATCTAAACTTATTTATAAATGGAAGTTTGTCTGTGTGTGTTTGTCTGTGTGTGTATCCGTTACCTATAGACTCCGAAACGGCTGAACCAATTTTCTTGAAAATTTACACAGTTATACTATAAGCCTCTGCAAGTGTTCTTAGCTAGGTTTTTTGTCGAGGAACCATCGATAAATATCGAAAATCGATAATCGAAAAAATTGGGTTATAGAAGGAGTGGTCCGATTTTAATCAAATTTGATATACTTATAGACAAAGACATAAGAAATGATGTTCAGAAGTTTCAAGGTTTCAGGTCTTACAATAGTGAAGAAAATCGATAATATATATATATATGTCTGTATTTTTTCAGCCCTTTTATTTTAGTTTTTGCTCCGGGTTGAGTCTGAGTAGGTATAATTGTAGTTCTTAGTCTCAGCCATGATACCATTTACTCAGAGGATTTATGTAGCCTTCAAAATTCAGTTTACGACGAAAAAACTTATTTGATATCGATACCAGGAAGTCGATTTGAGTTACATCCATTCATTTTTCTTTCAGTCTACGGTTTGGCTTTAACTGGAAACAACTATTGCTTTTTAGTCTTCCGTGCCAACGTCCAAAGAGTTTGAGCTCCAGGACCATGGATTAGTTTTAAGCCTTTCATTACACCCGAGCAACGCCGGGCTATACTACTAGTACTTACTATTTCCAAAAACATGAAAAAAAAAAAAACGTTAGCAAAAGAATATGTATACAGCATCTCTCAATTCTTTTTTATTTACCGTATCCTTTCAGGATGTAGGCCACCATGGATTTCCACTCGTCTCTATCTATTGTCGCTCTTAATATCTTTCCTCTTGGTCTCTCCCAGACCCCGCTGCGACATCCACCTGCATCAAGCGCTGTTTCCCTTGTCTTTCTATCATTTTATCCGTCATGTGAGCATCAGGTTCTCGAAGCCCTCCTTCCTCATTACGTGTCTCAAAAGCTTTAGTTGACTTTTCCTGTTGTCAAGCATAAGTTTCTTTTCGTTTTCATTCTCTCCAAAACTTGTCGTTGCTTACATGATATCCTTAGCATCCTTCTATTGAGCCTAATTTCTCTTGTTTCGTATCTCTTTCATTCTAAGGAGATCGTTAAGCATTCGCTGATAGATATCACGTAACAGTCCAGTACTCTTTTCTTTGTCTCCATCGAAATCTTCCTGTCTCTAAATACTCTGTCCAGCCTATAAAATGCGTCTTTGGCCATGCCAATCCGTCTTCGAATCTCAGTGTTGCCCTTTCAATACTCTGTTAAAATGCGTCCCGGCGGACCTGAACGAGACTACCACCATCTTTAAATTTGTTGATTTTAATTTTTTTTTTTTTTTTTTACTTTTTTCAGTGCAATCTTTTCGATTACACCCTAAACTTTCTGATTGACAAAAAACAATTGATAAATTTCAATAGTTAAACAATTTTAGTTGGGGGGGGTCATTTTTTATACAACGTCATATTAAACCGATCCTCCATTTTGGAACCACTTGCCGGGGCGACAATACCATCACCTGTAAATTTAATGATTATCAACTGTTTTTACTTTTTTCAGTGCAATTTTATCGATTAAACCCTAAACTTTCCGATTGTTAAAAAAAAAAAATTGCAAACATTTCAATATTTAAATTATTTTAGTGGCTGGGGAGGCGCATATAACCTTATAGTAAATCGATCCTGTGCAATTAACTTTTTTGCTAGCGCATATTAAACTGAATTGTTTGCGAATTTTTTAAATAAAGCCATTCTTGGAGTTTCCGAGAAAGATGCCATCGTAAGAACCGAAAAAAACTTGAAAAAGATAAAAACAAAAGCAACAACTTCTCCAAAAAAACAAAACAAAGCGACCCCAACGCGAGTGGTTTCAAAATGGAGGATCGATTTACTATAACGTTGTATGAGAAAGTGACCCTAAAAGTTTTTTAAATATTGAAATTTTTCCAAATGTTTTTTTTGATAATCGGAAATTTTATGTAATAACCGATAAGACTGCGCTGAAAAAAAAAATCAAAAACAAATTTAAAGGTGGTGGTAATCTTTTTCAGGTCCGCCTGCAAGTATTTAAAGTTGTGTATCAGTCTAATTTTAGTGTCCCCAACGTGTAGTTGGCAATTTGGGGACCTCTTTTTGCTGTTGACCACACATTCGGTTTTCGTGAATTTTATGTTTATCCCTTTCTCCTCATTTGTTACTTGCTGTAGGAGGTTTTGTATTTTCTTTTTCGTGTCTGCTATCAGCACTGTATCATCTACGTATCTTATATTGTTAAGATTACGGCCTCCAATAATGAATCCGAGGAAAACTTCCAACTCTTTCAGAATCGTTTTAAAGAACAATAAAGGAACAAGAATGAAGAAAACAGGAGATAGCAATCGACATTGTATTCAAATTTTCAAAAATCAAATTGGACTGGAAAACAAGGAGCCGGAGGAGAGTTCCATAAAGAGAAGTATGGTTAGCATAGAATTGACGATTATATCTAGCAAATTCAACGGTACATTGATGATAAACTGTCGCAAACGCGATACACGCTTCGGCGATCATGTCTCGAAAGAGACATGACTGACTGTGCAGAAGATTATCTCGCAGTAGGTTGCTATTACTTTCTGCGGTAGACTGGTTGCCAGCCAAGCATATAGAACCAATCTATCCTGTTATTTGACTCATAGATAGAAGGAGAAGAGAAGTATTATATTATTACGTAGTAATTAGTAGGGGATCTGTTTATTACTTCATAACAATAGAAAACCAATCCCCCACTTTATGAACAGTAAAAGCCTTAATCATGATTCCAACTTTTATATTCAGTCAGTCAGTTAAGTGCCGTACGCGATACACGCTTCGGCGATCATGTCTCGAAAGAAACATTACTGACAGGGCAGTAGTTTGCCATTACTTTCTGTGGTAAACTGGTTGCCAATCAAGACTATAGAACTCAATCTATCTTGATATTTAACCCATAGCTGGAGGGAGAAGAGATGGATGTATTTGCGCGTAAGCGAATGCAAAAAATTCAACTGGAATCCGAAATCTGTCCTCTAATTTCTCGTTCCAGACCGATATCTACTGCTCTACAAGGCACACCAATCTAGTCAGTCAGTTAAGTGCCATACGTGATACACGCTTGGACGATCATGTCTCGAAAGAGACATGACTGACTGGGCAGAAGATTATCCCGCAGTAGGTTGCCATTACTTTCTGCGGTAGACTGGTTGCCGACCAAGGCTATAGAACCCAATCTGTCCTGTTATTTAACCCATAACTGGAAGGAAGAGACGGATTAATACCTTTCCCAAGGGTATTTGCGCGTAAGTGAATACAATGGATTCAACTGGAATTCGAACTCAGAGTAACAAAGCAGACGAGTTCATCAGCAAAATTAACTCGAAAGTATTTATAACAAAAAAACAAAAAAAACCAGCGAAGGTCGATGACTCTGGTGAGAAAGTGAATGAAACCGAGATGCCTGGTCCGGGCCAATAATATTGCAGATTCTTTTTCTGATTTTATCAAGAATCTCTAAATATTTTGAAAGAGCACCAAACCATATGATACAAGTTCAATATACTGAAATGTGTTTCGAAATACGTAAAAAAGCTGGTGATTTTTAACAAAGACAGACAAAATGGTGCTCATGATAAAAGGTTGATATAGCTGGCGATCGTCATCATTTTGTTCCAATGATTTCCTTTTGTCTTTCGTCTGTCTTATTTATATAAGCGCTATTTTCTTTCGTTCAACTATTACCGGTAAATGAACGGGACAGAAGTTTTTTTTTCTTTTGTTCTAATTATCAGAATGTGAAAATTTAATGACACTTGTCGCTAGAAAACCGCGCCATTGTTTTCTCATCATTGAAAAGCGAAGTGTGATTCGATGATGGACTCGAGCCGCCGGCAAATGGCTGGACTGCGTTGATATTTTCGCACCAAAACAAATCTGGCATTTCTCACTTTTCCTGGTAAAGTATTTGTTGTGTGCCGAGTTTTGTGTCTGGTCACGTCTATTAACAGATATGCGTCTCTCTTTTCTTTTTTTTCTTTTTGTTTCTTTCTTTTTTTTCCTTTTTCGCTTCGAGTGCTTCTTGAACGAATTACAACAAAGATCTGGTGGTTATAACTTGAAAGCTAATCATTTTTTCATTTGGCGGGAGAAATTATATGAGCTTCAATAACGACTTTTAGAATATCTATCTATCTATCTATCTATCTATCTATCTATCTATCTATCTATCTATCTATCTATCTATCCTTGTCTATTCACAATCTAAGTAAGTATCTTTTGATATATCTGTTTAAATATCAATTTCTTATCTATCTATCTATCTATCTATCTATCTATCTGTTCATTATCTATATCTCTTTCCATCCCTTTTTCATATTTTTGGTTTCAACGTTGGGTTTCCAACATTTCTCAAGAAAAAAGCCTGACGAAATGTTGGAAACCCAACGTTGAAACAAACATATGATTGTAGAGAAGAGGACATATATAGAAAAAATTATGTACATGTTCTAAAACATAATTTATAATAAATATTCACAGCTCCATACATCATATATCGAGCACTGTTTTAAATTAATGTTTTGGACGGGAAAAAAAATTATTTCCTCGTTCTGTACTCATTCGGATATATATATATATATATATATATATATATTTTAGGGATAAATTATCACTGATTGTTTATGAGAAGTAATGTTTTATTTAGAAAGATTAGTAAGGAACATATTACTGAAAGAATAGTCGATCACTAACCACTACTTTTTCCCATCTTTCTGTCAGCATTTGAACTCCACATCGGAAAAACGATGAGTCTAATCACAAGTCGACCTATTCTTTGGCATCTTCATCAGCATGAAAGTGATGCCATCGATCGGAACAAGTGATAATCAAACGGGGTCATGTCTGATGAAAAACAGAGGATGGAGCAGAACTTCCCATTTGAGCGTTTTCAAGTAGGTTTTCACCCGTTTGTCAACATGCGGCCTAGCGTTGTCATGTTGCGAAATCTCTTTGTCGTGCACCTGCTCGTATAGCGGCTGCTTTTTCTTCAATGCTCGGATCAAACGCATCAATAGTAGTCGATAGCGATTTCCAGTGATGGTTATGTCGGTTTGAGTAGCTCATAATAAATGAAACTCAACTGACAGCAACAAATGCAGATCAGAAGTTTTCAACTATGACGCCGATGTTGATGCATTGCCGGACTTACCCCCACCATCTTCTAGGCTTAGGATTATGCAGTGTATATACTTTTCATCCCCGGTCAAAATACGAATAAAAAAGATTTTTT
Source organism: Ascarosepion bandense (assembly GCA_037127315.1). NCBI lineage: Eukaryota > Metazoa > Mollusca > Cephalopoda > Sepiida > Sepiidae > Ascarosepion > Ascarosepion bandense. The sequence continues at coordinate 825,577 of JBBBDQ010001280.1, read as the reverse complement.
TTTCTGCCATTGAAGCATCTGTTTACACATGACAAGACGCCTTTTGATGTCTCTAGGCTTCAACTCGTACGGCGCCCAATGACCTTGCTTTTGAATCGTGCTTAATGCTTTCGAACGTTTCAAAACTGTTGTATGATCAACTCCTAATAATTCTGCAAGTTCAGCTTGCGCCTGACATGAGACTTCATGAAGTAATTCTTCCAATTCTTAGATTTCAAACTTATTCGTTACATCAAACCATTCTTTATCTTCAACATCAAAATCATTATTTCTGAAGCCTCTAAACCAATCTCTGCATGTTGTTTCCGACATAACATGGTCATCGCAACTCTCAACAAAAATTCAACATGTTTCAGTTGCAGATTTCGTTTGAATAAATAGTGCAGTAAAATTCCCTGAAAATGCACTTTTTTCTCACGAAATCCGACTTGTTTAATTCTATAAAAAGCAAAGTTGTTTAAATTTCGGCGAAATGACATACACTGAATTTCAAGCTTGCTTATACTACTTCCTTTTAGATTTATTACCATCTGAAACTAGACGCACGCAGTTCTAGGAACGTAATCTGTTTGAAAACAACGAGAACCTATTCAAGGGCGTAGTATCTATCTGTTTATCTATCTGTCGCGCGAGAAAAGAAAAGGAATAGCCATCGACAGTAAGAAGAAAGAATGTATAATATGTAGTTTGAAAAAAAAACTAACTTCGTTGATGGACGTCCGTGCGTAAAAAAATCTCGTTGGGAAGACCTATTGTGTTCATGAAGAATATTGACGCAAATTCACGGCAACTACGAGATTTGAGTATGTATAAATAAGGCTGCTAAGTAAAATTTGGGAGTGCGTTCTGGTATGTGCGACTAATCAACTCTTGTGCGTTCTTGTGTTTGTGACTACTGGTCTACACTTTCTTCGGGAAGAACTATTGTGCGCCGTTGTGTTTGGGTCTACTCATCAAAATTTTTTTTGAGGAGAACTATTTTGTGACTACACAACTACATAATAGACAGTAAGAGAAATAGCGCAAAGGATTATTTTTAAAAAAGGAGAAAAATAGTGACAGTGAAATCCGAACACGTATTGGAACTGCAAAAATACCATTCAAAAGCTAATCAGACGCTAGAAACAAGATACTTCTGTTAAATACACAGAAAACAGTGGTGAACTTTTAGTTAATATCAATGTTCTCATTTGTCAGTGATTTCGGGGAAATAACCTCACCGTCGAGAAACGTGATTCTACAGTAGGATGCTGAGAATTACAGGGACGCAACGCGCAAGCAGCGAAGAAATCTTAAATAAAATAGAAGCCAAGAAGAAATTTATACTCAGAATCAAAATGTTTCAGCTGAAATTTTTGGAAAGAAAGTTTGAAGAATTTGACACTCGCAGTTCATAATAGAACAAGAGAAGGCAACTGGCCATCTACCTGACATGTTTGTATGTGGGAGGCTGGCAAAAAGGCAAGAGGCAGTTAAATGTTTCAAGGAATAAGAATTTCGAGAGGACCATTGTCGCCCACGTTCTGGAAGGATTCGGCACTTAGAAGTGGGTATCAGATTTCATTTACCTGAAAATTTTATGACTCGGATATTTTTTAATTTCTGGTCAAGATATATCTGGTTTTATTCGTCGTAATTCCCTCGTATTTCCCTTTCTTGTGAAAGTTACAAAATTCAAATGAAGTCTCTCTTCTAAAGAAAATTGATGTCCGCGATCTTCCTAACTATATTCATAGGTCCTCTCTGTTGAGGTCTTAATCAACATTTATGGTTGAATTTTGACTAGGAACTGTTGCAAATTGATGTCATCTTTAAACTGTAATTGCTCGTGAAGAGAAACCATTACAACCAAATATCTTTTAGAAAATTTAATAGAGCAATACTACTGCTTTTTAATAGAATCATAACATCATATTATCGTCCGACATAAAGGTAAAACATTTTAGAGTAATCTTTTAAAATAACAGAAAGAAAAAGCTTTTATGTAAAATAATCTTTATGTTATCTATCTATCTATCTATCTATCTATCTATCACAATCTCTTCGGTATGTATGTATGTATGTATGTATGTATGTATGTATGTATCTATCTATCTATCTATCTATCTGTTTATCTGGTTACCTATCTATCTATCATATATCTATCAGTCTTTTCCTTATCTATCTATCTATCTATCTATCTATCTATCTATCTATCTATCTCAGTCTGGTCATTATCTATCTCTCTCTATTCTCTCTCTCTCTCTCTCTCTCTCTCTCTCTATATATATATATATATATATATTAGTCTGGCAATTATCTATCTATTTATCTATTCATTATCTCTCTCTCTATATATCTCATTCTCTATCTATCTATCTATCTATCTATCTATCTATCTATCTATCTATCTATCTCAGTCTGGTCATCATATATATATATATCTGGTCGAGTGCCCCTGCTACTCTCCTTGGGCTTCTTGACAAAATACAAAGGAGAGTCTGTAACGTAGTTGATACTGATTTGAAAGACCGGCTGCAACCACTCTCTCACCAGCGTGATGTGGCTTCCCTGTCCCTCTTCTACAAGTACTTTCATGGCTTCTGCTACGATGAACTTAGATCACTGGTGCCGCCTAAGCACGAATTTACACAAGATACTGGATTAGCAGCTAGGTCTCACCCGTTTACAGTTAAACAGATAAGATGTAACCGTAAATTCTACTCCAACAGATTCTTTTCTCGCGCTTCCCGCCTGTGGAATTCCCTTCCACAAGTCTGCTTTCCCGACAACTACAATCTCCAGGTGTTTAAATGTAAGGTCAATAGACACCTCCTATCACACTAACTTCCAATTATTCTCAGAACACTCATCTACTCAACCCTCATTCTTGGTATCCTTACCCACCTATCACCCACTCTCTGACATTTCCTATATTTAACCATCCTTTCTCCACTCTATGTAGCCCCCTGCGTAGTAGTGGCAGTGAAATGCCTTGCTCGGAGTGAAACGCTTATAAAAAAAATATTTGTCTAGTTATTATCTATTTATCTATTTATTATCTCTCTCTCTTTCTCTCTCTGTCGCTCGCTCGATCTACCTATCTATCTATCTATCTTTTTTTTTTTTAATCATCACACCCCAAGCAAGGCATTCCACTGCCACTATTGCGCATGGGGCTACATAGGGGAAGGTAAAGAGAAGGGGTGGTTAGACATAGGGAATGTCAGGAGGAAGGTGACAGATGAGTAAGGATAGCGAGGATGAGGGCTAGGCAGATGGGAAGAGTGCTTGATAGAATGGGAGCAGGTTAGTGTGTTAGGAGGTGTCTATTGACCTTACATTTAAACTCCTGGAGATTGTAGCCGTCGGGGAAGCAATCGTTTGGAAGAGAATTCCACAGTCGGGAAGTGCGAGGAAAGAAACTGTTGGAGTAGAAGTTACGGCTGCATTTTATCGGTTTCACTGTAAAAGGGTGGGATCTAGTTGCTAATCTATCTATCTATCTCAGTATTTACCTAATCATCTATCACCATTACTGAATATTTAAAAGCTAAATGATGTGTGATGTGTAAGCAGGCTTTATAACACTGATAAAATAATGTTCCTATTAAATTATCTCAATAATGTATCATCCCTCTGTTGTTCTCTACTGGTGACGTAATCGTTTACGTCAGGGAATTACGCATCCTATATTCGATATGAAAATGCTGGCTGGTACATTATATTTACTTTCCCGCAAAAACCAATGGGAGATGCATGAATCCATTTCCCCTTCCAGCTCTTTATAAAATATATATATATATATATTTTTTTAATCATTTCACCCCGAGCAAGGCCGAAACGCGACTGATATGCAGGGGGCTACATAAATGTAAAAAGATTAATTAGAAAAGAGTGAGGAGTACAAACTAGTTAGAAAGGAACAATAGAAAGCAGGTGCGATGACAGATACATAGGTGGAAAGAAAGGGAAGGTTATACAGGTGTGGGGAGAGAGCTAGAGGCCAGTGGTTAGTAGATGAGTATTAACTTTGCATTTAAATTTCTGGGGGTTGTAGCCGTCAGGAAAGCAAGAATACGAGAGCGAGTTCCACAGGCGGGAAGTGCGAGAGAAGAAGCTGCAGGAGTAGAATTGTCGTCTGCATTTGGCTAACATGACTGTGAATGAGTGGGACCCAGTCGCCAGTCTGGTTGCACGAGTAAACACCTGTTGAGGAGGCATCAGTGACTTAAGTTCGTCTGAGCAGAAGCCATGAAAGTATTTATAGAACAGACAAAGGGAGGCCACATTTCGACGATGGGGAAGTGGCTGCAGTCGAGCCGCCAGATCAGTACCTATCACATTACAGACTCTCCTTTGGAGCCTGTCAAGAACACTGAGGAGAACGGCAGGGGCACCTGACCATAAATGGCATCAGTACTACATGTACGGACGGATGGTTGACTTGTATATATGCAGGATGGATTCAGGTGGAAAAAACATCCTGGATCGACATAGCGACCCAACCTTCTTAACAGTAGATTTTGCTATGGATTCAATATAGTGGTTCCATTTGAGGTCTGAGGACAGGGTAAGTCCAAGGAGGCGTAGTGTATTACTCTCCGGGAGAATCGCTTGGTCCATGCTTATGGGAGGCAGGAGAGGTTGCCTGTAATGGTTGACAGACAACAGCTTGGTCTTAGATGAATTGAAGTTGACAAGCCACTTCTTGCCCCAGTTCACCACAGAGTGTAGATCCTGTTCAAGGTCAGCAGCGAGATTATGTCTGTCCGCCACGACAGGTTTTTTACTGGTGCGCGAGTATATTGTAGTGTCATCTGCGTAGATGCCTACTTGGGACTTGATCACATCTGGGAGGTCGTTGATGAAAATAAAGAAGAGCGTCGGGTCCAGGATAGTGCACTGTGGGACACCGGCATAACTTTTTGAAAACTCATTGCTATTGTCAAAATATTGGTAATGCAATACTTATTTTCAAAGAATAACGAATAAATATTAGTCGTACAATCCAAAATATTTCGGATTTAAAAAGTCATTAAGTGGATTTTAATTTGTAAGAAATAAAGAATTCAGTTAATGTTGCCTTTTGTTTCTGTTGATAGAACTGATAAAGTCATTTTTACTTATGTGGATTGGTTTAAATTGAATCATATGGGTCGTGGGTATGACGTCGAAGACACAAATGTACACGAATAACAAATGTAACCTCGTCTAGATGACAACACTGCGCCATCTACTTTAAACTCTATTTAAACTCAATAATTCAAAGAGGAAGGATTTGCGAGCAAATGTTTATATCGACTTTTGTCTTTGTTTTTTATATGAAGAACTCGCCCCCAAATTTTGTAAAACTATCTTTGATACACTCTGCCTCTTACTATATATATATATATATATATATATATATAGATAGATAGATAGATAGATAGATAGATAGATAGATTAAACATGGGAGAGAGATTATGAAGTAAAACAAAGTGACAGGGCGACAGCTTACAGCGGTTTGTATTTACTATATGAAAACCACTCCCTTCCGTATACTTGCTTCCCTGACAGCTACAATCTCCAAAAATTTAAATGCAACGTCAATTCCCATCACTTGTCCACTTGACTCCAGTCCTTCTTTAATCTTTTCCCCATCACCTGGTGTATCATGTTCATTTTCTTTCTCACTTTACCCTCGCAACTGTCTTCACACTGGTAATCCCATCCTTCTCTTGCCCTTTCTCCAACACCCCCAGTAACTGGTTCGTCTTTCTCTTCATTTTCCTGATGCTTAAACTTTCACTCTTCTCTTATGTAGCCCCCTGCACACGAGTGGCGGTATCGCCTTGCTTGGGGTAAAATGATTAAAAATATATTCTTTTAACGGTAATTTAGGAACCAAGATATTTTTTCTCTTTTATGATCGATTGTTTTTTTTTTGTTTTTTGTTGTTTTACGGCTTGATAAAACGAATTAATCTGCAGGTTATTTACAGGCAGAAAGTATTTTGTAGACTGTAAGAGATTTTGGGGGATAATGAGGATTTACTGATTAATCTATAGCTGAGTGGGGAGAAGCGCCATTTTCACGTAAATGAATATAGCGAGCCCGGCTGAAATTAGAACTCGGTTGTTCGATTAGCAATTCGGGGACCATTAATCATTACAACTGCTGCAGATCCAAACTTACAGCATCTGGTATTTCTAAACACTCACCCATCTCGGTACTGACCAGGCACGATTTTGCGTAAATTTGGTGATTATGCGTGAACCGGTGTTTCAACTTGATATGGCCGTAAGCTTTTTGTTTATCAAACTAAAAGAGAATCGACGATAATATGAAAACCATAACTCACAAAATTCTAATATTAGCAAATAATAAAATATCTTTTCGGAGATTATAATATGATAATGCAAAATGAATTTTTATGATGATTATATCCACCCGTACGTCCACTGGGTGGGTAGGAATGATCACAGCATTTGCTTTCTCATCATGAGATCTGGGTTCGAATCTCACCACCGTCGATTTGTCAGGAAGGTGACTTCTTAATGTTATCGACATAGAAGCGATACCAGCTTAAGCCACCTTTGGATAGTAACAGAAAACTATAACACGGGTTGACCCAAGCCTTGTAAGTGGAATTGGGTAGCCCGAACCTTGTAATCAATGGTGTGACCGAGGGCTTGAGCGTCCTGTCGTTGCTCAAAACAATTGATCCCGCTAGATAATGCGCATTATCCAAGAAACAATAACTAAGTCCGCTTAACATATTTGCAGTATAAACTCTTTGTGTGTTCAACAAATACACACGTGCCTGAGCAGGCGTCTGCAATGGGGACTAGCTAGCCACCCTAGTAGACTGGCATCCTCGGATACGAGTGACTGCTTCGTTTTTCTTATATCCGACGGAAAGTTCCCGGCAAAGGATTTCCTGGTAGACTCTGTAATTTAATTCAAATATGTGAAAGTTCTGACGGATTTTTTTTCCTAATTTTTTTCTTAAAAATTTTCTCGTTTTTTCTTGATGGGTTATCGACTTGAACTCCCATCATCTTAAACCGTTATCCGACAGGCCTTGAATCTCACTTGCCAGCCAACGATATGTTCTCGACATAAAAAATTTCCGACGATGGTCTCTGAATTTTTCGTTGCCAGTGCGGAGTGATTTGACGTTAAGAACGTTAAGATATGTAAAAAAAGCACCAGGAAAATATCCTTTACGTTCACTCAATTAAGTGCCATACGTGATACCCGCTTTAAGTGCCATACGTGATACCCGCTTTAAGTGCCATACGTGATACACACTTTACACTCGAAAGAGACATAACTGACTGTGCAGAAAACTATCCCGCAGTAGGTTGCCACTGCTTTCTGCGGTAGACTGATTGCTAGCCAAGGCTATAGAACCCAATCTGTTATTTAACCCATGACTGGAGAGAAGAAACGGATCAATACCTTTCTCTAGGGTATTTGCGCCTAAGTGAATGCAAGGAATTCAACTGGAATTCGAACTCGGCACCCCGCTGTCGCGTTCCGAGTCGATATCCGCTACACTACAACGCACATCCTTTACGTTACATAGGAAAAAACGCAACGTCATTGTAGGGGTTCTGTAATATTCTGGACAAATTTTCTGAAGAATTGCTACGGAAAAATGTTAGGTCTTGTCTGTCTGTTCTTCTCTTCCAGTCTCTGTTTCACCTTGCTTTCGTTCGAATTCATAATAAAATCAACATTCTCTTTTCAACCTACCGACCGTGGAAGTCAACTTCTGACAAAGCTGTCACTTCGCCGATGATAATTCATAGAACTAGTAAACTAAATTATTTCAACCAATTAATGTTTATTACTGATTCACCACCTCCTCACCTCTAGATTTCAAAACAAATTGAAATATTTTACGACTTGGACACTTTCTAATATTCCTAATAATGTCTGGCTTTATTCGTTGTAATTTACAGTGGCTAATGTGTTCTGCGTCGTATTTGTTACCAGGACCAGAATCAGTGGTTTAAATTCTTGTGAAAGCTAGTAATCTTCCTGATTATATTTATGGGTTTTGGGTACTGAATTCTTAATCACCATTTATGGTTGAAATTAGTCTGGCGACTATTGCAACTTGACGTCGTCTTTAAACTGTCATTGCTCCTAAACAAAGACCATAACAACCGCACTTCTTTTTTAAAATATTAAAACATTCTTCGTTTTCTTCTGTGTGTCCCGCCCTTTCAGGACGTAAGCGATCATGGCCTTCCACTATTGCTGGTGGCACTTGGCACTAATATTGTTACCCCACCTAACCCCTAATCTGCCATTCACCTGCTCAAGGCCAGTCAAGTATGTTACACACTGCTTTGCCCTGTCTCTCTTTCTCTCTATCTGACCTGTGAGTATCAGATTCTCCAAGCGCTCCTTCCTCATTACATTTCCCAGGAACGTTAGCTGTCTCTTCCTGATGATCAGTATTAATTTCCTTTTCGTTTCCATCCTTCCCAAAACATTACTAATGCTTTAAAAACATAGCATTATATTAGCGTTAGACAAAAAAGTAAAGAATTTACGAGGAGTCTTAAATATAACAGAATTAAAATCATTACATAAAAACACTTTCATGATATTACATAATCTATCTATCTATTTATCTCTCTCTCACTCTCTCTCTCTCTATCTATCTATCTATCTATCTATCTATCTTTGTGACGCTTTCGTATTTATCCTTCTCTCTCTCTATCTATCTATCTATATCACTTTTTTCATATCTATCTATCTATCTATCTATCTATCTATCTATCTAGACCTGTTCATATCTATCTATCTATCTATCTATCTATCTATCTATCTATCTATCTATCTAATCCTGCCTGTTCTATATCTATCTATCTATCTATCTATCTATCTATCTATCTATCTATCTAAGCCTGTTCATTATCTATCTATCTATCTATCTATCTATCTATCTATCTATCTATCTAAGCCTGTTTATTATCTATCTATCTATCTATCTATCTATCTATCTATCTATCTATCTATCTAAGCCTGTTCATTATCTATCTATCTATCTATCTATCTATCTATCTATCTATCTATCTATCTATCTCACTCTTTCTTTGCACGTCATCTCCAAATATGAAATACGAATTTTTTTAAAAGTTTAATAATTTCAGTTAATCTTATGAATAAATTATGCGTTTTTTCTTCTAACCAACAGTTTTTGTGTTTTATGTTTATAGATACTTTATTTAACATAAGATCCATTTCAACTCTTTGCCTTGATAAAGACCATCACAGGACTAAAAGCGTAGACGTGATAAATATGGTTTCCCTCTTGTTTACTTTATTTAACCATATCTATCTATCTATCTATCTATCTATCTATCTATCTATCTATCTGAACCCATTCATTTCTTTCCTTATCTATCTATCTATCTATCTATCTATCTATCTATCTATCTATCTATCTATTAGTGCTTAAATTCGGATTTTGACAAACCGACTCATTGTTATCTATCTATCTATCTATCTATCTATCTATCTATCTATCTATCTATCTATCTATCTACAAGCAGTATAGCTCGGTGTTGCTCAGGTGTAATGAAAGCTTTAAAACTAATCCATGGTCCTGAAGCTCAGACTCTTTGGACATTGGCACGAAAGACTAAAAAGCAATAGTTGTTTCCAGTTAAAGCGAAACCGTAGACTGAAAGAAAAATGAATGGATGTAAGTCAAATTTTGATTTCCTGGTATCGATATCAAATAAGTTTTTTTCGTCGTAAACTGAATTTTGAAGGCTATATAAGTCCTCTGAGTAAATAGTATCATGGCTGAGACTAAGAACTACAATTATTCCTACTTAGAGCCAAACCCAAAGCAAAAACTAAAATAAAAGGGCTAAAAATACAGATATACAGGCAGGTAAACAGACACACACACAAACATCTTGCCTTTTATATATATATTAACGATTTTCTGCACTATTGTAAGAACTGCAAAATTGAAACTTCTGAATATCGATTCGTATGTCTTTGTCTATAGGTGTATTAAATTTGATTAAAATCGGACCACTCCGTCTATCACCCGATTTTTTCGATTATCGATCTTAGATATTTGCCTAGCTAAGAACACTCGCAGACGCTTGTAGTACAACTGTATAAATTTTCAAGAAAATCGGTTCAGCTGTTCCGGAGTCTATAGGTAACAGATACACACACACACACACACACACACACACACACACACACACACACACACACACACACAAACAAAGTTCCATTTATAAATAAGTTTAGATGGTAATTAAAAAAACAGTGCGAAATCGAAAATAATATTTTCCAACTAAACTTTAATTCCATTTCCATACCTTAAAATAACATTATCTAAGCGTGATGCTTTAACAAGTTCGGCAACGGAAGATTGATGATGAAGCAACCTAAAAATATGTAGATACTTCATCTTTTTAGACTATATACCTGCTCAGTATTTTCTTCATTTTCATTGTTGTCATCACGACGTTTCAGCCATTGTGTACTCCGGCCTTTATCAGATGCTTGTCAATCCATTACCTATCACGTAATTTTGAATTTATTTCTAGTCTAATTCAAGAGTTAATGGATAGCGGCTCGGAATGAGAAACCGAAGAGCCGATTTCGAATTTCAGTTTGGTTCATTAAATTCACTTACTCGCAAATGCCATTGGGAAAATTGCCCATGTATTCTCCCAGCTATGGGTTCAATAGTAGAACATGTGTCTGGAAAAATCATTATTCTTTCACAAACATTGCTAATAAACTTTTCAAGCGGAAAAATCATTATTATTCCCAAAAACATTGCTAATAAATTTTTCTATCCGAAAAAATTGTTGTTATTAAAAAAATATATTTCGGCTTTAAATACCCCACAAAGTGTTGATAAACTGTGAAAAACAAATCAGACAGTCATTCAATCAACCTGATGTTTACAGACTAATTTTTCTTCTCAGTTAGAAGGAAAAATGAGAAGATGTTATACTGAATGTTTATAATGCATGTGATATTCGTACTACTTTTATCATCTTCGACGTTGATGAAGCAGATCTAAATGAAAACGACTTCACTTATGGATCGAAGCGGTTATCGTCAAGCAATGTGCAATTGACGAACCGAGTCTAAATTCTAGATTTGTCTGTTGCGTTCACTTGGTACTAATGCCTTTAGGAAAGGTATAAATCCATGTTTCTCTTCCCATCATCTGTAAGTCAGGTAAATTGGAGTAGATAGACTGAACTATCGCCCGGTTCACACTCCACCCACGTCTATTGAACAGGTGTAGAGGCTCATCCCTTGTTCCCTGTTTAGGATGTGGTTTCCGGCTTTCTCTTTTCCAATCTTTTCACTTTTCTTTATTTTTTTTTCAATTGGAATACATAGACCGAACTATCGCCCTGTTCACACTCCACCCACGTCTAGTGAACAGGTGTAGAGGCTCATCCCTTGTTCCCTGTTCAGGATATGGTTTCCGGCTTTCTCTTTTCTAATCTTTTCAGTTTTATTTTTTATTTTTTTTCAATTGGAGTAGATAGACTGAACTATCGCCCGGTTCACACTCCACCCACGTCTATTGAACAGGTGTAGAGGCTCATCCCTTGTTCCCTGTTTAGGATGTGGTTTCTAGATTTCTCTCTTCCAGTCTATTCACTCTTACGTAGCCCCCTGCACACCAGTGGCCTTACCGCCTTGCTTGAATTGATGTGATTAAAGGAAAAAAATATAAAAAGAGAAAAAATTGAGCTCTATATTCTTGGATGGTAGTTAATCGTAGACAGTGTCTCCCAAACGGTGTGGTGGAAGAGGATATCATGTGAGGCGAAGTGATTGAAAGACAATGAAAACTTTAGAAACAGTTTCAAAAAATTCATATACCAAAAATAAATATTTCAAAATTCAAAATATTATTATGGATTATTTGTAATTGCATGCATGAGTCCCAGTATAAATAGTTATAAATACTTATTGACCGACTTCACCAACGCAATACGTTTGCATTATATCAATAAATAATATTAATGATATCATAATTAGTGTCCGCAAATTGGAGAAGAGGGTTATCTATTATAATATTCTGACTCCGAATCTATCGGGGTCCTGAGCATGATGGTAAACTGCATCCGGCAGCAAGGCCTCTGATTGGGAGGTTGTGAGAAGCACGGAATCACCTTTTAATTGCTGTTGTTCTCAGGTCCACTCTGACTCGGAGTGGTAGCACCTGTTAGGGTCCCAGCTATGGGTAAATAGTTAACCCTCCAAATAGGGGTCAAAACACCATGAAAGTATAAAAACCGACATTTATGAAATATATGCATAAAACTTACCCAAAATATGACCAAGAAAACATTTTTAATGAAAAATATTACCAAGAAAATATTTTTGAATGAAAAATATCACCAAGAAAACATTCTTGAATGAAAAATATCACCAAGAAAACATTTTTGAATGAAAAATGTTCTCAACAAAAGTACGTTTTTGAAGGAAAAATGTTAACAACATTTACAAGTCCTATATCTATCTATCTATCTATCTATATATATATATATATATATATATATATATATATATATAAAAACTAAATTTGGCATTAAATGACCCACAGTAGTTGATATGCCATAAAACCCAACCAACTAACCAAATCTATGATTATTTCACTTTAACTCTCTCTCTCTCTCTCTCTCTCTCTCTCTGCTTTTTGTTTTTTGTTTACATTCATGACAAAATTTCGTGAGACGTATTCAAATTTTTCTTCCGAAAATGCGACCCAAAGAACAAAGAATTCTAAACGTCAATAGACACCTCCTAACACACTAACCTGCTCCCATTCTATCAAACACTCATCCCATCTGCCCAACCCTCATCCTCGCTATCCTTACTCATCTGTCACCTTCCTCCTGACATTCCCTATGTCTAACCACTCCTTCTCTTTACTTTCCTTTATGCGCAATACTGGCAGTGGAATGTCTTGCTTGGGGTGAGATGATTAAAAAAAAAAAAAACACCGCCGTAAATTTGCTTTTAGTGTTTTTCTTTTCTTTTTTTTACTACCAATACTTTTATTGTATTTGTTCTAAGGAACTTGAGGAACTTTCTCTTTGGGGCGTACAATTTATGAATTTAAGCTCACTACTAGATTGGTGGCAAGATCTCAACATTTTACATTTGAAATAACTTAAATGTGACAGTAATTTCAATGCTAACATTTTCTCTTCTCACGTGTGAGCACTTGTATCCGAGCCAACTTCGAACTTCAAAAATTTAAACGCAATATTAACGCTTGTCCACTTTCCTATTAGCTGTTTTTCTCATCATTTTTAACACTCATTAACCCATTGCATCTTTGTGCCTTTATTGCCTTTCTTGTGATCAGTCAGTTAAGTGCAGTACGTGATACACGCTTGGTCGATCATGTCTCGAAATAGACATGACTGACTAGAGAGAAGATTTTCTTACAGTAGGTTGCTATTACTTTCTGCGGTAAACTGGTGGTAGCAAACCAATCTGCCCTACTGTTTAACCCATGGAGAAAGAAATGACAGATTAATACCTTTCCCAACAATATTGGCTCGTAAATGCATGTAGGGGATTCAATTTGATTTCGAACTCGACTCTCAAATTTCTCATTCCCAGCCGATATCCCCTACACTACAACGCGCATCCACACCCCAACGCACATCTTGGGGGTGAAATGATTTAAGATGGAGATGACTTGAGTCACTTAGTGTAGAAACTGATTTTCCGAGAGTTCTATTGATAACTTCGTTGGTAATTGAAGAGCTTTTTTCTTTCTCATTGCAGGTAACGAGTTCATTTAATTCTAGACATCCATTCTGTTTGCCTCATGAATGCTGACACTTTAAACGACCAAAATAAAACTACACTTGACATTAAGATGCCTTATTTTACAGTAAGTACTATCGGAACTCGCTGCTAACTCAGAATAAATAGAATTTCTTTTGAATAAAGAAATCCTTTTTAATTTGTCTACATATTCGTTAAAGTCGAATAAGCAAAATAAGAATAAATTGAACAGAAAAAAATTAAATAGAAGAAAAATAAAAAAATTACTCTTCTATTTGTCTAGAAAAAAAGCTCCACAGGTAAAGTCGCCGGTGAAAAATAAATAAATAAAACATCGCCCACGTATCGAAACTTCGCGTTACGCCATTTCACTTTTACGAAAAAGAAAAATAAGCATCAGTACAAACGCATTATCCGAAATAGCGTAAATCGAAAAAAACAAAAACAAAACAATTACTACTAATTGATATGGGAAAAATATATTCAGCGGTTTCAGTCCCCACCTACACTCATCTAAAAACAGAAAATGTTCCCTATTAGTATGCGTTGATGTCAAATGACGAGGTTTGTCATTGTAATATTGTACTTGACTCTTTAGTTGCACTCATTTTTATACAAGACTAGCAGTATAGCCCGGCGTTGCTGGGGTGTAATGAAAGCTTTAAAACTAATCCATGGCCCTGGAGCTCAGACTCAGCCTAAAGAATATTTGTATGAAGTTTGGTGAGAATCAAATAAAAATTGTGGATTTGTATAAAGGACATACAGACAGATAAACAGGCAGAAGCACAAACATCTTGCCTTTTATATATATATATATATTATCAATTTTCTGCACTATTGTAAGAACTGCAACATTGAAACTTCTGAAAATCGTTTCTTATGTCTTTGTCTATGAGTGTATCAAATTTGATTAAAATCGGACCACTCCTTCTATAACCCGATTTTTTCGATTATCGATTTTCGATATTAATCGGGGGTACCTCGACACAAAACCTAGCTAAGAACACTCGTATGTGCTTATAGCACAACTGTGTAAATTTTCAAGAAAATAGGTTCAGCCGTTTCGGAGTCTATAGGTAACGGAGAGTGAAACTTTCTTAATTCAAATTTCCTGTGTTAAACTGCGAGGTATGTTACGAATCGTTTCTTAAATGTGTATTATTTTTCGTTTTTTTTTTTTTCACGCTTTTTGGCGTCCATGTTTTAAGTTAAAACTTAGTTAACTCTCCACCTTTAGATGTTTTTTTTTTTAAATAGGAGTAGATAGGTCACACTATCGCCCGGTCCATACTCCTCCCACGTCTATTGAACTGGAGTAGAGGCTTGCCCCTTGTTTCCTGTTTAGGATGTGGTTTCCGGCTTTCTCTTCTCTCACTTCAGACCTTTGTATTGGTGTTTCCGTGAGTTTCCTGCGATCTGGCCGGTTGGTGAGGTTACCGGGTTGGCAGTTTCCTGGTTGCTGCTTCCGACTGGTAGTTAGGAGCCCTAACTCTTGCGTAGTGCCAAGAGCGGCTGCTCTGATCAACAGTTGGATAATATCGGGGTACTTGTAGTGCCATGTCGCGCATGGCTAGGTGTCCCTGCAAGGGCTTTCGGTGGGCAACCCCGAGGCCACACCTTGTTGCAGCCCTAGCCAGTTTCCCTCCCAGCACAGATCGTGGATAATCACCGCCTGTATCCTCTACCCTAGGTCCCTTTCTATAAACAAAATCATGACTAAACAAATCAGAAATGACCCTAAACCAGTTAAATCCAAACCACCTAAACCCATTAACCTTTCCTTCACTAATATCCGGGGCATTCGTACTAACTTTCCTAGTGTAGAAGCGTTCCTGCATGAAAAGTCCCCTGACATCTTTGCGCTCTGCGAAACTAACCTCAACTCAGCTATTCCCTCATCTGACCTCTCCATCCCTGGTTATCTTCCCCTTTTAAGGAAGGATTCCACTGTCCACATGCATGGGCTGGGTGTCTACGTCAGCGAACACCTCCCCATAGCTAGGGTGACTTCACTCGAATCCACTGACCACCAATACATATGTCTCCACCTGTCTCTCCTCAATTCGGTTAGTTACCTATTCTTTCTTTACCGTTCTCCCTCCTCTCCTGACTGCTCCCTACTAGATAGCTTTGCTGACGACATAGATAAGGCTATTTCCTATTACCCATTCGCCCACATATTTGTATTTGGAGATCTCAGTGCCCATCACTCTGAGTGGCTTGAAAACGCCGTTACTCATCCAGCGGGCATTCACGCCATAAACTTCGCTATTTCCCAATCCCTTACGCAAGTGTTGGACTTCCCCACACGCTACCCAAGCACTCCATCGGGTCATTCCTCACTACTAGATATATGTTTCACCTCTGCGCCTGACGCCTGTCAAGTCTCGCAGCTTTGCCCTCTCGGTAACTCCGACCACGCTGTAGTCTCTCTCAGTATTTATTTCCAATCTCACTCCCCCCAGGAGCCCCCTACCTATAGGACCTCCTACCTCTACCAAAAAGCTGACTGGGATGCCTTTCGTGATTTCCTCTGCGACGTCCCTTGGGAAAAAGTGTTCGACCAATCAGTTGACGACTGTGCCTCTGAGGTCTCGTCATGGGTGAAAGCTAGCATTGATGCTTTCATACCCACCAGGAAGTATTGCTTAAAACCTCATTCCTCTCCGTGGTTCTCTCCGGCCTGCTCAGCCGCCATTGCCCACAGGAACCATTACTTCCGTCTATTCCGGAGACAGTCAACTGATCACAATAGGCGCCTGTTCATATCTACTCGCAATGAGTGCAAGAGAACCCTAAATGACGCCAAACAGTTGTTTGCTGAGAGAATGCGACAGAGCATAGCTGACCGCAAGTTCGGCTCCAAGGACTATTGTAAGATTTGCAAACGAGTGCTCAACAATAGGAAATCCTCAATACCTCCTTTAATCCATGAATTTGAGGTTCTCACGTCATCTGCGGACAAAGCTGAGTGCTTTGCCCACAGATTCTCATCCAACTCCACATTCGACTCGTCCGGAGTACACCCACCCGACTTCCCTATTAGAACTGAGGCCAAACTGCAAGATGTATATATTACCCCTACAGTAGTATCCCGAGTAATTTCAAAACTCGACCCCCATAAGGCGTGTGGAGACGATGGAATCCCGGTGATAGTCCTTAAGAGGTGTGCTCCTGAACTTTCCACTGTCCTCTCTAAACTATTTAACTACTGCCTTTCTGCTTCCTGCTTTCCTGCATGCTGGAAGTTCTCTTCAGTCATTCCTGTATTTAAGAATTGTGGTGAACCCTAGGACCCATCCAGCTATCGCCCTATCAGTCTTCTACCGATATTCGGGAAAGTATTCGAGGCGTTAATCAATGCTGAAATAGTTCATCATCTCACCGCCCACAAACTCTTCTCTGACAGGCAATATGGATTCCGCTTTGCCAGGTCCACAGCCGACCTGCTAACAACCGTAACGGAGTACATGCTACAGGCCCTTGATGAGTCTGACGAGGCTCGCGCGGTTGCTCTGGACATCTCCAAGGCTTTCGACATGGTTTGACACTCTGGCCTCCTATGCAAACTACGCAGTAGTATTACCGGTCGCCTGCTTGACCTCATCCAATCTTTCTTAAATAACCGCCAAATGAAGGCCGTTCTGAATGGGCGTGCCTCTTCGTCCTACAGCACGAATGCTGGTGTCCCACAGGGCTCTATACTGGGCCCGACGCTCTTCCTTATTTTCATCAAAGACCTCCCAGATGAGATCAAGTCCCAAGTAGGCATCTACGCAGTTGACACTACAATATACTCCCGCACCAGTAAAAAACCTGTCGTGGCGGACAGACATAATCTCGCTGCTGACCTTGAGCGGGATCTACACTCTGTGGTGAACTGGGGCAAGAAGTGGCTTGTCAACTTCAATTCATCTAAGACCAAGCTGTTGTCTGTCAACCATTACAGGCAACCTCTCCTGCCTCCCATAAGCATGGACCAAGCGATTCTCCCGGAGAGTAATACACTACGCCTCCTCGGACTTACCCTTGTCCTCAGACCTCAAATGGAACCACTATATTGAATCCATAGCAAAATCTACTGCTAAGAAGGTTGGGTCACTATGTCGATCCAGGATGTTTTTTCCACCCGAATCCATCCTGCATATATACAAGTCAACCATCCGTCCGTGCATGGAGTACTGCTGCGATTTATGGTCAGGCGCCCCTGCCGTCTCCTCAGTGTTCTTGACAAGCTCCAAAGGAGAATCTGTAATGTGATAGGTACTGATCTGGCGACTCGACTGCAACCACTTCCCCATCGTCGAAATGTGGCCTCCCTTTGTCTCTTCTATAAATACTTTCTGCTCGGATGAGCTTAAGTCACTGATGCCTCCTCAACAGGTGTTTACTGGCAACTGGGTCCCACCCATTCACAGTCAGGTTAGCCAAATGCAGACGACAATTCTACTCCTGCAGCTTCTTTTCTCGCACTTCCCGCCTGTGGAACTCGCTCCCGTATTCTTGCTTTCCTGACGGCTACGACCTCCAGAAATTTAAATGCAAAGTCTATACTCATCTACTAACCAATGGACTCTAGCTCTCTCCCCACCCCCGTATAACCTTCCCATTCTCTCCTCCTATGTATCTCCTATGCAACCTTCTATCTCCTATGTATCTGTCATCGCACCTTCTTTCTCAGCTTTCTATTGTTCCTTTCTAACTAGCTTGTACTCCTCACTCTTTTTCTAATTAATCTTTTTACATTCATGTAACCCCCTGCACATCAGTGGCATTTCCGCCTTGCTCGGGGTGAAATGATTAAAACACACACACACACACACACACACACACACACACACACACACACACACACACACACAGACAAATTTCCATTTATAAATAAGTTTAGATTTTTTTGTGTGCGCGCAAGGCATGCTGGAAAATGAATAAATTTAAGTATCATATAGTAATTCTGCTTGTTCCTTCCTTATTTAGTTAGTTACTTAATACTTAGTCAGTTACTTAGTTCCTCCGTCCTTTACGCCAGAAGAAAGATAACACACTCTCTACACGAGCTTTTCCTTCTCTCTATCTTTTTATAAACGCTACTCTCCTCAGCCTTTCTCTCACCTTTGCCAAACAGAAGGGTAGTAAAGAGTGAGAGAGTAGCAGGAGAGAGCCAATAGCATTACTGTAGCAGCTTAAGCTGGTGGTTGTACCAGTAATTGTTTGGGTGTATATGTGTGTGTACTGTACAATATAGTAACAATAGGTAGGTTTTTTGTCGTATCCCGCGACCTAATAACGAAATTTCTGGCCTCTACACACTTGGCCATTTTTCAGTTGGTGTTTTCTTTTTACAATGAACACAGGAGCCATGATTTTGGAATCAAAGAAAGAATACTGGATTCTTGCGTGATATCTGTCCTTCTGTATTGCAGTGAATACTGGATTTCACACATCGTTGTGAAGAAGAGAGTTGATTTAATTATTGCTGAACTTTCTACCATGGTCATCAGCAGAAAGAGAGACCCAAAATGTCAATTACAGGTAGACGTTACCTGGGAAGTGTTCTAACAGATCACGGAAAGGGCGAAACTGAGACCCGAAAGCGTATTCCCATGGCCAAGTTGAGGAAAGTATTGAAAGACAGGAAAAATATTCGTTGGAATCAAAGAAAAGAATACTGGATTCTTGCGTGATATCTGTCCTTCTGTATTGCAGTGAATACTGGAAAAATTTCTTCAAAGATGAAAGAAAAACTTGAAGCAACAGAAATGTGGATCTACAGAAGAATAATGAGAATACGATATAATGACAATGTGAACAATGATGAGGTTTTCAATACAATGGAAACGAAAAGGAAACATACTTAACATCAAGAAGAGACAGATAAAGTTTCTGGGACATGTAATGAAGAAGGAAGGCTTGAAGAATCTGATACTCACAGGGTGGCTAGAGGGAAAGAGAGACAAGGGAAAATAACATGTGACATGGGCTTAAACAAATTGATGGTAGAGCAGGGTTTGGGAGAAATAATATGACAATATATATAAAGAGCATCAACTGAAAGGAAGTTGTGGAGCGCTATGGTCACCTACGTCTTGAAGAGACTCAGCACATGAAAGAAGAATAAGAAAACTAGTTTGTACGGTAAGATCTCATCATTTTCCAATTGAAATGACTAGATGTGACCGTAAGTTCTATGCTAATATTTTCTTCTCTTGACCTTCTCGTTTGTGGAACGGCCTTCCGCATTTTTAAATCAAGTTTGAGCTTCAAAAGTTTAAATATAATGTCACTGGTTATCTTCTTAATTCCTGTTCTTTTAATATTCTCTCTCCTTAATTATGTTTTTTTTTTTTTTTTTTTTTTTTTTTTTACAGTAAGCTCTGTGTCTTAGTCGCTTAATAGAGGTGAATGATTTTCATTTTCATATATTACTTCATCCCGCGGGGGGTGATAAGGACACTGAGACGGGAAGTGTGACTGGGAGTGAAGCTGAATAAAACGACTTTAGAAGGAACCGGAAAACTAGTTCTAAACAAGAAACAAGAGATATGCCTTTACTTCTGTTTAGTTAACTGGAAAGTAATGAGAACCGGATGTTAAGCAAACGTATTTACTATTAGTAGATTATTAAGATATATATATATATATATATATATATATATATATATATATATATATATATATATATATATATATGATTTGTTTGAATATTACTTTTGCTCTATAACTCGTATTTAAGTAGATATTCTGTTTATATTCAAACAGTATTATATATTTATATATTTATTTCTACCGGCCTGATTATTTACGATAATTTATTTGTTACGAAAATGTGTGTCATTCGGCAGGATTCGAACCTGCGACTCCTATGCATATAGTAAAAAAAAATACATCGTAAATAATCAGGCCATTATAAATAAATATATAACACTATAGTGCGGGTCACCAGTTTATAGTGGGGAGACGCTCTTTTGAAGGGTAGTATTATGTTGTTGCAGATTAACGGAATTTGGCCTCGTTGTAGATAGCCCACTATAAGTCATAAAATGAGTACAAATCAAGAAAAGCAAATTGAGTTGAGAAATAACATTTTATATATACACATATCAATTAAGGTTTTTACAATTAAAGTAATCCTTTAAATATGGGTCCAACGGACGTTAAATGTTCATGGCAATAAAATGCTGAAAAGAGAACTAATGCTTAGGTATGTGGGAGCGTTGTAAGTAAGGAATGTCCTTGATGTATTCGCTCCTTAGGTCAGTAAGTAGTTTTGAGACAGCGAAGAAGGAAAAGAGAGGTAAAGACGACGAGTATAGCAAGCTGTTCGACTTGGTCAAGGGAGCTACTAATTACTCTCGTCTCTCTCTCGTCTCTCTCTCTCTCTCTCTCTCTCTCTCTCTCTCTCTGTGTGTGTCTCGGTTTTTTATTTCACCTTTTTGGATCGCAGCCGATCATTTGGGAATTCACATCCGTATTTGATTCTGGGCTTCCCATTGGCCGATAAATAAAATTTGTGTAGGCTCTCGAACTGGAATTTAATATTTAATTAATTTTTAGTTTTCAACCGGAAAACCTGCGCGAAGCCGGATGCGCACCGACGAGTTTTGGTCATTTGCTTTCTGTTCAAGAGAGCGCAAACATCCGGTCCATCGCTTTGCTCGATCGGTATCACCACAATACTATTTGATTATAAACAGAATATCTACTTAAGTACGAGTATCGTTCAAAAATGATGTTCAAACAAATCATTTCAAATGGTCGGTTGTTTATAACCAGTTTCGTTAATGTTCGTTAATTTCCGTAATATATATATATATATATATATATATATATAATTTCTGAACAATTTTGTCGCCATGCATGACATCCATCTCAAAGTTTCTATCTAGCGAGGCAATTTTAGTAGATGACTCGAGATGTTAATGCTGATGTTTTGGTTTTGTAATAATTTGTGATATCATGTGAAACAACCTCTGCCACAACTTATAAATTATGTTGAATTTCCTTATCTCCTACATTAAAAATGTAAGTAAAATATAAAACATATTATTTACTCTAATAGTTTACTTTTACTGAAGCCTTGTTTCGGAATTTTCTTACGAAATCTATTAAATAACATTTTTTTTTAATAAATTGATATGTAAAGGAAACGATTTCTAAAACCAGACGTGGATTTGTTGTCGCCATTGTGAAATTGCTTTTAACCTGCTTTTGGTTGAATTTTTTTCTGAAAGCTTTTTCCGGTAATATATCTCTAGAGCAGAGACACTGATTTCATTTTTTTACTTTTACTTTAAAGAGTAAATTTGTAAGCTTTAAGAAAATTACTCGATATCATAAAAATCATTAAGTACAGTTGGTTTTACTAGGGTGCATAGCTGAGTACAATAAAGTTTTATTCAATTTTTGGAAAAAATTAAAATTTTTATTATTTAACATACAAACTAATCCTACTATTTTAACAAAATTACTTAATAAACATGAAGTCTTTTGCTTTTCTTTCCCTTATATATATATATATAAATATATATATATATATATATATATATATATATATATATATATATATGCATATAAATACATATAGAGCAAATATAAGAAAAATTAAGACAGACATGTTCATGTAGAATCCTTCGTTGAATAAAGACGGAAGCTAAAGATGGCTCGACTGAAATAGGCCTATACTTCCGAATATATATATATATATATATATATATATATATATATAAGAATCCAGCCTACAGTTCCCCTCGGCGTTTGCTAGAACGATAAACAAATAACAAGGTCAAATGCTTCAAAAAGTAGGAATTTTGGTAAATAAAAAATATTTACACCAGTTGTACGTTGCATGCTGAAGCGTAAGAAATCCTAGAAATGTATTCTTGGCTGTTAAAAAGAGAAAATAGACAAACGTTTCTTAAAAAATATTGTTTAACATGATGTCCTATAAAATTAAATTAAAGACATTATTAAACCGCGAAGTAAGCTTTTTGTATTTTTTCAAACAAATCGGTTTATTCAAATTTCAACGATTAATTCAACGAAACGTAGATTTTGTAAATCTTAACAAATCATGTGATCGATAACTTCAACAAGACTAAATCTTTTGAGAATTTCTACACGCTGACGCATGTTACTAAAAAACGGTTCTAGTGAATACAAAATGAAGATATTTCCTCTGAGATATTTCTCATACAGTTCCTACGATCTTCTCTCTTATTTGTTATTAGGGGTTATATTATGGGAATTAGTCTGTAAATGCTGGACAATCTCATCCAGGTGAATAAATAACTTGAAGAAACAGATACGTGCTTTTACAGAATTATAAGGAGAATATCATGAACTGAACAAGTGATCAACAACGTTAATTACACCAACTCATCGTCAATAATGTTTTCGCATTCTTTATTGAAACGATGAAATGCTGGACAATACCATGAAAGATGAAGGAAAAACCTGAAGCAACTGAAATGTGGTTATACTAAGGATGCTGCGATGATGATGCAGTTTTCTTTTTCCTAGATTGGTAGCCAGCCAAGACTATATAGTGCAGTCTGTCCTGCAATTCACTTATAACTGGCGTAATTGATAGTGACTCTGAATCGAATAGCAGATTTCGAATTCCAATCGAGTTTGTTCTATTCAATGACACACAAATATTCTGGAAAAGGTATGAATCCATTACTCCGACTACTACACTTAATATTACGACTGCATTTACTAATAATAATGTTTCTTCTGCATTATCCAATATAATTTCGTCATGCTGTACAATTTGTTCATAATTTAGTTAGGTACAATGCCAAATACAGGTCGGGGATACCAGAATCAAGCAGGTACAAAAATTTAAATACCTGGGAAGCGTTATAACAGAAGACGGAAGTGCGACACAGAGATCCGAAGGCGAATTGGCTTGGCGAAGGAAGCATTCCAGAAGTTGAGTAAAGTACTAAAAAACAGGACAATTTCACTGGAAACTAGGAAGAGAGTACTGGATTGCTACGTGCTGTCCGTCCTTCAATATGGCAGTGAATGCTGGACAATACCATCAAAGATGAAGGAAAAACTTGAAGCAACTGAAATGTGGTTCTACAGAAGGATGCTGCGAATATCATTGATCGAGCATGTGATCAATGATGAGTTCTTGGAAATGATGGAAACAAAAAGGAAATTAATACTGAGCATCAGGAAGAGACAGCTGAACTTCCTGGGACACACAATGAGGAAGGATGGCCTGGAGAATCTAATACTAACAGGCCAGATAGAAGGGAAAAGAGACAGTGGAAAGCAACGGATAGCATATTTGATGGACCTAATCTGGTGGATATCAGAACGAGGATTGCACAGTCTAACAGGAGAAAGCGTGCTCAGATAGGGAAACGTGGAAAGCCATGATCGCTTACGTCCTGAAGGGACAGGGCACATAGAAAAAGATATATGCCAACTGTTTATAAAAAATTATAATATGGATATAAAGTGGGGGATCAAATCTATTTAAAATTGACGTTTAATTAGAATTTATTCAATAACAGTGACCACACTATTATTATTAATCCCTATTCGAAAGTTTCCAAGATTTACAGGATGTGAGAGTGGCGTAAGGAAAGAAATCCCGAAATGAGAGTTCTAGTAGGGTTAAATATATTCACTTATTCCCAATGCTTCATAAACATTCTTAAGTAATCTATCAAATGTCTATGAAATGTGGTTCTACAAAAGGATGCTGCGGATATCATGGATCGAACCTGTGAGCAATGATGAGGTTTTGGAAAGGATGGAAACGAAAAGGAAATTAATACTGAGCATCAGGAAGAGACAGCTGAAGTACCTGGGACACGCAATGAGAAAAGAGGGCCTGGAGAACCTGATGCTAACAGGCCAGATAGAGCGATAAAAGAGACAGGGGAAAGCAACGGATAACATATTTGAAGGACCTAATCAGGTGGATGACGGAACGAGGATTACATGGTGTAACAGGAGAAGGCGTGCTTAGATCCACCAGGGATAGGGAAACGTGGAAAGCCATGATCGCCTACGTCCTGAAGGGACAGGGCACATAGAAGAGGAAGATATCCTTCTATATGCCCTGTCCCTTCAGGACGTAGGCGATCATGGCGCTCCACCTTATCTGTTCTATGTAGCGATTAATAAATTCCGTCTTTTTGCTATCTCTCCTAAACACGGGTTTGCGATCTATTTAGAGAAGTACATTAGGTAGGTTCTGAGCTGTTTTACTCAGTTGCTCTTGCCTTTAATATGTTTCATCAGTGTCAACTTTTCCTATAGACGCCTGAGAAAGTTCAACTGCTTTTTCTGATAGTAAGTATGTGCGCTTTCTGTTTTCATGTTCTCTAAAACTTTGTACTTGCTCACATATTCAGTCCATTATATTCTTAGCATCCTTCTGTAGAACCTTATTTCTGTTGCTTCAAATTTGTTCTTCATGTCTGAGAAAATTCTTCAGCATTAACTGATCTATAGAAGGCTTGATATTTCCTAACATTTTTGGTAAACTTTTCTTGGATTCTAACGAATTACGATCCAGAGATCCGAAGACGAATTGGCATGGCGAAGAACGAGTTCCAGAAGTTGGGTAAAGTATTAAGACACAGGCAGTTATCACTAGAAACAAAGAAGAGAGAACTAGATTGCTATGTGATGACACTTCTTCAATGGGAGTTAATGTTGGACAATATCAACAAAGATGAAGGAAAAACTTGAAGCAGCTGAAATGTGGTTCTACAGAAGGATGCTGCGGATATCATGGATCGAGCATGTGAGCAATGATGAGGTTTTGGAAAGAACGGCAACAAAAAGGAAATTAATATTGAGCATCAGGAAGAGGCAACTGAACTTCCTGGGACATGCAATGAGGAAGGAGGGCTTGGAGAACCTGATACTGACAGGGTAAATAGAAGGAAAAAGAGACAGATGGAGGCAGCGGATAACATATTTGATGGACCTAATCAGGTAGATGACGGAACGAGGATTGCATGGTTGTAACAGGAGAAAGCGTGCTAAGAGCCACCAGGGTAAGGAGACGTGGAAGGCCATCGCTTACGTCCTGAAAGGAAAAAGCACATAGAAGAAGAAGAATTCTCTAGTTGCTTTACATATCTTTTTTTGTACGTATGTTTTTTTCAGCTGGAAGGCCATGATTGTCTACGTCCTGAAAGGACAAGGCACATAGAAGAAGAAGAAAAAGAAGAAGGAGACGAAGAAGGAGACGAAGAAGAAGAAGAAGAAGCTGTTCTTGTTTCTTAACACTTTACTTAGTTTTCTTTTCGTTTTTAAACATTTCACTGCGAGCAAGGTAATAAAGCCACTAAGCCGCAGAGGCTTGTTGAATGTAAAAGAATATAAGAAAAAAACATAATTAAGGCTTAAGAACAAAACCAGGAATGAAGAAGACATGATGATTGACATTAAATTCAAATTTTGATGAGCGGTTGCGAGTTCTCTCTTATATTAAATTACTTCCAAAATATTGAAATTGTTATACTTGTTGGATTTTGGTATCTCCAATTAGTAAATTGCATGTTTTGTTACTTTTACTAACAACCATATATTCTGTCATTTTGAAACTAATGTTTAGTCCTTTCTTCCCGCTTTCTTTCACTTCCTTCTCTTGCAGTTGTAGTATAATTTACAAAGTGAGAAAATTATTAAACAAACAATGGCGTTACATGTGCTTAAAATACAAATATTTATACAAGTGTCTAACAATCGACTTTTCTGTTTTAGATAATCATCGAAACATAATTCGAACAACGTTTCATTGTGCCATATGAGTAGATAATGATGAAGGTGATTCTCACCTGTGAATAAATATAATATATCGCGAGAAGATCAAAAAGGAACAAGCAAATAACAACTTTAAATTTTATCTGTACGTTATTCGACCGACGTAAAGAACCTGGCAGCAACTCAAACTTATCTTTATTTATTTAAAGTGTATTCCTGTAATTTACAGTCATTTGTCTATGAAATATATGCTTTTTTTGCGGAGCAATATTTTATATGCATTCATATGAGCAATCGTGTTAGGAAGTGAGTGCATATTGCTTTTTTTTTCTTCTATTTTGAAAAGCTAAAAAATAACACATGGGTAGAAGTTTTATCAACCTTACCTCCAGTAGATCTATTTATTATCATGAGTCCGTCATCTCTATCGAGTCCTATATTGTTAGTGTCAATTTCTTTATACACCGTGAGGTTGTACAATAGGAATAGTCCGACTAGATCCGAAGATTTTGCAGAATCCAGAGCTTCCATAGATAAATCCAAATTATCAGTTGAATCTTTTGTCCAGTGTTCGTTGTTGTGGATGAGAACTGATTTTCTACAGTTCAAAATTATTTTGATTTCATTCTTTGAGATGTCTGAGTAAAATTCCGCGAATTCCATATAGAGCAAATATAAGAAAAATTAAGGCAGACGCGTTATTTCATGCTAAATCGGAAGTGTAGGCCTATTTCAGGCCAACCATCATATGCCTCCTTCTTTATTGTATAAAGGATTCGTGTAAAATCCTTTGTACAATGAAGACGGAAGCTGATGAAGGTTCACCTGAAATAGGCCTACACTTCCGATTTACCATGAAATAATGAATCTGCCTTAATTTTTCTTCTATATATATATTTTTTCTAAATATATACTGTTAAATATAAGAGACAATGAATGTCTATTATGTTTAATCATGAGCCGTTCTAAACGTCGCATTTTGGCGTTAATTTCAGTTGAAAATAAAGACAAAAATTCTCCAACACTTGGATAATTTTTTATTAAGTTGGTTCTAAGCTTTCGGCTCACATGAGCCATCTTCAGAGAGGTTATTAAGATGGTAACACAATAACATCATGAATGGCTCATGATTAAACATAATAGACATTCATTGTCTTTTATATTTAACAGTATATGTTTAGAAATTTATTTGCTGCCTCGATACACGGAATATATATATATATATATATACACACACACACACACACACACACACACACATATATATATATATATATATTTACGCTCTCACACCCTGATTGAGCACTCTGGAAGAATGGTAGACTTTGAAAAACATTAGCTACTCTGGCATGTACGCATCGCTCATTCAGTAATGGATTAAAGCACTCTGGCTTTTGGGCGGATATAATTACAATATACACGCTAAAAAGTCTGCCTTCTTTAACCGAACGCCCATAGCCCAGAGGTAGAATCGCCGACTGACGCCAATTCGGTCGGGTTTCGATCCTCGTTTAAAAGCAATCAGGTGTCTAACCATACTGATGAGCTGTGATACAGCGAAACAGATCTGTCTGCGGATGACTATATATATATATTGTTTGCATACAAGTACCATGATTTCATGTATAACGCATTCTTCAGGTAGCGATAAAAAGCCACCTAACACCCCAGACCGAAACCCTCTTGGTTATTATGGTTGGGGAGGAGCTGTTCTACAAAACTCGTTTCAACGCCAAAACATGAAGTGAAAGCAAGGATTATGGCAGCATTCATCAACTTAAACTGTGAGACCATTCAGAAGAGAAGCAGGAGATTCCGGAGGCCGTCTGGAGGCCATTGATGAAGCTAATGATGAATTAATTGAATAAATTACGCTATTGTATTTCAAGATGTTTTTGTGCAATTTTGATTTATCTGTTAAAATGAGATTGTTATTTTCATTTTTGCGTATCTTAGACGACAGTCTGTTCATCGTATCCTGTACA
Source organism: Ascarosepion bandense (assembly GCA_037127315.1). Taxonomy (NCBI): domain Eukaryota; kingdom Metazoa; phylum Mollusca; class Cephalopoda; order Sepiida; family Sepiidae; genus Ascarosepion; species Ascarosepion bandense. The sequence continues at coordinate 797,057 of JBBBDQ010001280.1, read as the reverse complement.
CCTATCTATCTATCTATCTATCTATCTATCTATCTATCTATCTATCTATCTATCTATCTATCTATCTATCTATCTATCCAGATTGCATATATACCATTATCTATCTATCTATCTATCTATCTATCTATCTATCTATCTATCTATCTATCTATCCAGATTGCATATATACCATTATCTATCTATCTATCTATCTATCTATCTATCTATCCAGATTGCATATATACCATTATCTATCTATCTATCTATCTATCTATCTATCTATCTATCTATCTATCCAGATTGCATATATACATTATCTATCTATCTATCTATCTATCTATCTATCTATCTATCTATCTATCTATCCAGATTGCATATATATCATTATCTATCTATCTATCTATCTATCTATCTATCTATCTATCTATCTATCTATCTATCTTGCATATATACCATTATCTATCTATCTATCTATCTATCTATCTATCTATCTATCTATCTATCTATCTATCCAGATTGCATATATACCATTATCTATCTATCTATCTATCTATCTATCCAGATTGCATATATACCATTATCTATCTATCTATCTATCTATCTATCTATCTATCTATCTATCCAGATTGCATATATACCATTATCTATCTATCTATCTATCTATCTATCTATCTATCTATCTATCTATCTATCCAGATTGCATATATATCTTATCTATCTATCTATCTATCTATCTATCTATCTATCTATCTATCTATCTTGCATATATACCATTATCTATCTATCTATCTATCTATCTATCTATCTATCTATCTATCCAGATTGCATATATACCATTATCTATCTATCTATCTATCTATCTATCTATCTATCTATCTATCTATCTATCTATCAGATTGCATATATACCTTATCTATCTATCTATCTATCTATCTATCTATCTATCTATCTATCTATCTATCTATTCCTTTACAATACTTTTCTCATCTATCTATCTATCTATCTATCTATTTGTGTGTACGTGTGTGTGTAGGTATTTATACATATACATGTAAGTATATATGCATGTGAGTGTATGTATATCTGCAAATATATTTATATGCATATATACACGCACACACACACACACACACACACACACACACACACACACACACACACACATAGATATTTGCATTGGACACCTCGAGGTGGTGTAATTGTTAGCAAGCATGTTTCGCAAGAACCGTTACATTTGTTTAGTGAGTTCGATCTTCACTGGGTGTTCCATACTTTCGGCCTTGTGCCACATCTAAGCCGCATTTAGAAAATCATCATGTAGATATTTGCACATGTATAAACATATATAACTATATATATATAAATACATATTTAACTGGCCGAGCAGTCAAGGTCCGTCAAATCTAATGAGTGTTTCCTCTGGGGTATTGCATGTTCGAATGCTTGCGGGGGTCGCATACTTTTCTAACAAGATTTCACCCAAATATTTACCCGAGTAGATATGCATAAATATATATACTTTTTAATAATAAAAGCGCAGCATCTATTTAAATATTAGTATCCATTACAAATAACGTTTACATCCTACAGTACAAACGCTGGTGTCCCTCAGGGCTCTATCCTGGGTACCGACGCTCTTCTTTATTTTCATAAATGACCTCCCAGACGAGATCAAGAGACAAGTAGGCATATGCGCAGATGACACCACAATTTACTTCTGCACCAGTAAGAAACCCGGTGTGGCGGACAAACATAATCTCGCTGATGAACTTGAGAGGGATCTATATTCTGTGGTGAATTAAGGTAAGAAGTGGCTTGTCAATTTCAATGCGTCTAAGACCAAGCTGTTGTCTGTCAATCATCAGAGGCAACCTCTCCTGCCTCCCATAAGCATGGATCAAGCGAGTCTCCCTGAGAGCAATGCACTGCGCCTCCTCGTCCTTACTCTCTCCTCTGATCTCAAATGGAACCACTGCATTTATTCCATAGCTAAATCCACTGCTAAGAATGTTCGGTCACTGTGTCGGGCCAGGATGTTCTTCCCGCCTGAATCCATCCTGCATATATACAAATCAACCATTCGTCCGTGCATGGAATACTACTGCCATATATGGTCAGGCGCCCCTGCTGTTCATCTCAGTATTCTTGATAGGCTCCAAAGGAGAATCAGTAAAATGTAATGTCAATACTCATCTCTTAACCATTTGACTCTAGTTCTTTCTTCACCGCCCTATATATCCTTTCCTTTCTCTACACTTTTGCAACTGTCATCACATCTGTATTCCCATCCTTCTCTTGCTCCTTTTTAATTGGTTCGTCTTCCTCTTCACTCTCTTCTAATTAATCTTTTTACTCTTATGTAGCCCCCTGCACATCAGTGGCATTACCGCCTTGCTCGGGGTGATACGATTAAAAATAAAGAAATAAATAAATGCATGAAAAATTGGCTTCTTGTAGATCACTATTCCGGCTTCTTGCTTTCCAGCCAACTTTGTTCTTTAAAACTTAAAATGCACTGTCAATGTTTATCTTCCGTGGCCTTAAATCCTGTTGCTCCCACTATTTAATAATTTTTTTAAAATTTAATTTTACTTGTATTCTTTCACTTACAGTAAGCCCTTCCTCGGATTTACGGTCATATCACGTTGAATACACCGGTTCTTGTTCGATCACCGAAGTTAAGCAACGTTGAGCCTGGTCAGTACTTAGATGGGTCACCGCTTGGAAAAGCCAGGTGTTCTAAGCGTTTTTTTGACGGATGTGCGTTTTGGTGGAGTGGATATCGGCTCGGAAAGAGAAATCGCGGAGCCGAGTTCGAATACTAGTTAAATACCCTGCATTCACTTATGCGCTACTAACCTTGGGAAAGATATTACTCTGTCCCTTCCCTCCAGTTATGGATTAAATAACAGGGCAGATTGAGTTCTATAGCCTTGGTTGGCAACTTGTCTGCTACAGTAATTTGTTGCGGGATAATTAAAATACCTGAAGTCTATAAAGGGTAGGACTTGGGACCCTACCCTTAAATAAATTCCAACAAATCGTTCTCCATCGCTGGGGAGTAAGCCGGTTCAATCCGACCAGGTACAGGTCCAGTAACCCCTTGTGCAAAACTTCCTGTTAAATAAAATATATCTGTAACAAGAAATTAGAACAAAATAATATTTACATTAATAAATATATAAAAGCAGACAAGAAAATAAACAATAATCAACAACTTTTCTTTATTGGCACGAAGTGAACTGAGAAGTTTACCTTTAATTACAAAGCTTCAAGTATATTTAAATACGTTTTAAACTTAACATTTTGAAAACATATTTTTTTATATTAGTTCTGACTATAAAAAGACGTTGCCAAATATTGTAAAATCTATACATTTGTGTTAAGTATCAGGAGAAAGCCATTGGTAAAAAATGTGCTTCTTATACGCCACCTTGGCCTAACACACTCAGCAGACCCCAAGTAGAAATATTATATCGAATCCATAGCTAAATACGCTTCTAAGAACGTCGTTTCACTGTGCAGAGACAGGAAGTTTTTACCGTTTGAATCCATCCTGCACATATATAAATCTACAATCCGCCCGTGTATTGAATACTGCTGCCACATCTGGTCGGGTGCCCCTGCTATTCGCCTCGAGGTTCTTGACAAAATCCAACGGAGAATCTGTAATGTGATCGATACCGACTTGGCAGCTCAGCTGCAGTTGCTCTCTCACTGGCGTGATGTTGCTTCCCGTGTTTCTTCTACAAATATTTTCACAACTTCTGCTCCAATGACTGGTGCACACTATATTTGAATTTACACGAGCGACTAGACTAGCAACTAGGTTCAACTCTTTTACAGTGAAACCGATAAAATGTAACCGCAATTTCTACTCTAACAGCTTTTTTCTCGCACTTTCTGCCTGTGGAATTCCATTCCGTATACTTTCTTCCCCGACAGCTACAATCTCCAGGAATTTAAATGCAAGGTCAATAGACATCTCCTATCTTACTAACTCGCATCCTTTCTCTTTCTGTTTGGCAGCAAAAGACTTCCAAGAATGTCTGACAGTAATAGAATTAAAGACAGTTTGACAGCAAGAGACTTCCAAGAAGTCTGATAGTAATAGACTTGAGAGAAGATTTGGCAGTAAGAGACTTCAAAAATGTTTGACGGTAATAGACTTGAGGAAGTTTGATAGTATGAGATTTCCAAGAATGTCTGACAGTAATAGGCTTGAGAGAAAGTTTGGCAGAAAGAGACTTCCAAGTATGTCTGACATTAAGAAGATTTGAGAAAAAGTTTGGCAGTAAGAGACTTCCAAGAATGTCTAACAGTAATTGACTTGATAGAAAGTTTGACTCTAAGAGACTTCCAAGAATATCTGACAGAAATAGATTTGAGAAAATTTGATAGTAAGTGACTTCGGAGAATGTCTAACAGTAATAGACTTGAGAGAAAGTTTGGCAGTAAGAGACTTCGGAGAATGTCTAACAGTAATAGACTTGAGAGAAAGTTTGACTGTAAGAGACTTCTAAGAATGTCTGACATTAATAGACTTGAGAGAAAGTTTGGCAGTAAGAGACTTCGGAGAATGTCTAACAGTAATAGACTTGATAGAAAGTTTGACTGTAAGAGACTTCTAAGAATGTCTGACAGTAATAGACTTGAGAGAATGTTTGGCAGTAAGAGACTTCGGAGAATGTCTAACAGTAATAGACTTGAGAGAAAGTTTGACTGTAAGAGACTTCTAAGAATGTCTGACATTAATAGACTTGAGAGAAAGTTTGGCAGTAAGAGACTTCGGAGAATGTCTAACAGTAATAGACTTGAGAGAAAATTTGACTGAAAGAGACTTCTAAGAATGTCTGACAGTAATAGACTTGAGAGAATGTTTGGCAGTAAGAGACTTCGGAGAATGTCTAACAGTAATAGACTTGAGAGAAAGTTTGACTGTAAGAGACTTCTAAGAATGTCTGACATTAATAGACTTGAGAGAAAGTTTGGCAGTAAGAGACTTCGGAGAATGTCTAACAGTAATAGACTTGAGAGAAAGTTTGACTGTAAGAGACTTCTAAGAATGTCTGACATTAATAGACTCGAGAGAATGTTTGGCAGTAAGAGACTTCGGAGAATGTCTAACAGTAATAGACTTGAGAGAAAGTTTGACTGTAAGAGACTTCTAAGAATGTCTGACATTAATAGACTTGAGAGAATGTTTGGCAGTAAGAGACTTCGGAGAATGTCTAACAGTAATAGACTTGAGAGAATGTTTGGCAGTAAAAGACATCCAAGTATGTCTGACATTAATAGACTTGAGAGAATGTTTGGCAGTAAGAGACTTCGGAGAATGTCTAACAGTAATAGACTTGAGAGAATGTTTGGCAGTAAAAGACATCCAAGTATGTCTGACAGTAAAAGGTTTGAAAGAAATTTTAGCAGTAAGAGACTTCCGAGAATGTCTGACAGTAATAGACTTGAAAGAATGTCTGACAGGAAGAGTCTTAAATGAATATCTGATAGGAAGAGACTTGAAAAGATGTCTGACAGAAAGAAATTTGAAAGTATATCAAACAGGAAGACAGTTGAAAGAATGTCTGTCAGTATAAAACTTGGATGAATGACAACTGAAATAATGTCTGACAGTAAAAGACACAAGTGACCAATTAGATTTGAGTTATTAAGCGTAAATTATTAAAAAATTAGAATTTTCTTGTAACCTCTAAATCACCAGCAAAGGAACAAATTGGTTTTACTATCGGAGAATTTAGACACTAATTCAATTTCCAATTTTTACGATCTTGTCAGAGAATTTTCATAAAATTTCTTTTAAAAAATTTCATCGTTTCTTAGAATCACTTATTTTAAGAATGTCTAAAAGTTTTAATTCAATTCAATTTTTGATTTGTATTTAGTTATGTTTTGCAAGTTAGAGCAAGAAATACTAATTATTACCAGGTAGTATAGTCGTCGGCAAGGGGTTCAACTTACGGTATTATCAAAGTGGTGTTATAAAATAAGTCGAAAAATGCCTCGCACAATTGCGAAGACGCACTGAAAAGATACCTGAAAAAAAACTAGAGCATTAATAAAGAGAAACTTTTTGTTAGATTCAAAGAAAAGAGTGCTGAATTGTTATGTAATATCGAGCCTTATTTACGACACCGAATGTTGAACAATTTCTTCGCAGAAGAAAATGAACCTTGAAGCTACATAACAATACTGTGTTGGTTGGTTGTTTTTGTTTTATGGCATGTCAACCTCGGCGGGTCATTTATTGCCAACTCATTTTTTATTTATTTATTGCTGGTAATACCTTTTTCTTTCAACAATTTATTGTTGTTTTTTATGAGTTTCGTGTCTAGTAATATTTTTTTTCTTTTCGGGTATCAAGATTCATTGGGATTTGTTTTTTAAGAGCAGAGTCCCTATGTCCTACGCTTGTTATTTAACCCATAACTGGAGGGAAGGGACGGATTAATACCTTTCCCAAGGGTACCAGTGCATAAGTGAATGCAGGATATTCAACTGGAATTCTCTTTCCGAGCCGATTTCCACTGCACCACAACGCACATCCGTCACTAAACGCTTACAGCACCTGGTATCCCCAAGCGGCCACCCATCTAAGTACTGACCAGGCTCAACGTTGCTTAACTGCGGTGATCGAGCGAGAACCGGTGTATTCAACGTGATATGGCCGTAAACCACGATACTGTGTATGTCATGGATAGAACATGTGAGTACATAATAAAAAAAGCAGGCTTGGAGAATTTGACACTTATAACATATATTGAGCGCAAGATGGAGAAAGGTTGAGTTACCTACCTAATAATTATGGATAGTTGGTTGGTTTGTAGGGTGAGGACTGAGAGTGACTGTAAGAGAACAAAAGCTGCTTGAAGCTACAAGGAGAGAAGGCTGTAGAGAGCAATGATAGACTATACCATGAAGGAAGATGAAATATAAATGACATATACAGTGAAAAGAATTAGAGATCTTTGCAAGATAAAATAAAACGTGATTTCTGGAATTAAGTTCTTTATTATATAACACTTGCAAATAATGTCTCATCTAAAATAAATTTTGTCTTTGGACTGAAAGCAGTGTTAGAACCTACCTTGAATCCACTATAAAAATACAGGACCAAGAATGAGTAATTAATAAACATATGAGATAAGTGTATGAAATGAGTTATAATCAATTAAATATTGAAAAACAAAAATGGAATATAGAACTGACTTGAAGTGGAATCAAGAGTAAATGCCCTCATTCTTAAGTAAGGACATTTATTCCATGATATAAACTATTTATGAATATAAATTATGATTAATCGAAAATGTTAAAGAAAGGTTTCATTGATTTCACTTACTTGTCAGATTACGTGTATGATTGCCGTTGTTATCGTCTTGATAAAAGATGCTCACTTGTATAGATAGTAAGTGCTTTACTATGGGATCTAAGTAAGGCTTGACGTTGCGGCCCTATATCAGTGGCAGTTTGAAATAAATCTTCGGGGACAAAGAAAGAACAATACTGTTTATAAAAGGAAAAGATAGGCAAGACTGACCCCGTCAAGCATTTCTTGAAAGTAAATACACATATTCTCGAGTAAGGACATTTATTCAACGATAACTATAAATTATGATTAACCGAAAATGTTCAAGATTTCAGCGCTATCACTTGTCAGATTACGTGTATGATTGTTGTTGTAGTCATTTTAATAAAAGAAGCTTTCTTGTTTAGATATTACGTGCCTTACTACGGGATCTCAGTAATGGTTAACGTTGCGGTCTCGTATCAATATCAGTTTGAAATAAATCTTCGTGGACAAAAAAGGAACCATACTGTCTATCAAAGAAAAAGATAGACCCCGTCAAGCATTTCTTATCTGATATCATTTCGTGATTTTAAATATAAATATATATTGTTCATCAAGTTGTCTTGTCATCTCATGATCAGTAGTTCAAACTGTTTGTTTCAGCAGAAAAGAATTCAAAACGAGGTTAAAGAGAAAAGATAACATAGTATTCAACACTTACAAGATATTCCATATTAACCAAAATAATGGACTTTTCACGATAGACAGAGATTATTTGGCTAAACTAGGGTGCTTATATTTTACTATATTTCTGAGCTGAGGTAGTATTTACACTATTTACATTATTCGGACTATTGTCCTCATCTTTATTGCCATTTGTACGACGTTTCGGTCGTTGTACCCTCCGACCTTCTTCAGGTGCTAGGATTTCGAACCAAACACTTTATTGCAATTACTGGGGTACATGATCTTCATAACTCATGACTACCAAAATTAATGTGATTGTAATAAACGGTTCCGTTCAAAATTTCTAGCACCTGATGAAGGCCGGAGCTTACAACGGCCGAAACACCGTTCAAATGGCAACAAAGATGAGGATAATAGTCCGAATGATGTAAATAGTGTAGGGTGACAATCTCTGGCAATCAAGACGAATAAGTCTTTGTCATATGTATTGCTATAGCCTTTACAAGATCTGCAATTAAGATGAAAGCAATGATGGTACCTACCCCAAATACATCATAAAAGTTCAGGATGTGGAATTAGCAAATAATAAACACTTCAGATACCTCAGCGTATGGATCAGCTAAAATAAAATAATCATAAGAGAAAAAAAATTGAACATAGAATAGGTTATGCCATAGGTAATTTTCCCAACACCACAAATTACTACAAAACTATAACACCAATCTTAAAACTCGTGTCATGTTCTTAAAACCCGATAGACTATCAACTTTATTTAACCGCTTCGAAAAATTAATAATGAAAAGACGCTTTGAGTGTTACTCGCTCAAAGCCTAGGATCTTGATAAGGGTTATCCTGCTATGAAAATTACTGACTAGCAATGTAGAAACACAAAGAACAATCAAATAACAGAAACTACATCGCTTGAGGTCTACCAACAGCAGCAACAACTAAAATGAATTGTAAATATTACTGGAAGAAAAAATGATGACATAATCAAGTAGTTAAAATTCTACGCCACATCAAATGTAAGGTTTGGAAGGAAACCTCTATCAATAGAGTGAAAAGTGATTACGACTACTAAACTTGAAAAACCTGTTTATATAAAAATTGATTAAGAGATAGTGACAGGAAAAAGAGACAGAGGAAGGCAGCGGATAACATATTTGAAGGGCCTGATCAGGTGGATGACGAAACGGAGGTTGCAAGGTGTAACAGGAGAAAACATACTAAGAGCCACCAGGGATAGGGAGACGTGGAAAGCCATGATCACCTAGATCCTGAAAGGACAAGGCACATAGAATAAGAATATATATGCCAACTGTTTATAAGAAATTATGATGCGGTTATAAAGTGGGGGATCAAATCTATATTATAATCAATACATAAACTGATCCCTCATTTTGTGACCATGCTAGTATCTATACATTTATATTCTAGATTTATGGGCTTGAGATAGTGGATTGCAGAACTAGGGCTGTGTGGTGTAACAGGAGAAAACATACTAAGAGCCACCAGGGATAGGGAGACGTGGAAAGCCATGATCACCTAGATCCTGAAAGGACAAGGCACATAGAATAAGAATATATATGCCAACTGTTTATAAGAAATTATGATGCGGTTATAAAGTGGGGGATCAAATCTATATTATAATCAATACATAAACTGATCCCTCATTTTGTGACCATGCTAGTATCTATACATTTATATTCTAGATTTATGGGCTTGAGATAGTGGATTGCAGAACTAGGGCTGTGTGGTGTAACAGGAGAAAACATACTAAGAGCCACCAGGGATAGGGAGACGTGGAAAGCCATGATCACCTAGATCCTGAAAGGACAAGGCACATAGAATAAAAATATATATGCCAACTGTTTATAAGAAATTATGATGCGATTATAAAGTGGGGGATCAAATCTATATTATAATCAATACATAAACTGATCTCTCATATTTGTGACCATGCTAGTATCTATACATTTATATTCTAGATTTATGGGCTTGAGATAGTGGATTGCAGAACTAGGGCTGTGTGGTGTAACAGGAGAAAACATACTAAGAGCCACCAGGGATAGGGAGACGTGGAAAGCCATGATCACCTAGATCCTGAAAGGACAAGGCACATAGAATAAAAATATATATGCCAACTGTTTATAAGAAATTATGATGCGGTTATAAAGTGGGGGATCAAATCTATATTATAATCAATACATAAACTGATCTCTCATTTTTGTGACCATGCTAGTATCTATACATTTATATTCTAGATTTATGGGCTTGAGATAGTTGATTACAGAACTAGGGCTGTGTGGTGAAACAGGAGAAAACATACTAAGAGCCGCTAGGGATAGGGAGACGTGAAAAGCCATGATCGCCTACGTCCGGAAGCAACAGGACACATTGAAGAAGAAGAATAACCGAAAAAGATACTGGCTGTTTGATCAATGAATGATGACTGTTTCCTTAAAGAGAACAGATTAATATTACCCCCATTAAAATTTTAAATCCAGTCGATTTTTCATCCCTGCATTGGTCCTAAATGGATCAACCGAAAATTTACAAATACATATCATTACACAGGTGAATGCATTAGCCTGATTACCGAACGCACTAGACAGAATATTTCATTTACTGACATCAGCAAAGGCATTTTTTCCCCACCAGCTCATTTTAGTTGTTACACGTTTTAATCGTGTTAAGCAATTTTTTCATTTTGTTTTTTAATTCGATATTTTTCTCTTATTCTATTTTATTTTATTTTTATTTTTTCAGATATGAAAAATTCCGATGAGCGGTGTATCGATCGGCCATTGTGTTGATCAGAACATATGTAATCGATCAGGTGCACATTCATATGAAGTACTTTGTGAACTTCTAGTAGGCGTCAACGAGTCTGTTTGAACCGGTGATTACCTCTTTTGACATGACGCGAGTCACACACGCGCGTGCCAAAAGCACACACACTGTGTGTGTGAGAGAGAGAGAGAGAGAGAGAGAGAGAGAGAGAGAGAGAAATGAATGCGCGTTTGTATGTAGGTTGTAGAATATGTTTGTAAAGGGTTTTGAACCAACATGGCGAATCAATAACAGATCAAAATAAAAAGATGGTAATTTGTAAACACGTTAAGATCATGAATTAAAAATAAAAAGCAACCCTGTTTTTAGCTTTAAAGAACTCTTGAAAGGGATGAAATCACCAACTTAAAATTACATTAAAAAATTTTTAGGTAGCCAAGCAAACACTGCAAATTGCATTTTTAGCCAATGAAAATCTCTCTTTCTTTCTATCTTTCTTTTTCTATGTATCAAGGTTCTCCACAAATCAGCAATGAAAAAACAAGTTGTAAATATAAAAAAAAACTTTCGAATTAGCCTACACTTTTAGATACCGTCCCTCTTCTTGACGTGATGGATCATCGCTCTCCACATCTTTCTATCTCTTAGCTTTTTGTAGCCCTTTTACTATGTCGCAAATTTCCTGTTGAGCTATTTACAGAGTTTCCATAAAGTTTGTGTGAATATTAAATAATTTATAATTTTATTTGTATTTGTGATTTTTTAAAGTGCATACGGACTTTATGGACACCCTGTATAGGATAGGAAACGAAAATAGGAGTGATAAAGAGGACAGATTATAACTGATCCATGACTAGAAGTTAAGATAACTGCGTTTAAGGAGAGCACCAACGCGTGAGTCGGATCCACAAAATAGCAGTTAACTGGAAAAACAGCTGTCTGAGTAGTCTTACATTTGGAACACGGGGGACATGCGGGCGATTCGGATCGGTGGAAGTAGTGTCGTGTATCGTAGATGTAAAAGGTTGAAACTTGTGGAACTGAATAATGAAGCGCCCATCTGAACATTTACCAGGGGGATAGTGATAGGGTTGCGATAGACTTGCGGCGTTGCATTTGTGGGAAAGAGACTGCGAAAGGCTGGGGAAAAAGTTTCCCCCAACAAAAACGCGTAGGCGATTTTGATCTCTGTTGAGGCTTGAAAGCAAGGATCGGGAAACTCTAACCCAGATCTAGCACTATTTTTTCCTAATTTGAAGGTTGTAAAGATAAATCATTGTAGAAAGGGTCAGGCATATCCTGAAGGGATAAAATAAAACCGCTATTGTTCCACTCTCTTCAGAAACGGATTGAATAAACGAGTTCGATATGAGGTTAACAATGCCATCCAAATTTAAGTTCAAAGCATAGAATCCCATTGATCGATGCTTTTTTTATCTGTATATGAACAGATGGCGAAAAAAAAAAACCAACTTTCTAGCTGATGTTGAAAATAGAAGTGGATAGTTTCGCTTATCGCTCGGTTCGCATTTTTCCCGTTTTGTTTTAAACAGGGGAAGAAGTTTTTTTTTTTCTATTTAAATTTGCGTTTCCGGTTGGTTCAAATGTACATTTCTACTTTAAATCTATTCTTCTAACATCTCCCTCTGAATTCTGAAATTTTATTTGCTAATTATTTTGTAGTATTCTCCTCACTAGGAATAGTTAGGTTTGTCTATCGTCTAGTTCATAATCCTGCCATAATCATTGCTCAACTTTGATATTGGAAGGAGTTTTGTTCGTTTTACGCTCAATTGCACCCCACATATAATAATTCATAGCGAAGTGGGGGCAATCTGGGTTGATAGATGGACAGATGTAAGGGGTAATGTGGTCGAAGAAATTGACTAGAAGCCATGACTGGATTCTCCTGCTTGGGTGGCATGGCGCAGTGTCCTGTTTCCGGACATAAGTTCTTCCAGAAGCCCACCCTGTTGACACTACCACCCTGGTTATGGACCTGATAGACTTGGAAGGATCGTCAATCATAATCTGGATCTCATCACAAATTTGGAAGTTTTTTCTTATCAAAATGATCAGTGTGATTTATCCGATCTTTTGTATCTTCGTAATCACCGTCAGACTCAATCAACTCTTTTCGAATCGCCTTCACTATCCTTAGATTGATACCCAAATACTCTGAAATGTTCAGACTGAAGCTTCTGGTGTGAATTCTAAGGAGTACTGCTTGTCGTTTCCAAACTTTGATAAACTGAATTGCGTCATGGTGCTTTTTTCTCATAGACAGTGCTCAACTGACCCTACTATGTTGTGCAGTTCACAAAAAAAAAGCTCTTGCTAAAAATTAAAACGAGAAAATGCCGACAGTTTACCCATCGCACATTGTATGAGTGTTAAAAGAATAAATTAATTAGCAGACCAAAAAAATGTTCCCAAAATAAGTAACTTTAAAACACGTTCACATTCCGTCATCAATTATTCACTAAAGGAAACATAGCATTCATTATCCAAGTTGCTTCATCAGTTGCTGATAATTTAATTACAAGTTCTTGTGTTTATTTCTTAGCGTAACTAATTAACAAATTGACTGAAAATGCAATCTCTTGGAGAAGAATTTCCAAGAATGCAAATGTACACACACACACACACACACATACACACACGCGTGCGCGCACACACACACAACAGGTCAACGCATCGTCAGGCTATCTAAACAGGACATCTTTTATATATATATAAAATATTTTTTTTTTATAAGCGTTTCGCCCCGTGCAAGGCATGTGGAGAAAGGCTGATTAAATATAGCAAATGTCAGAGAGTGGGTGATAGGCGGGTAAGGATACCGAGAATGAGGGTTCTGAGAATAATTGGGAGTTAGTGTGATAGGAGGTGTCTATTGACCCTACATTTAAACACCTGGAGATTGTAACTGTCGGGAAAGCAGAGTTGTGGAAGGGAGTTCCACAGGCGGGAAGCGCGAGAAAAGAAGCTGTTGGAGTAGAATTTACGGTTACATCTTATTTGTTTAACTGTATAAGGGTGGGATCTAGTTGCTAATCTAGTATCTCGTGTAAATTCGTGCTTAGGCGGCACCAGTGATCTAAGCTCATCGGAGCAGAAGCCATGAAAGTACTTGTAGAAGAGGCACAGGGAAGCCACATCACGCCGGTGAGAGAGCGGCTGCAGCCGGTCTGCCAAGTCAGTATCAACCACGTTAGAGATCCTCCTTTGTATTTTGTCAAGAAGCCCAAGGAGAGCAGTAGGGGCACCCGACCAGATATGGCAGCAATATTCAATACACGGGCGGATGGTAGATTTGTATATGTGCAGAATAGATTCAGGTGGGAAAAACTTCGGGTCCCTGCACAGGGAGCCGACTTTCATAGCAGCAGATTTGGCAATAGATTCAATATAGTCATTCCATTTGAGGTCCGCCGAAAGTGTAAGGTCAAGGAGGCGTAGTATTTTCCTATATATATATATATGACACCTAATATATATATATATATATATATATATATATATATATAAACGTTGTTTGTAACATATTTTTATTTAGATGTTTTGCTTATTTATTAAACAGTATAATTAGTTTCGTCTACCGGCCTAAATGTTCGAGTAAAAAAAATTTACGCTTGCTGACAGGATTCGAAACTGTTTTTCTATGCAGAGGAGCCAAAATCTTTTGCGATATGCTGTAATCGACATAAATACAAAAAAGCAACGAGTGAAACGAAGCTGAATTTTAACTTTAAGCGAAAAGGTCATGGACTTCCCGAATTTTTTCTTATCTGCACAAAGCGAATATTACAGAAAATAATGGATTTAGTGTTAATCCAATACATATATATATATATATATATAGCCATCCACAGACAGATGTGTTTCGCTGTATCACAGCTCATCAGTACAGTTAGACATCCGATTGCTTTTTACCCAGGATTGAAACCCGACCGAATTGGCGTCAGTCGGCTATTCTACTTCTGAGCTATGTGCGCTCGGTAGAAAGAAGCATACTTTTTAGCGTTTATATTATCATTATACACGCCCAATAGCTGAGAGTGTTTTAATTCATTGCTGAATGAACGATGCGTAGATGCTAAGGTAGCTACTGTCTACCATTCTTCCAGAATGCTCAATGAGGGTGTGAGAGCGTAAATAGTCATCCGCAGACAGATATATATATATAATTAAAATACTTTTGTTGTTACAAAACCGGATTATATGTATTAGATATTTTTAAAAAGGAAACAGCCTGTTTTGCTCCCGATCTCTAGAAAGCTATATCTTTAGCAGTGGATTCCGAGTAGACGTATGGAATCCTCATTCTCCACAAAATTCAAATGCGTTGACGTAGCGTGGTGGATGTCGACCTCTTTTTCGCATGTTGAAACTCTCGTTCTTTTTATGGTGAGTGTTCAGACGCGCTATATTCTTTATTTTCACCATTCCAGATCTTCATAGCGAGAACCTTCCATGCCACGTACCCAGAGTTGACTCGTCAACATTCGCCTCGTATTCCATCGATTAAAAAGAAGTTCCACTTAGACAACTTCTTCCTGGCACTGTTATATTGTGTAAAAAACTTCATATACTTTTTGGCTTGTTGCAAATATGAATACACACACACACACACACACAAATATATATATATATATATATGTGTGTGTGTGTGTGTGTGTGTGTGTGTGTGTGAGAGTGGGTGTATATATATATATATATATATATATATAGTCATCCGCAGACAGATCTGTTTCGCTGTATCACAGCTCATCAGTACGGTTAGACTCCGATTGCATATATATATATATATATATATATATATTAACTTCTTTTTAAAACATTTCTTTTACATCTAGTTTTAAATAATCAATATTTATTAGCAATTTACTTGGCTTTTCAACTTGTATTTTAATTTCAATGAGGAAAATCACCCCGTTCTAATATTTTTGCACATTACCGGTAGTGTACAAAAGTGTTAGGAGAGGGGTGATTGTAAACTTTATTTTAATCTTATCTAAACATATTTATAAATGAAAATTTGTCTGTGTGTCTGTATGTGTGTGCGTGTGTCTGTGTCCGTTACCTATAGACTCCGAAACGGCTGAACCGATTTTCTTGAAAATTTACACAGTTTGTACTATCAGCGTCTGTGAGTGTTCTTAGCTAGGTTTTGTGTCGAGGTACCTCCGATAAATATCGAAAATCGGTAATCGAAAAAATCGGGTTAGAGAAGGAGAGGTTTGATACACTTATAGATAAAGACATAAGGAACGATATTCAGAAGTTTCAAGGTTGCAGTTCTTACAATAGTACAGAAAATCGATAATATATATATATATATATATATATATATATATATATATATATATATATATATAAAAGGCAAGATGCTTGTGTGTGTGTTTGTTTATCTGTCTCTATGTCCTTTATACAAATCCGCAATTTTTATCCAATTCTCACCAGACTTCACACAAATACTCTTTAGGCCTCTGGTCAGGTCATGGGCGACTTACTTTTTCCAATTTCTCCCCGATATTGGAACTCGATACCCCGATATCCAATCAGGTCTGATCAAGATCAGGATTTCAGCCCTTTTATCGTGGTTCTTGCTGCAGAATCTGCTCTAACTTGGTAAAATTATAGTTTTTAGAACTAAACATTAGTAGATCTCCTCAGACGACTCATTTTCCCCGATATCGGAAATCGATACCCCCGATATTGCTTTTTAGACTTTCGTGCCAAGGTCCAAAAATCTGAGCTCCAGGGCCTTGGATTAGCTTTAAAGCTTTCATTACACCAGAGCAACGCCGGGTTATACTGCTAGTGCCTCATAAAAGAAAATAGTTCTTTTGCACAGTATTGTATATATCAGAATAATGCTTCGATGCCACAGAACAAATACAATTTTATGCTCATTTTTCTTTATAATAAAACCTAGGCTGCCTTTCGTAATTAAGCTTCCTAAGGGACCAATAGTGGGTTATTATATATATATATATATATATATATATATATATATATATATATATATATTAGCCTACATTTGGTGTTCGTACTAAAAAAATAATGTATAATAATAGAGTTAAAATTTATATTGATTATAAACATTTCTTACCTCAGTGGCAGCACTACTCTGAATTTCGTGATTTGTTGGAATAGCCAATATATATATGCGTACTGATGAGCTGTGATACAGCGAAACTGATCTATCTACAGATGACTATTTACGCTCGCACACCCTGATTGAGCACTCTGGAAGAATTGTAGACTTTTAAAAAACTGTAGCTACTCTAGCATCTACGCATCGTTCATTCAGTAATGAATTAGAGCACTCTTAGCTACTGATGTATGGTTACATGGCATATCACACGCTAAAAGTCCGATAGCTCAGTGATAAAATCGCCGACTGATAACATTTCGGTCGGGTTTCAATCCTGGATAAAAGCAATTGGATATCTAGCGATTCCGATGAACTGTGATACAGCGAAACAGATCTGTTTGCGGATGACTATACATATATGTATTTGTGTGTATATGCGTATATGTCTATATTGTAAAATCGTATATTGTAAAATCATATATTCATAAATATCGTAAAGGGTATTTCTTTATTTGAATAATTTGATGGAAAAAATGAACTATTTTATTTTGTATTATAAGTGTTTATTATTTTTATTATACTACTCTTTACCCAATTCTGGACCCAAGAGCCCCTCAAGTTAGTGGGTTACTGAACGAGTTTCTTGTTAAAAAATAGAAGGAGGGCCTAAAAAGTACACATTATGAGGATACAGCAGAATAGATAACGGCTGATCCTATCTTTAATGAAGTTAAGATTGTAATAATCAGAAAATAATTCTTTCGTGAAATTGTTCAGTGAAGACATTGTTTTCTAATCCAATCTATCTATCTATCTATTTATCTATCTATCTATCTTCGGTGTTTAAGATTTGAAATAATCTTTGGGAAGACTTCTCAATTGTGTGGATAGAACGTATTAAGATATAAGAAATATGTTCTCAGAAAAAAACACATTCTGCTTCATGGGAGTTGCATGTCATTAGCGTTTATGCTCATAATTTCCCCATTTGTTGCCTGCCCGGTTATCAACGTTTTTTGGTAAGACCAGTCTTTGAGATTTGACTCACCCGAATGATTCAGTCGATTAAAAATTTAACTGTACGATTAAAGTTTATTGCTTTACTCGCCCGCTGTCGATTAAAAAGCTCACAATGAAACGTGTCCCTTCAAATAGAGAAAAATAAAATCTGATTCCTTTTATAACCCAAAAGTATGCCATTGAAGATTCACAAGTTACTTAGAATGACCTACAATGACATTATTGAATTCTTTGGTTTTATGTCTGGTGCCTGATTTACGTTGAAATGGGTGGTAAAACAAATGACAGTGACATCCTGTAATCATCAAAGCAAGATCTGACAAATGGAATTTAGATTGACATGCTTCTGACTCGCTTTTATTGTCCTGGTCAGTGTAAACATGCGTTTAATCAACGCTTCCAGAGTGGAACCAAAATGTCTCTGTCGCCCAGGTTAAAGACGTTCACCGATTTTTAGGAACTCATTTGGAAAAATATTATCCTTGACTCAACATCTATATTTCCTCCCAGATTACGAAAAATAAAAATGAACATTTGAAAGAAAGAAAAGAATACGCATGCTTCTTTCAACCACACACGAAAAAACAAATTATACAAGTAATTTTTTTAAAAGAAAATCGTTGAGAAAATCAGATTTGTTATTATTTTATCATCTATGAGATGGAGGCTGTAGTCAAACAGAAAACAGAAACTACGGTACCTCAACTCAATTGCTAAAAAAACAGGATATCAGGTCTCAAACTTAATATAAACAAAGTTTTAACATCAAAATGTTTATATTATTATTAAGAAGAAAGTTCTAATTTTGTTGTTATATATCTTTTAAAATGTTAAATCCTTTCTCACACGTTTGAAATTTTAATTAAATTTCATTTTTTTGTTTTCAGTCAGCGATTCGCTAAGATTACCATGGACGGTTTCGCGTGTTTCGACGCGGAGTTAAGCTACCATGAAGCCTTATAAATAAGCATAGGGAATGCCAGTGTTTATTATGAACTGAACGGAGTGAGTAAGCAACAAGCAAATCTTAAAGAAAATGGCGACGGAAAGAATAGTTCTAATTTGGACCGGGAAAAAAACAGTAAACATTCTTTGAAAGCACAACAAGAAAGAAGGGCTTAGAAAACTTAACCCAAGAGGTATATTGACCGCAAGAGTGATTGGAGAACGAAGAGCGACCCACCCACCCAACAAGCCTGTGTAAATGGATAATAAAACGGGTGCAGATAGAAGCCTTAACAAAACTGCTAAGTGATAGGAAGTTGTTGAGTACCATTGTCGTCTATATTCTGAAGGGATGCGGTTTTGTTCTGTTTTTTGTTAAAGGAACTAATAACAAAATTCTCTCAATATACCAGACATTTTGTCGCGACGATCGGAGTAGGTAATGTCGTTATGCGATTGTATCTTGTCCAAGTCTCCATTCAATAATTCCCTACTCTCTCAGTCATCGTGACAATAACTTTACGAGTGAATATCAGTGTTAACTTGAACTGCAATTCGAATCCAGTTTACCCTTAACATTTTTTCTTGAAAACAATCTCAGTACCATTCCGCACCTTTAACATTAATTTTATTTCCTGTTTTTATTTTATAAATGAAAAAAAATTGTCTTACTGAAATTTCATTAAAAAAAAAAAGTCCGGGAGTTTGTATTTCAGCATTTATTTTTGAATTCTATATTCATTCTTTAAGTAAGCGATTATAGCTTCCACTTTATTCTCCGTGAATTAATTTTTTTTTAATCATATCACCCCAAGCAAGGCATTCCACTGCCACTATAGCGCAGGGGTTTACATAGTGCGATTGGGTATAGGAAATGTCAGAAGAAGGGTGATAGACGAGTAAGGTGGTACATAGGAAGAGTGTTTGAGAGAATGGGTGCGAGTTAGTGTGTTAGGAGGTGTCTATTGACCTTGCATTTAAACTCCTGGAGGTTGTAGCCGTCGGGGAAACAAGCATGCGGAAGGGGATTCCACAGGCGGGAAGTGCGAGAAAAGAAGCTGTTGGAGTAGAAATTGCGGTTACATTTCATCGGTTTCACTGTAAAAGGGTAAATTAAGATGTGTGAAGAGTGTTATGGATATCGAGGGAGAAAATGGAATCGGCGTTTCGCGTTCAATTTCTAGGTTATACTGTTTAGTGCACGTACGCATTAATACTGTTCGGAAAGGTACGAATCCTTTTCTTCTATACATAACTAAAAGGTATACTACGTTCTCTAGTACTAAGTCTGGCAGAAGGTAAAATGACAGTTCACAGATAATTAAAAAAAGGAATCCGTGGATAGCCGGGATCACGTACATACTGAAAGAACATGACATTGAAAAACCTGAATTACCATGATTCATTTAGACTTAGAGTTTTTTCCGGTGCATATTTCTCGTTATTGAATTCAATATATATGCCTTATATTCAGTATATGCCTTCTCCTAGACTGGCTACCAAACAAAGGTTGGTGAGCCCGGTCCAATATGCAGGTTAAAATTTAAAGTAACATATTTAATAAGGTTTATTGAATAGCAGAAGATTAAAGTAGTTTTTGAGTCAGAAGTTCTTCTTCTATGTGCCATGTCCCTTCAGGACGTAGGTGATCATGGCTTTCCACGCCTCTCTATCCCTGGTGGCTCTTAGCACGCCTTCTCCTGTTACGCCATGCAACCCCTCGAATCCATCATCCACCTGATTAGGTCCTTCAAATACGTTATCCGTTGATTTCCCCTATCTCTTATTCCCTCTATCTGGCCTGTTAGTATCAGATTCTCCAAGCCCTCCTTTCTCATTTCATGTCCCAGGAACTTCAGCTGTCTCTTCCTGATGCTCAGAATTAATTTCCTTTTAGTTTTCATAACTTTCCAAAACCTCAACATTGCCCACATGCTCGTACCATGATATTCGCAGCATCCTTCTGTAGAACCACATTTCAGTTGCTTCAAGTTTTTCCTTCATCTTTGATGATATTGTCCGACATTCACTGACATATTTAAGAACTGACATCACATAGCAATCCAGTACTCTCTTCTTTGTTTCTAGCGAAATTGTCCTGTTTCTTAAAACTTTACTCAACTTCTGGAACGCGTCCTTCGCCATAAGTCAGAAGTTACTCATCGAAAAGTCCAGGACGTTGTGGAGAGCTATCATCTACTATTTTCTTAAGGATAATTTATATGTTTCTCATTGCAAATTTAGAAAAAGAAAAGATTCTTGGGGCTTAAAAGTTAATTTCAGTGCGTCTGACAAAACGAAAATTACTGCATGTATATTCTAAAAGTATTGCAGTTTTTTTTTACGATCGGAATACATTGAAAATTGGTGAAACGACTTGCCAGGACTAGGAAGTTAAATTTAAAGAACGCTCATAAATATTCAGCATGTTAACTGAAAAGTCTATGCAAGCTTTGGAAGACGTCAAGTGACATAATTCAATGTCTAATGAACGAGAGTAAATGATGTTCTTCCAAGCGTTATTGGCAATAAATGACTATGTTGTACGTAGAAAATGCAAATAAATTTCTTTTTGGCTTTTCTGGCCATACAACCAACCTTTTGCTACACCTTTTATCCTTTCTTCTTATTATATATCTCTCCAGTAATCAGACGAACTACATTATTTAGTTCCACAAGTTCTAACGTTCACAGGTTCTAAGCCGCCATGTAAAAAAACCGCTGGCATTCCGTTCATATTTCATTCAGTCTGTCAGCTAAGTTACATACGTGATACACGCTTGGGCGATCATGTCTCGAAAGAAACATGACTGACTGGGCAGAAGATTATCCCGCAGTAGGTTGACATTACTTTCTGTAGTAGACTGGTTGCCAATCAAAGATATAGGACCCAATCTATTCTGTTATTTAACTCATAAATGGAAGAAGAAAAGATAGACCATATTACATTATTATATTAAGAATAATTAGTGGGGGATCAGTTTATTACTACATAACAATATAAAACCGATTCCCCACTTTATGCCCAGTACAAGTTTTAATTATGTTTCCAAATGTTTCACTCATTCAGTCAGTTAAGTGCAATACGTGATACGAAAGAGACATGACTGACTGGGCAGAAGATTATCCCGCAGCAGGTTGCCATTATTTTCTGCGTTAGACTGGTTGCCAGCCAAGGCTATAGAATCTAAATCTGTCCTGTTATTTAATCCATAACTCGAGGAAAGACACGGATTAATACCTTTCCCAAGGGTATTTTCGCGTAAGTGAATGCAAGAAATTCAACTGGAATTCGAACTCGGCTCCCCAAGTATTCGTTCTGAGCCGATATTCATTCACCACAACGCACATCCTTCGTATTCCATTAGTGAGCTATAATTTCTACTCTTTACCATTTCAAGTTTAGAGTTAATCGTTATCTTCCCTGTATACACTATGCCTCTTACTCTTTAACCTTTACCTCGAGTGGCTCGTGGGGATTGTACAGAGTGAACCTCACAATAAAAAAAACATCTCAATTCTTATCTAAACTTATTTTATAAATGTAACTTTATCTGTGTGTGTGTGTGTGTGTGTGTCAGTTACCAATAGACTCCGAAACGGCTGAACCGATTTTCTTGAAAATTTACATAGTTGTACTACTGTCTTTTATCTTGGTCTCCTATACTTACCCATTGTGATCGCTTTTCTCTCTGTCACTGTTATTGCTCTTACCGTTCATCTTTGTTCGTTTTCAATATTCTTTCCAACGATTTTGTTAATTCTCATTCGTTACACACGTTCTTCACAACTGACATTATAAATAATTCTTTATGCATTTGACTTTTTAAGAATAGAGATAAAATGCTTATCATAACATCTCTACTTTTCATTATACGCCGTTTTATTGAATATTTTTTTTAAATGTCACCAACTGCCCCAAGCAGTAGCATCGTCGGAATTCATTTAACGCTTCATTCTATAATTTGTCGGCTTCTTCATTATAACTGAACATAAATGTTGTTTTATTTATTGTTAATTTTACGCCTTCCATTGAGATTTCCGCTATTTAATCAATTTTTCGCGAATCATCAGCGGATATTAATATTAGTAAAATATCATCAGTTACTGCGTCAGGTTTCCTTCCGTTCTTTCCGAGTTCATTTTTCAGAAGATAGTTCAGCTAAATTTAACAGATTAACAGGCACACACACACACACACACACACACATATATATATATATATATATATATATATATATATTACACTGATTGAGCACTCTGGAAGAATGGTAGACTTTGAAAAACAGTAGCTACTTTAACATCTACGCATCGTTCATTCAGCAATTAATTAGAACACTCTCAGTTATTATGCATATATAATGATAATATCCGCTATAAAAAGTCTGCCTCCTTCTACCGAGCACCCATAGCTCAGAGGTAGAATCGCCGACTGAGGCCAATGCGGTCGGGTTTCAATCCTCGGTTAAAAAGCAATCGGAGTCTAACCGTACTGATGAGCTGTGATACAGCAAAACAGATCTGTCTGCGAATGAATATATATATATATATATATATATATATATATAAAATCCAAAAGGATGATCAGATAGGTAAATCCCCCCCCCCCCCAAAAAAAAACGATCCTAATTATTATTAATATTAAAATTGATCAAAATCGAGGGCTCGATACAAATATTATATTCTATTTATTGAGCCAAATATAAAAAATAAAACAAAAATTTTGATATTTAAATCCGTTGATTAGCCATTTCTACGAGGAAATCCTCGATTTGTCAGCAACGGCGAAACAAAAATTTTATTTACTCAAATTCAAATGTATTAAAAGATTTTTTACCGGTAGAAGTAAAAAAAATCATCTCTCCACAGGAAAATAAAATGGGGTGGGATTAACCATTTGTGAATTTAAGGAAGTAAAAAGAGGAAAGCAGACAGATACCCTGTGTCTCACATTAGAAGACATACCCATCCTCATACCTGAGTCAAGAGTTTAAAAGTTAAAATTTAACCATGTCAGAGGGATACAAGTGGTAGGAGGAACGAAAGGAAAAAGGAAAAAATGACAAAAGTGGGAAGGGGTAGTTGACTGGGAAGTAAGCGAAGAAAAAATTTTCCCATAGAAACAAAAGAAAGCTGCTACGATCAATGTTGAAAAAACTTAAAATTTACCAAAGAAATTTTAGTTTAAATAAATAATGACTGGAACCAGTTTTACAGAAAAAAATTGTACATGCAAATTTAAATATAAATCTTAAATTTTAAATTAAAATTAAAAATATTAACTTCAAGAGTAGATCTCAAAAGAATCCATTACAAGTTCACACACACACACACACACACACACACACACACACACACACACACACACACATCCTGAACATAATTTACTTAAATATCTAAAGGATATTCGCAATTCATGAGTTAAATTTAATTTTAATTATTTTTAAAATTTAAGACACTAAATTTCAGGCGGCTTAGTCAGAAAGGAACTGAATTATATATATATATATATATATATATATATATATATATATATAAAGACTACTAAAATATATATATATATATATGTAAAGACTGCTAAAAATTAACCAAAATTAATATTTTTATGTAAAAGGTAATACAGATTTAGCATTAAAAATAAATTTTATTTCATTTTATTTTAAGGTGGGTTCTACAAAGTTCTATATATACATATGCACACACCCACACATATATACATATATACACATACATACATATATATATACACATATACCTAC
The DNA here is from genome assembly GCA_037127315.1 of Ascarosepion bandense. Classification (NCBI taxonomy): domain Eukaryota; kingdom Metazoa; phylum Mollusca; class Cephalopoda; order Sepiida; family Sepiidae; genus Ascarosepion; species Ascarosepion bandense. The sequence continues at coordinate 772,467 of JBBBDQ010001280.1, read as the reverse complement.
ATATACATATACACATACATACACCCATACATATATATACACACATACACAATTATGAACCCATATACATATACACATATCCACAACCATACATACACACGTATCCACATATACATATCTATAAATACATACCCATGCACATACACACACACACACACACATATATATATATATATATATATATATATATATATATATATATATGTACGAACACACAAATCCTTACAAAAATACATACACATGTCTATAAACACACCCACCCGTTACAATTATAACAAGGCGCAGGGAAGTTATATGAGTAATAGAGTCAAAAACCAAATGGAAAAACAAAATGGAAATAAGAATTGTTTCAAATACAAAACAAGATATTATAAAGGTGCAGGAAAAATGACGTCTAAAGAGTTGATCTACGGGTTCTTACATGTTAAATAGTTGATATTTAGATAGAAAAAGGAAGAAGGGTGGTATTTATAAAGCTGGTAGTGGGGGCTAAATTTACTAGCTAAAAAAAAAAATTAATTGACTAAATTCATAGATTAAATTTAAAACTTAAATCTAAGTTTTAAAATTCGCAAATTTTGACTTATGTCGACATTTAGTTATGAATTCTTTACGTAAATTTAAAAGTAGGTGTTGATTTGGGTACTTGAATATTTTTATTTTTCCCCTAAACATAGATTGCATCTATCGTGAAAATTTCTGGGAGTACGGGCTGAGCCTATCAGTTTCCAAATAACTATGTGGTTTAGTCCTTCTTTCTTCATTTTCCAAAATCTTCCGGAAAGGGCTGTTTGATATTTTTGAGTGGAGGTTGGAAAAAGAATGTCTATGGTTATAGCAACGATGCTTAAAATCCCCCGCGGATATACCAATATATGTCTGGTAATTTGTTCTATTGTTGGTTAGTGAAATTTGAGCTTCGTACCTGGGTGGATTTAAACTTGCCTTCCACCAGACAGATACTCACGGATCTACAATTACAAACGTTTGAAATTCTTGACTTTGAGTCGGTATTATATAAATTCTTTAGAATCTGATTATTGTGTGAATTAATAATATCGTCCATATTTGGAGTACAGGAATAGCTAATTTTTAATGTGTTCCTATTAAAGATTACTTGTAGAGGATTGTTGCTATTGAAATGTTTATTTATTAGCTTGAGAAAATATTTTCCTATTTATTATTAATATTAATCTACAGTATGGGAGTTAAACCATCTTACCTGACTTTTTCTACATTTATTTTTGGTATTAGATAGTTCAGGGTGAATCGTTGGTTTTACGTACGTTAATTTATTTTTGTATCCACTCTTCTGAAAGGCTTGTTGTAAATTTCTTTATTTTCATTGAATGTTTTTTACGTTGGATGATAAAAGGCTAATACTAGTATTTACGATGTTGGGTATCTGTTTTAACATAGTTTTTGAGTGATTAGATGAGATATCAATGTAAGTGAGGAAACTATTTTCCTTGAGATAAGGCTGGTTGGAGTCATCATTTAAGTTAAGGGTAATATCTAAGTAGTTAACTATTTTAAGATTGGAAGAAAATTGAGGGCTCTAATGATCTTTTTGGGGATTCTATTCGTTAAAGGTCCATTGCTATTGGGGATAAACATTAGACCATCATCACGATATAATCCAAATTGTTTGTGGTCCAAAAAGCTACTTAATATGTATAAAATACAGATACCTATAAAATCAGCAACCTGGGCTGAAGTGAGAAAGAAGCGAGGATTTCTTCGTAGAGATGGCTATTCAATGGATTTAAATATCGAAATTTTTGTTTATATATATATATATATATATATATATATATATATATATATATATATATTCCATTTGTAAACGAGTTATTACGCCACCTAGGTTTCTTCCACAAATAATGTCTTCAGGTGATTTTCAATAACTCACTACCGGTTTTTTTAAGACCACTCACGCAATGGTGTTATTTTTATTTATTTATTTTTTTTTTTGACCGCTCACGTGGCTCGGAATTTTTGAATATGACTAATAAATATATATAATAAAACATTCCTATAACTCTAAATAAGCCATGGATTCAGCTAAAATAAAAAATACAATCATCCTTGATAATGGCTAAAAGTATGGCCGAAAGTGCTCGGGCATACAGAAAATTTGGACACTTTATACAGAATTTATCTAGAAAAGAAAATTGTAAGAACACAAAAACAAAATTAAACCGCAATAATATTTCAGTCATTTTCTTAATGAAACTTGTATAAAAGAAGGAATGCTACCTAAATTCAAAATTATATGTAGTAAGTTCCCAATTATTAAAGCATCAATAATCAAATAATGTAATTTGAAAATAAAAACAATGATCGTTTCAACAAGCAGTTATCCTTATCCACTAGTCCGGGAGTAGATAATATTAACAAGCTGATAAGTGTTTTTTAAAACTTTGATTCTAAAAGATCTGTCAGATCTCTTATTTGGCTACCTTTGCTGGGGGTCTGGGACTCTGGACAAATACACGAATTCTCTCTACTGGCTCCTTTCCCTCGCCACAAACGCGCACTTCTCCAGCGTAATCTTTATCCAATCTCTGGAATTATCTGCTCAGTAATGTTGGAACAGGAGATGGAAAGTGTGACACAGAGGTTTTGAAGAGAATAGCAACGAAAAGAAAATTAATTGTGAGTATCAGAAAGAGACAACTGAAGTTCCTGGAACATGCAATGCGGAAGAAGGGTTTGGAGAACCTGATACTGACAGGCCAGATAGAAGGAAAAGGAGACAGGGGAAGGCAGCGGACAACATCTGAAGGGCCTGAGAAGGTAGATGACTGAACGGGGGTTGCGTGGAGTGAAAAGAGAAAGCGTGCTAAGAGCTACCAGGGATAGGGAGACGTAGAAAGCTATGATCGCCTACGTCCTGAAAGGACAGAGCACATAGATGAAGAAGAATTACCTTTGTCTTCTTTCCCTCCATCTATTGGCATCGACTCGTCCCTACTTTTGACACTGTTGTTGATACTGAGGACATTACTCACAATGACTGCTTTGCTTGAATCGTTATCTTTTAGAAATACAGTTTTCTAAGTTGTGGGTAAAATTAAGCCTTTGTTCTTCCTATTAATATTGCTATTTGCCACATGTGCAGAGCACTTAGCATTGATCGAAATCATTGGTTAAAGAATGAGTGACTCTCTTTAATGGAACGACACGCCGTCTTCGACTTTTCACTCCGTTCCACATTCGAGATCACACAATCTCTAGGCTTCCGTGTTTGATCGAGCAGGTATATGATTGCATCGTCACGTACGCGTATTTTCCTATTTGATAAGGAAAGCGATGATGATGATGATTGCCCCCATGAGGCAGACAATATGTTTTGTAGGTAGGAATATCTCAGCCTACTCAATAATTCCGTTCAATGTATTTTCTATCAATAAAACAATGATCTTTTAAAGAATACTCCATACTCGATTATAATTCAGAGAAATAAAATGCAGTATAATAAAATATAGGAAATCCATGAACTGCCTTTGAAGTCTCGCTTAGTTCCACGAGAACAAAACGATAATTCAATTTTTCAGATGGCCATCCCGATCAATCGATATTTTGCTTTGTCATCTTCTGTTTAATTTATCGATGAATTCACTAGCATATGCTCAATTTTTTTTTATTTTACAAAACCTTTTCAGCTAAACACCTCATACTGACAACAATGTAAGTGAAATATCTGAAATAAATTCAATAATTATTTCTAAGCTTAATTTCTTTGAAGACGATTGCTAATTTCGAAATTTCATGAAATATTTTGATATGGATGATACAAAAGAATTACATAGGTTAAATTTACTTTCTCATTCCCAAAATATGTGCACAGCGTTTGACAGGTAAGATGACACTTAACTACCAATTAACGGAACCTGGTTTTAACAGATACAGGATACAAATTCTGTATCACCCATCAACCAGGTAAAAAACACAGAATGAATTGAACACCCGCAAAATCAAATTCAAACGACTACAACATTTGAAAAAAGTAAAATTGCGCACCCGCAAATGAGGATTCAAACAGCTAAAAGCTTTTCCTTTTCACAAGTCAGTGTGAAAACGAAACCATAGATCCTGATTGGTTGACATATCAAAAGATTCAAAATACGTCAGAGAAACTTTTTTTTTTCACAGCTAAAGAAAAAATACTCCGTGGGGCCTCCCACATGCATAGAATTCAATAATTAAGGATGGCCCCTGACAGGTCGCAGTCACTGAGTCAGCGAGTCAGAGAGAGACAACAGTCGATCGATCCGTCAGTCAAGCAAGCAGTCAGGCACCCCAGTCAGCCCGAAAAGGCGGAGTGCCAGATACACACAGTCCAATAGGCGCCGACATCAAAGAGGCTAGTATCGACAAACAAATCTGTTACCGACAAAGGAGAAAGAACACAGACTTACTGAGATAATTAGACTGATTCATCGTTTTACACACACATTCTACCAATTACTACTATATCCATTTGACTCTCTCTCCTTTAAGGAATTCTCATTCACACTTTTTTCCACACAACATGAAACACTTTTCTTTTCCACCTACTTAGCGGCGGGCACATAAAAAGGAAATACACTTTGTGCTACTACTCTGTTTAATTACAGACTTGAAACAGATGTTTTTATATTCAACCAACATTCACTCAAATCCAAAAGACACTTTTCTACCAAACAAAAGATACGAAAAATTGTACAAATTGTTTATACTGTATATATGTTGTCCAATACAATATTTTCATATTTTTTATACAATATTTCTTATTGCGTTGTCTTTTCTTGAAATTTGTGTTGTTTTTTTGTGGACCGGGTATCTCCCACTAAAATCTTTCTTTTCAATCCGGGGTGTTATGGAACCCCACACAGAGCAGTCTTCTGGTTACCGCCGCTAACACAAGGTATTTTCCCGGACCAATCAGTAGAGACGACATTTTGCGACATGATGAACTAGACTTGTGAATAAAAACTTCATTTTGTAAGATCAACTAGTTTTCCCTTTCAGGGTTAGAGAGAAAAAATTGAAACACATCTGTATACTTCGTTATTATTTTCTCTTTCTGTTTTATGCACTACCAAATTCTCTCAAAGGTCAAGGAAAATATAAAAGGCTGATCACTTTCACTAACTATAAACTAATCAGTCATACTTTATATTTTTCTTAATGTTTTTCATATGGACCCGGTTTGGGACCATAAAATAATGAGTCAACACGGTGGTAGGTCAAAAACATATATTACATCAACAAGAGATACAAGCACATACAAAGAGATACAAAGAGGAAAAAGTAATAACAGCTTGGCTTCAAGTAACAGACAGACTAGGCTGAGCTGAACTGAAGTCGTACTTAAAACCAGTGTCTCTGTCGCCCCAGCTCTGTCCTCGGGAGTAATTAACTCTCGGTTAATATAGATAACGAAGAGTCCATTATTAAGTGGGTAACTCCCCACAACAGTTTTACATTCCATTCTGCATAGAAATATATATATATATATATAACCCCAATCGCTGGTAGATCACACAGTTTTACTGTTGAACTAGGTAGATGCTACATGTAACTCCCTCTTCTAATCTAACTTTTGCTTTTCTCGCGTTTCCCACTCTGTGAAAGTTTCTTCCAATGTCTTACTTTCCTGCTAAACTACAATCTTCAAAAATTTAAATGCTACGTCAATCGTCATCTGCCTTCTTGAAGCCTGTTCCTTTTTTATTTTTTTTCAATCCTTCTCGTTATCAATCTTTGCATTTAATTTCAAGTACACTCAGTGTAACCCTTCTAAGTTCTAGTGACATTATCGACTTTATTGGGGCGTAAAACGATTAAACATATTCGAGTTCTATTGTTACTTGATACATTTCCTTCTCCTTATACTTGCATACATACATACTAATATACACCATAGTGTCTGTTTTTTCAACCATCTTATTTCTTTTCCAATTTTTTCTAGTCCCTAGAGTATAACATAAAAGCTTTAACATGACCGTTCGCATATCCAGTAGTTGCTTGCTTTTCAAATTTTAACTTTAGGGCATTTCGCTTGTATGAAAGACACATTATGCACATTCTTCCGTCGGTATCCAAAATTACATATGGCGAAAACCAATTGCCATTAATTTATCTGTGAATCTTTCCCAGACTAAAAAAAAACAAAACAGCTCACAAGGCGATGTGTAGTATTGAAAGGAATAATTTCTGTGGCCAGTGGTTTTCAGAAGGTATTTATTATTATTTAGTAAATAAGTCATTTAGCATTATTTAACTAATAAGTCATTTATTATTATCATTATGTTGTCATTTTTCATCATATTCTATTTCTGTTTTGCTAGCGTTGTTTCATCTTTTCAAGAGCTTTATCCTTCATATTTTTTGCCGCAATAGTTGGTTCTTGGCTTCTGTTTTGCTTTTCTACAGAATCTACTAAATGTAAATCTTGTTTGTATTTACTGCTTTTTCATTATTGAATATTTTTTCTTTCTTTCTTCATGTTGCTTGACTAATTGTATCATCCAGTCCTTTGTTGTTTCTATATATGTTAGTAAGCCAATAGTTATTGTCTTGTATGACAATTCTAGCTAAATAAGACCTCTTCCACCTTTTTACATTACAGAGTATGTATAGACGGTCTACATCAGCCTTTGGATGATGCATCTTAAGCTTAAGAAAAAGCTTTCTTGTTTTAGAATCCATTCGCCTGATGTCGTTTAGAGTCCAGTATAAGATGTTGAAACTATATTGGACAATTGGGATTACAAGGCTATTAATGGCCATAATTCTGTTCTGAGAATTCAATTCAGGTTTTATTATCAGTCGTAGCCTTCTATAGTACTCTTTACGTACTATTTCTTTCATCTTTATGATGAATGTTTTCACTCTCATTTACACCTAGATATTTATAAGCTTTTTCTGGCTTTAATTCTTTTATTGTTACAGCAGGGTCTAAGCTAATTGAGAACGTTTGTTGTAGAGATCAACGTAAAACTGTAGCTTCGCTGAAGCATTTTAGAGTTTGCAGAAGACCTTCCAGCTCGTTATCAATTTTAGCATACAACTTTAAGTCATCCATGTAAAATAGATGGCTTATTTTCTTTTGGGCTATTTTATAACCACATTCTGTCTTGTTAAGTTGACTGGTTAGTGCTATTAGTGATATGCAGATTAGTAAGGGAGACAAAGAGTCACCTTAAAATATACCTCTTTTGCTGTTTATTTCACAGACTTATAGGGTCTATTTATATGATTGAGGTAAAGGGTTGTTTTCCATATCGACATGCATTGTTTGATGAAATTGATGATGACGGGTGATATCTTGTATATATGTAAAGTCTTCAAGATCCACTTATTATTATTATTATTATTATTATTATTATTATTATTATTATTATTATTATTATTATGTCATTTTTCATCATATTTCGATTTCTGCTTTGCTCTCACTACCAACCAAGTCTGCGGGGAGACCTAAGGCAGGTAGTGGCGTGTTGTTATGGCTTCATTTCATGTTTTTCTATCTTCCCTATCATCCCCAGCATTACATAGATAAAGTTTTCCTTAGTGTGTGGGCTGTACTTAATAAGACAATTTTTTGTATATCTCTTAAGCTGGGGTTTCCAGGGATTCTTTCAATGTGTTGTTTTGCTCCATTTTTTATCATTCCAAGTGCACCTACTATCACTGGCACAACTCTTGTTTTCAATTTCCACATTTTTTCTATTTCAATTTCCAGATCTTTATATTTTGACAGTTTTTCAAATTCCTTGATTGCTATGTTACAATCCGCTGGACAAGCCATATCAATTAATAGACAAGTTTTCTCCTTCTGGTTTTTAACAATATTATTATTATTATTATTATTCAATAAATAAGCTATCTATTATTATTATTATCATCCAATAAATAAGCCATTTATTATTATTATTTCATAATAAGCCATTTATCATTTTTATTTAAAAAATAAACCATATATTATTATTATTCAATAAATTAGTCATTTAATACTTTTATTTAATAAAGAAGCCATTTATTATTATTATTATTCTTTAAAAAATAATTCATTTATTGTTAGACATCCATAAAAACGAACCAATAAAATAAAACAATTATATTCATTAAAAGAAAATGAAAACTGCTCTGGATTGCAAACTATAAAGTTTCAGCTCAACATCCTGTGAATTTTTAACTGGGGCAGCAAACAACAGAACATGACAGGAAGGATCAACTGCCGAAATGTTGTGATAATAACAACCATGATGAAGATTTTGGTCTGAATGTAATTAATGCAAATCAAGGATATTTCATTGGTTAATGATTAAATTATTTTCAAGCTGATAGATACAAATCTGCCATTGGCAATGTTCGATTTCAGAGTAAACCGTTAACATTTAATCTTCCGATCTTATAATAACAACTAAATTACAATCATAAAAACAACCATATGAACAACCATAATAAGAAAATAACAAAAATAATAAAATAATCAATATTAATATAAATAAATAAATAACATAAAAACCAAATATAATAGTTGATTTACTAAGTGCCGCATAGATGTTGCACAAGACCGAAAGCACGGGACATCCATTGAGGATCGAACTCACTATTCAGGTGTAATTGATGATAGCGAGACAAGATTACAAACCATTACAAACTGGTCACAACCAAGCATAGTGTCGCATAAGAGCGAAAGCACGGGACATCCATTGAGGATCGAACTCACTATTCAGGTGTAATTGATTATAGCGAGACAAGCTTGCTAACCATTACACCATTACAAACCATTGCAAAGTGCTCACAACCAAGTATAATAGCAGTCATATATTAGGTTGTCCCAAATGTTTGTAAACACTTGCGAAATTTACAGATAATTGCGGCGATGTGAGTGAGTATCAGGGATAACGATTCCATCAGGTATTATTAAAACAATGGAAGAGCGTTACCAGGAACGGTGGAACGAATGAATGATGGCTGACTACTACTGGGGTATCAAAAGAGACTTAAATATTAGGTTATCCCAAAAGTTGCGAAATAGTTTTATCTGGTCCAGCACAATAGAGACAAACGATGGCTTCAGAAAGAGACACCATCGGTTCCAAAACAAGATCGATTCAGCAAGAAAGTCATGTTGTGCGTTTGGTGGAATTTTGAAGGAATCGGGCATTTTGAGTTTTTTTTTTAATCGTATCATCCCGAGCAAGGCAGTAACGCCACTGATGTGCAGGGGGCTACGTAATAGTGAAAAGATTGGAAAAGAGAAAGCCGGAAACGACATCCTAAACAGGGAACAAGGGATGAGCCTCTTAACCAGTTCAATAGACGAGGGTGGAGTGTGAACCGGGCGATAGATCGATCTATCTACTCCAATTAGATCTATCTACTCCAATTAGATCTATCTACTCCAATTTGGTTCCGAATGGTCGTGCCATCAGTGCCGAACTTTACTGTCAGCAACTTGAGCGGGTCTACGAAAAGTTGAAGCAAAAGTACCCGGCTCTGATCAACCGAAAGCGCGCTTTGATGCAGCAGGACAATATATCAAGCAACACACAGCCAGGAAGCCCAAATACAAGTTTGAAGAGCTGGACTGCGTTGAGGTTCTGCCACATCCAGCTTACAGTCCTGACTGTGCTCCATCAGATTACGGCCTTTCCCGCTCAATGCAACACTTTCTGAAGGGCCGCCGATTCGACTCGTTTGATGAAGTCGAGGAAGCGTGTCAAGAATTCTTTGATTCGAAGCCGGCTGAATGGTACTTTGACCAGATCCGAAAGCTTGCAGATCGATGGCAGAAAGTCATGGAAAATGATGGTCTTTATTTTGAGTAATAATTTTTGTTGTTTTTGCGAGTAAAATTTCAATGTTTTACAAGTGTTTTCAGGTAAGCTTAGATTACTTGGCGAGTAAAATTTCAGTTTTTTGCAAATGTTTACAAACTTTTTGGACAACCTAATATATACGTTATAGAAACGACCAAAATGGGGACATTAGTCTGAATGTAATTAATGGAAATAGAGAATAATTCATTGTTTAATGATTCAAATTATTTCTGAACAATTATAATATCCAGTAAATACAGACATTGGTCATGTTTGTTTTGAAAGGATTCCGTTAACGTGTGATCTTCTGCATTGCATCAAACTACCGTTTATTAGCTGGAAAAAAAACATGAATATGTCTTGAGCATTATGTAAAATGAATCTAAACTTATTTATAAATGGAACTTTGTCTCTGTGTGTATATATGTCTGTGTGTGTGTGTGTGTGTCCGTTACCTATAGACTCCGAAAAGGCTGAAGCAGTTTTCTTGAAAATTTACACTGTTGTACTATAAGCGTCTGCGAGTGTTCTTAGCTAGGTTTTGTGTCGAGATACCCCCAATAAATATCGAAAATCCATAATCGAAAAAATCGGGTTATAGAAGGAGTGGTCCAATTTTAATCGAATTTGATACACTCATAGAGAAAGACATAATAAACGATATTCAGAAGTTTCAAGGTTGCAGTTCTTACAATAGTGCAGAAAATCGATAATAAATATACATAAAAGGCAGGATGTGTGTGTGTGTGTGTGTGTGTGTGTGTGTGTGTGTGTGTGTGTGTGTTTATCTGCTTGTATGTCTGTATTTTTTTCAGCCCTTTTATTTTAGTTTTTACTTCGGGTTCGGCTCTAAGTAGGTATAATTGTAGTTCTTAGTCTCAGCCATGACACCATTTACTCAGAGGACATATTGAGCCTTCAAAATTCAGTTTACGATGAAAAAACTTATTTGATATCGATACCAGGAAATCAAAATTTGACTTACATCCATTCATTTTTCTTTCAGTCTACAGTTTCGCTTTAACTGGAAACAACTATTGCTTTTCATCTTTCGTGTCAACGTCCAAAGAGTCTGAGCTCCAGGACCATGGATTAGTTTTAAAGCTTTCATTACACCCGAGCAACGCCGGGCTTTACTGCTAGTATATAATATGAACACACAGACAAAATCTTCAGAAACGATAAAGAGGGGGGGAATGAAGCAGAAAAAATACATAAACAAACATATAAATGAATTTTAAAAGAAAAACATTATTTCTTCAAAAATATTCTTTTCACAAGTTTAATGAAAAATTATCTATTTATTCATCAATGAGGTAATTTAAAAAAAAACATTTTATTTTTACATTGCTGAAATAAATTCTGGATTCATAAACGTTTAATTATGTGTTGAGTTATCTTCTCAGTATATTTGCTCCTGATAATATCTTTTGAGCTAACAATTTCTCTCTATTTGATAATTTATATAAGTTATATATAACCCTTTGGATTATCATCTCAGTTTTCACGAGTTACCATCCGCTCCTATACGTACATACATATATGTATATATATATATAAAAGGCAAGATACCGAGTCTGATCAAAATCTGTTTTTCAGCCCTTTTATTTTAGTTTTTGCTTCGAGTTTGGCTCTAAGTAGGTATAATTGTAGTTCTTAGCCTCAGCCATGATACCATTTACTCAGAGGTCTTATTTAGCCTTCCAAATTCAGTTTACGACGAAAAAACTTACTTGATATCGATACCAGGAAATCAAAATCTGACTTACATCCATTCATTTTTCTTTCAATCTACGGTTTCGCTTTAACTAGAAACAACTACTGCTTTTTAGTCTTCCGTGCCAACGTCCAAAGAGTCTGAGCTCCAGGACCATGGATTAGTTTTAAAGCTTTCATTAAGCCCGAACAACGCCGGGCTATACTGATGTAGATATATATAACTGACCGAGCACAAATCAACTCCTCCACAAAATAGACATTTTACACTGAACTAAAAAATATTAAGCAGACTCTCATAATAATGAATCCCCAAACCACACTGTAGATGAAGAAATAAGATGATATTTCAAAAGCCTCAATACACATCAAACAAAATATGATACTTCTACAAAAGAACCTAAACATATCAAACTCTTTTATTTCAACCAGATTCACGTTAACTACAAACAGGATGAAAAAATAATAAAAAATCTCATTCGTACTAATATATCACCCGTTGATCTTAATAAAAAATTATAATTTATAATATATTATAAAAGTTACAATACTACTAATTTAATTATCCGTAATAACTCCTCCCCACTAACTGATGTGTTACATAAAACCAACTTTATGTATCAATTCAAATGTCCATTGGGGGAATGCATCTCCGACAAAAGAAAACAAATATATATGTTAGATTTACAGCAGCTAAATTAACTAGACGTCTTACATTACATTTGTCTGACCATTCGTCCATTTCTAGATATCTACATCAACTTTTCTGTCTACACTCACAATATAAAAAAATATTGATTGATAATACAACTATGATACACTAAGAAAACAACAAAATCAAACTACAGATTCTCGAGACAATATTCATTAAAACACTTAAACCGTCAATTAATAGAATCAGCTATGAATACTGTAGTAATGTTCTGAAATGTTTTTAAAAAGAACAGTTTTTTCATGCTTTAACACGTGCATGACCATGACATTACAACATATAAAAACATTCCATTTTAGATAATGTTCACGTTTTTATGAACGCTAGCAATTTGTCAACCGTTACCTTTGAAGCAGAAAAAAATTACAATAACTTTTAGCAAAACAGTTTTGCTGTTATTTTTTGTTACCATAACTCACACCCCTGAAAATGATGTCATAAAGAAATTGAAAGTACTTGGGTACCTTGAGAAATGAAAGATAATAAGATCTGTCAACGTTACAGCGCATTTCTGACATCTTTCATACGCGAGAGATTACCCGTGAGAATGAACAAATTTTATCGAAAATAAGCAAACATAATGTTTGCAATTTATTTAATCTGACATGTCTAAAAGAAATTTTGCTGCCTAAATACACAATATATATATATATATATATATATATATATATAGTCATCTGCAGACAGATTTGTTTCGCTGTATCACAGCTCATCAGTACGTTTAGACTCCGATTGCTTTTTAACCCAGGATTGAAACCCGACCGAATCGGCGTCATTCGGCGATTCTACCTCTGGGCTATGGGCGTTCGGTAGAAGAAGGCACACTTTTTAGCGTATACATTATTATTATACACGCCCAATAGCCAGTGCTCTAATTCATTACGGAATGAGCGATGTGTACATGCCAGAGTAGTTACTGTTTTTCAAAGTCTACCATTCTTCCAGAGGGCTCAATCAGAGTGTGAGAGCGTAAAGTTCGTATTTCGCCAAACACTTTCTTCTAGTGTATTTCTTAATAATAAGGGTTAAAATGCACGTAGTCTTATTACTGCGAGATAATCTTCCACCTAGCCAGTCATGAATCGAAAGAGATAGGATCGCCCAAAATAGTATAACGTATGGCACTTAACTGACTGAATTTTTATAAGTAAAATGATTAATATCAAGAGACAGAGCATCAGAATTAAACGAAAATGTTCACAGAACTGGCATCCACTTATCAAGTGCTTAGATAATCTAAAAAACGAAATTGTCACACGAAAGTTTTTTTTAGCTTTGTCATACTCAGTCACTTAAGTGCCATATGTGATACACGCTTTGGCGATCATGTCTCGAAAGAGACATGACTGACTGGGCAGAAGATTATCCCGCAGTAGGTTGCCATTGCTTTCTGCGGTAGATTGGTTGCCGACCAAGTTTATAGAACTCAATCTGTCCTGCTATTTAACCCATACCTGGAAGGAATAGACGGATTAATACCTTTCCCAAGGGTATTTGCGCGTAAGTGAATACAATGGATTCAACTGGAATTCGAACTCGGCTCCCCGGCTTCTCGTTCCGAGCCGATATCCACTGTACCACAACGCACACTCCACATTGTCATTCTACTATATCAAAAAATTGTTCCTGATATATATAAAAAAAAGCATATGTATCCATTATGCTGTCTTAATTTGGACACCCACTAGCATCCGAGCAACGGGATCGTCATCCCGTCTCCCAATTTTCTTTCTTTCATATTAGTGGCGGTCCCGGAGATGGTTGTGAATCAAAAAGAGCTCGATGAGGCCATGAATTTAATTTTTGTGGATAACACTGCTCAGTGAGGCTTGCACACATGGCCATAACCGCCTCCGTCCAGACTGAAATTGGATTGAGACATCCGAGATTTGGTTTGTCTAGATTTGGCCGTTGAGATCGTATAAATCTTTGCCTATTCCGACGTTGGTATTTTCGGAATTTAGTTGCGTTCAGTTTCGTCCTTCATCATCGATGCTACAAGAAAGGAATATAATTCTCGCCACAAAAATCATATATATACACTACCGGCCATAATTATTAGGCAACCCCAATTTAAAAAAAAAATGAGGTATTTCATTCTATTTAGTATTTAAAATGTATTTCCTATTTTTTTTTAATACTGCACAATAATATATGCATGAAACAAACTGTTCTGGTGTTCAGTTTTGTGCTCTCTTCCCCATGCTAGTCTCTTCTTCTCATTGGGTGGCCGAAGGAAAGGCTTCCTGTCTGCCTTGTAAAATTTTGCAAAGTAATAATAACAAAAGAACCATTCTATTTTCATTTAGAATTATCTACTTGACAATAAATACTAAAAATAGTATGAAATACATCATTTTTTTAAACTGGGGTGGCCTAATAATTATGGCTGGTAGTATATATATATATATATATATATATATATATGTGTGTGTGTGTGTGTGTGTGTGTGTGTGTGTGTGTGTGTGTGTGTGTGTGTGTGAGTCACAATGTAATTACCGGAACAAGACTGGGAAATAAAGTTTAATTAATGGTGAATCTGTGAAGCGACACTTTTCGTGAGACGATGGTGTCATTACTGAAAAAAAAAATCATGGAACTTTTCTTTTTCCTAATGTAACATTCAGTATTGTAGTTATATGTGATGAATGTCAGTGATGTTAGTAAATCATTTTTCATTTTAGGACATGTTTCAATTTTGGAAATAGCCATATATTACAGCGCTGGGTTGTCTACAATTTGCTCTTTTTTCTTTAATGTATCATTTGAAATATACAAACTCTTTGCAGTATCGTATGCAGATTAGTAGATAAGTATAAATAGAGAATAACTGGAGAAGTGGGCGAGAAAACACTTTGAAGTTACAAAGGACACGGTAGGCTGTACTACGACTACTACTACGAACAAAGAAATGCAAAATATAACACTCTTAATGGATCATTCCTGCTCACTTCCCGTATTTTTTTATAGAATCACTGTTTCTCCATTTATATTCAGTTTCTTCATCTATTACTCCATGATTTGTGCAACTAATGCTCTTGATGGTTTTTTAGCAGCATATCAACACTTCTATAGGTAATGTCGTAATCTAATTTTTTTTTGTACAGAATTTTATGACTCTCAAATTCAGATAACTTTTACGCAATTCAACATTTTCAGAGCAGGAGTATTTCTTCATTTTAAATATCTAGCTTTTGGATGCTAAAATGTGTTGTTAATAATCCCCTTAAAATATGTATTGCCAGCAATTTCAATACAAAATGTATTTATATATTTTTCTTGCGTTGCATTAATTGTCATTTTGCTATAAAACATATTGTTGGTCATTTTACTATACAACGAATTGTTAGTAATTTTATTTTAAAAGAGGGATTATCGAATTCCAGTTGAATTCGTTGCATTCACTTACGCGCAAATACCCTTGGGAAAGGTATTAATCAGTCACTTCTCTCCAGTTATGGGTTAAATAATAAGACAGATTGGGTTCTATAGCCTTGGCTGGCAACCAGTCTACCGCAGAAAGCAATGGCAATCTACTGTGGGATAATCTTCTGCCAGTTAGTCATGTTTCTTTCGAGACATGATCGCCTAAAGCCTGTATCACGTATTAAACTTAGCTGTCTGATTGTTGGTAATCTTATTATTGAAAAAATGCTGTTGATTTTTGTTTGCGGGTCCACTATTTGCAGACAATTTGTGCTAACATTCTGGGCCAATGTGAGGAGTAGCTCTACACACGTCAAAACCTTCAATCTCCCGATCAAAGATCATGCTCCTGTATTTAATTTATCGTCATGCGGATGGCGATTGTACAACCAATTTTTTCATTCTGACCATATTTGCCTTTGTTTTTCCAGCTTTTTTAGAAGATAAATTCTAACCCTTTTCTAAAGTTCCTGTCCCACTCAATTTTTCATAGAATCTCCTCTGTAAACAGTTTAAAAATATTAACGGTCGTAGGCAAACATGACCCTGCACGTCTCCCTATCCCCGATAGCTCTTAGCACGCTTTCTCCTGCTACACTACGAAAACCCCACTCTGACATCCACTTGCTCAGATCTGGCAAGTATACTTCACGTTGCTTTCCCCTGTCTTCTTTTCTTTCTATCTGACCTGTGAGTATCAGATTCTCTAATCCTTTTTCCTCATTACATGTCGCAGGAATATTAGCTGTTTTTTCCTGATGTTCAGCATTAGTTTCCTTTTCATTTCCATCCTTTTCAAAACCTCATCATTGCTCATATGCTCGATCCATGATATCCGCAAAATCCTTCTGTTTAACCACATTTCGGTTGCTTCGAGTTTTTCTTTCATCTTTGATCAGATTGTCCAGCATTCACTGCCATGCTGAAGAACAGACATCACATAGCAATCCAGTAATCTCTTCTTTGTTTCTAACGAAATTTTCTTGCCTTTGAATACTCTACTCAGCTGTTGGAATACATCCTTGCCCATGCCAATTCGCCTTCGGATCTTTTGTTTTCTGTTCGAATACTTCTTAGGTATTTAAATTTCTATACATGCTTAATTTTAGTATCCTCCACCTGTAGTTTGCATTTTGGGCTCCTCTTGTTGTTGATAACCATGTATTCGGTTTTCTTGTAGTTTATTTTAGTCCATTCTTTCCGCCTCCTTCTATAGGAGGTCTTGTAGTTTCCTTTCCGTGCCTGTTATCATCACTATCTTCCGCGTATTTTATATTGTTCAGACTGTAGCCACCAATGAAGAATCCTGGCATAACTTGTAGGACCCTCAAAAGAACCTCGCTGTAGAAGTTAAACAGATCCGGTGAAAAGACCAATCCTTGTCTTACGCCCCTTCCTATCATTTTCTTTAATCATATCACCCCAAGCAAGGCGGTAACGCCACTGATGAGCAGAGGGCTACATCAGAGTAAAAAGATTAGAGAAGAGTGAAGAGAAGGACGAACCAGTTAGAAAGGAGTAAGAGAATTATGGGAATACAGGTGTGATGACAGTTGCAGGGGTGGAGAGAAAGGAAAGTCTATACGGGGCGTTGTGGAAAGAACTAGGATCAAGTAGTTAAAAGATGAGTATTGACCTTGCATTTAAATTCCTAGAGGTTGTAGCCGCCAGGAAAGCAAGAATAAGGAAGCGAATTTCACAGGCGGGAAGTGCGAGAAAAGAAGCTGAGGGATAGAATTGTCGTCTACATTTGGTTGATCTAACTGGGAATGGGTGAGACCCAGTTGCCAGTCTGGTTGCTCGAGTAAACACCTGTTGCAGAGGCACCAGTGACTTAAGTTTGTTGGAGCAGAAACCATGGAAGTATTCATAGAACAAAGAGAAGTCACATCCCGTCGGTGGAAAAGTGGCTGTAGTCGAGCCGCCAAGTCGGTACCTATCACATTACTCCTTCTTCTTTGGAGCCTGTCAAGAACACGGAGATGAACAGCGGGGGCACCTGACCATATATAGCAGCAGTACTCCATGCACAGACGAATGGTTGATTTGTATATATGCAGGATGATTTCAAGCGGGGAAAAAAATCCTGGCCCGACACAGTGACCCAATCTCCCTAGCAGTGGATTTAGCTATTGACTCAATGTAGTGGTTCCACTTGAGATCAGAAGAGAGGGTAAGGCCGAGGAGGCGCAGTGTATTGCTCTCGGGAAGACTCGCTTGCTTATGGAAGGCAGGAAAGGTTGCCTCTGATGATTGACAGACAGCAGCTTGGTCTTAGACGCATTGAAACTTACAAGCCTCTTCTTACCCCAAATCACCACAGAATGTAGATCTCTCTCAAGATCAGCAGCGAGATTATGTTTGTCCGCCACACCGGGTTTTTTTTTACTGATGCGGGAGTAAATTGTGATGTCATCTGCGTAGATGCCTACTTGGCTCTTGATCTCGTCTGGGACGTCATTTATGAAAATAAGGAAAAGCGTCGGGCCTAGGATAGAGCCCTGAGGAACACCAGCGTTTGTACAGTAGGGTGTGGAGGCATGCCCATTCAGGACGACCTTCATTATGCGATTATGTAAGAAAGATTGGATCAGATCATGCAATCGTCCGGTAATGCCATAACCCCGTAGCTTGCATAGAAGGCCAGCGTGCCAAACCCTGTCAAAAGCCTTGGAGATGTCCAGAGCAACAGCAAGAGCCTGGAACATGTACACCGTAATAGTCGTTAGCATGTGGACCTGGCAAAGCGGAAGCCATACTGGCTGTTGTAGAAGAGTTTATGGACAGTAAAATGCTGAACTATTTCAGAATTAATAATGGCCTCGAACACCTTCCCAAAAATTGGTAGAAGGCTGATAGAGCGATAGTTCACCAGAGTTCTTGAATACAGGAACGACAGAAGAGGACTTCCAGCATGCAGGAAAACAGGAAGCAGAGAGGCAGTAGTTATACAGTTTAGAGAGGACAGGGGAGAGTTCAGAGGCACATTTCTTAAGGACAATCACCGGGATTCTATCACCACCGCTCGCCTTATGGGGTTCAAGTTTTGATATTACACGGGATACTACTGTCGGGGTAATGTATATATCGAACAGTTTAGCCTCAGTTCTAATAGGGAAGTCGGATGAGGGTACTCCAGATGAGTCAAATGTGGAGTTGAATGAGAATCTTTGAGCAAAGCACTCAGCCTTGTCCGCCGATGATGTTAGGACCTCAAATTCATTGACTAAAGGAGGGATAGAGAATTTGCTATTGTTCATCACACGTTTGCATAACCGCCAATAGTCCTTGTAGCTGAACTTGCGGTGTCTCATTCTCTCAGCAAACAACCGGTTGACGTCATTCAGGATTCTCTTGCACTCATTACGAGCAGACGTGAATAGGCGCCTATTGAGGTCAGATGACTGTCTCCGAAAGTCGAAAGTAGTGATTCCTGTGGGCAATGGCAACCAAACAGGCAGGAAAAAACCAAGGGGAGAAATGAGGTTTGTGTCGAAACTTACTGGTAGGTATAAAGGCATCAATGCCAGCTTTCACCCAGGACGAAATCTTAGAGACACAGTCATCAACTGGGAGATCGAACACTTTTCACCAAGGGACGTCGCAAAGGAAGTCGCGGAAGGCGTCCCAGGCAGCTCTTTGGTAGCAGTAAGAGGTCCTATAAATAGGAGGCTCCTGGGTGGGTGAGAGTGAAGAGAAATATTAAGAGACAACAGCATGGTCGGAGTTGCCGAGAGGGCAAAGCTACAAGACCTGGCAGGTCTGCCGCATTCCTTTACTGTCCTTATGCAGACGGTTTGCTGTCAGTAGAGGTTCTGGATTAATCTAATGTCTTTCCCGAATATGTCGAGGTTGCTGAGCATTTCTATTAATTCTTACCGTTACTTGATATTAATCCACTGGTTCATAATCCTTTTACCCTTTTCCCTGCTATCATATAAAATAAACACGCACAACTTAGTTGCTAACAAATAATTTATCAAGTCTGCGTTTAAAGAAAGCCAGAGATTAAAAATGTCTAGACTTGCTCAGGTACAAATGCACGCATGACTCATTAACTGAGGGCGCGGTGCTGTTACTCTGAGAATTAAATGTTCATATTCCGTTTGCCGAAATGTTTCCTGCAGCGCAGCGTATAAATTGACACGGTGAGTACCTTGAAGGCGATAATAGCCAAGAGTGACCAGGTAAAGAAATTTTGATTTCAAAGGACTATTCAGGGAATGAAATTATCACACCACGTACATGAATGTATATTTTCAAGTTTTACACTCTGTTACTGATAGGTCTATTACAATATCATGTCGAAATAAACAGTAACCATATCGAAGTTAAGCACCGAATCTAGTCAGTACGAAGGTTGGAGACCGCATGGGAATATCAGTTATATATATATATATATATATATATATATATATATATATAGTCATCCGCAGACAGATCTGTATCACAGCTCATCAGTACGGTTAGACTCCGATTGTTTTTTTACCCAGGATTGAAACCCGACCGAATATATAT
Source organism: Ascarosepion bandense (assembly GCA_037127315.1). NCBI lineage: Eukaryota > Metazoa > Mollusca > Cephalopoda > Sepiida > Sepiidae > Ascarosepion > Ascarosepion bandense. Next base: position 752,274 of record JBBBDQ010001280.1, on the reverse strand, counting down.
ATATATATATATATATATATAAACTTATTTATAAATGAAGCTTTGTCTGTGTGTGCATGTGTGTGTGTGTGTGCATGTCCGTTACCAATATACTGCCAGTATATACCCTGTCCTCAAACCTCAAATGGAACCACTATATTGAATCCATAGCAAAATCTACTGCTAAGAAGGTTGGGTCACTATGTCGATCAAGAATGTTTTTTCAACCTGAATCCATCCTGCATATATACAAGTCAACCATCCGTCCGTGCATGGAGTACTGATGCCATTTATGGTCAGATGCCCCTGCCGTTCTCCTCAGTGTTCTTGACAAGCTCTAAAGGAGAATCTGTAATGTAATAGGTACTGATCTGGCGACTCGACTGCAGCCACTTCCCCATCGTCGAAATGTGGCCTCCCTTTGTCTCTTCTATAAATACTTTCATGGCTTCTGCTCGGACGCGGCTTAAGTCACTGATGCCTCCTCAACAGGTGTTTACTAGTGCAACCAGAATGGCATCTGGGTTCCACCCATTCACAGTCAGGTTAGCCAAATGCAGACGACAATTCTACTCCTTCAGCTTCTTCTCTCGCACTTCCCGCCTGTGGAACTCGCTCCCGTATTCTTGCTTTCCTGACAGCTATAACCTCCAGAAATTTAAATGCAAAGTCAGTCAATACTCATCTACTAACCACTGGACTCTAGCTCTCTCCCCACCCCCGTATAACCTTCCCTTTCTCTCCACCTATGTATCTGTCATCGCAACTGCTTTCTATTGTTCCTTTCTGACTAGTTTGTACTCCTCACTCTTTTCTAATTAATCTTTTTACATTTATGTAACCCCCTGCACATCAGTGGCGTTTCCGCCTTGCTCGGGGTGAAATGATTAAAATATATATATATATATATATATACACGCTCAAAATGGGAATTGATGTCAACATCCAGCGGCGCAATCTGTTTGATGCTAAAACAAATATATTTTTATCATATCTTGTCTGGGGCAGACAAAGCCCCATTTTGAGGCCTGGACAAATTTTAGATTTTATGTGCATGCATTTATGTCAGTCAGTTAAGTGCCATACGTGATACACGCTTGGGCGATCATGTCTCGAAAGAGACATGACTGAATGGGCAGAAGATTATCCCGCAGTAGGTTGCAAATTCTTTCTGCGGTAGACTGGTTGTCAGCCAAGGCTATAGAACCCAATCTGTCCTCTTATTTAACCCATAACTGGAGGGAAGGGACGGATTAATACCTTTCCCAAGAGTATTTGCGCGTAACTGAATACAAGAATTTCGACTGGAATTCGAACTCGGCACCCCAATTTGTCGTTCCGAGCCGATATCAACTGCGCCACAACGCACATTCACTAACAAATCTTAACATCTGCAAAAGAACGATTCTATTTTCATTTAGAATTCTCCACTTGGTAATAAATACTAAAAAGATTATGAAAGACATAATTTTTTTTTTTTTAAACTCGGGTTACCTAATAATTATGACCGGTAATATACGCTATTATACATTAGACTAACATGAGGTCCTGCATTTGTATCGTCTAATGTATTATTATTTTATAAAGTTTAAATGTATTTACAGAATAACTACAATTTTATGCATTGTTCTTGGACCTACAGAAAAAGATACATTTAGATTTACATTTTTCATACAGTTTACTTTTCTTTACAGATGTATATATTTTAGATTATCCATAGAAAATGTACATCTTTAAATTCCTCTTCCTTTGGACAACTTCAGAACAAATAAATCTTTCTTCACGAAGACAGAAGTTCAAATCGATTTAATTACAAAAGCAGTTTTTTTTTATCATAAAAATGACTGTCATTCGTTCTTTCATTGAATTCAATATATATTCCTTTATTCTTTGATGTACAAATCTAGCATTGTCTACGCGTTACGCTTCATTTGAAAAAAAAGAAGCAAACATCAAAATAATTTATAAACTATTAATAAACTTAAAATTTTAGATATTTGGTTAAACAAATCAGAATAGATAAACGTTTTCTTTACTCTTATTAATCCACAGAAAACACGTTTTTCCTAACAAACATAAATTCTAGAATTTGAAAAAGAATCTGTTCCGATTAATTCAGTTATCATGAAGAAAGTTTTATTTAGGATTTCTTTAATATTTGAATTTCATTTCACTTTATATTCTTGAATTTAGTGGCAAACACTTCATATTTACGAAACTACTAGCGTTTATTTTACTAATGTTTCAAGAAATTTGGTACATTTTCGTTTTAGGTCCCGAAGGCATTTCCCCCTTCAAATTTATCCAAAATAGCATTATTTCTGTGTAAATGTATATGCTGAAATCAATCAAAAATTAGTTATTGAAGAAATTTAGCTTTATTGATCTTAATGACCAGAAAGAAATCGAACTTCATCTCGCCCTTTTTGTCTCCCGTAACCTTACTTTTAGAGAATGGCTTGTTTCATCTTTAAAATACTAGCAGTATAGCTTCAATGGAGGAAATCTTACTGCCTAACCAGACTTTAAACGCTTATGCTGCCTAACTATACCTTAAACCTCTATGCTGCCTAACTAGACTTTAAACGCTTATGCTGCCTAACTAGATTTCAAACCTTATGCTGCCTAACTATACCTTAAACTCTTATGCTGCTAAACTAGACATTAAACATTTATGCTGCCTAACTATACCTTAAACCCTTATGCTGTCTAACTAGACATTAAAACCTTACGTTGCCTAACTAGACATTAAACACTTATACTGCTTAACTATACCTTCAAACCTTATGCTGCCTAACTATATTTTAACATTAACATTTATGCAGCCTAACTATATTTTAAACCCTTACCCTACCTAACTAGATATTAAACACTTATGCTGCCTAACTAGACATTAAGCCCTTATGCTGCCTAACTAGACTTTAAGACCTCATGCTGCCTAACTATATTTAAACCCTTATGATGCTTAACAGGATATTAAACCCTTTAGTTGCCTAACTATACCTTAAAACCTTATGCTGACTAACTAAACTTTAAACCCTTATACTGCCTAACTATACGTTAAACCCTTATGCTGCCTAACTAGACATTAAAACCTTATGCTGCCTAACTAGACTTTAAACGCTTATGCTGCCTAACTACACCTTAAACCCTTATGCTGTCTAACTAGATCTTAAGCCCTTATACTGCCTAACTAGACATTAAACCCTTATGCTGCCTAACTCTACATTAAACCCTTATGCTGCCTAACTAGACATTAAAACCTTACCCTGCCTAACTAGACATTAAACACTTATACTGCCTAACTATACCTTCAAACCTTATGCAGCCTAACTATATTTTAAACCCTTACCCTACCTAACTAGATATTAAACACTTATGCAGCCTAACTATACTTTAATATTTATGCTGCCTAATTAGACTTTAAACCCTTATGCAGCCTAAATATACTTTTAACTCTTATGCTGCCTAACTAGACATTAAGCCCTTACGCTGCCTAACTAGACATTAAACCCTTATGCTGCCTAACTATAACTTAAGCCCTTATGCTGCTTAACTAGACATAAAACCCTTATGCTCTCTAACTAGACATTAAACCATTTTGCTGCCTAACTATACCTTAAGCCCTTATGCCTCCTAACTAGACTTTAAATCCTTATGCTGCCTATGATTAAATCTTTTTAGCCTTGAAAAGTACTGAACCATCTGTGCTTTCATTAGATTTTACCACGCCCAGAAACTACTGTCTCAACTGTCGAATAGTTGCCCTCGAACTATTGTCTGCGATGGACGTTACTCCAAGGAAGCGTACAAAAATTGTAACGCTGCACAAACACACTGGCAAGCCTTACAGAGAGATCGCAAATATTGTTGGTGTCAGCTTTTTAACTGTCATTTGTTTCATTAAGACAAAAAACAAACTAGATCCATCAGTCCATAACTTAAAATAAAATGCAATCAGAAGAGAAGAACAACATGCAAAGACGACATATACGTGATCAGGGAAAGTGTGAAAGATCCCAGAAAGACATTACTTGTTTAGTTTACATTAATTTGCACAAAGGTGTACTTCAAAGATTAATTTCTAAGATTAATTTAACGCACAATCTCACGAAATGTTTAAAACTAACAACAAAGTGAATTATATCGTTGAATGGAAAGAAAGGCTTCTTTTCGCTCATAGCCAAATTTATCATAAAGTTTAAAGCAGACAACAAAACTTTTCTTTTTACTTCACAGAAATGCGCCATTATATAACGTGGCTTAACAAATCACCATTGTCAATTTACACCGATTGACGTCTGACTGTCAACAGCCTGCAAGCGTAAATATTGGAATGTGTGGATGAGAAAAACGTCTGACAGTTTTACGTACAGTTTTCTGGAAACGAATAGTATAGACGAGGAGTATATGAAATATTATTGACGAGAATTAAAAGGCACTATATTCTATTCTGTTGAAATGGCATATATATATATATATATATATATATATATATATATGCGAAATTCACTATACACACACCTATATAAATACTAGCCGTATAGCCCGGCGTTACTCGGGTGAAATGAAAGCTTTAAAACTAATCCATGGTCCTAGAGCTCAGACTCAGCCGAAAGAATATTTGTGTGAAGTTTGGTGAGAATCGAATAAAAATTGTGGACATAAAAAGGACATACAGACAGATAAACAGACACACACACAAACATCTTGCTTTTTATATATATGTATATATATATATATATTATCGATTTTCTGCTCTATTGTAAAAAATGCAACCTTGAAACCTCTGAATATCGTTTCTTATGACTCTTATTAGGCCGATCCAGTGTTTAAAAAAATGATGCATTTCATACTATTTTTTTAGTATTGATTGCCAAGTGAATAATTGTAAATGAAATAAAATTGTCCTTTAGTTAATATTGCCCAATAAAATGTGCATCAAATATTGCACAATAACATGTGCATCAAATATTGCACAATAAAATGTGCATCAAATGAATTTATAAATGTTTAATAATTACCTATATTGAAATTTCATCAATGAAAAGGTTAAGAAAATTTAGGGTGATTCGGAGAAATTCATCTTTGCTTCCTTGATTTGTAAAATTTTGCAAAGTAATAATAACAAAAGAACCATTCTATTTTCATTTAGAATTATCCACTTGACAATAAATACTATAAATAATATGAAATACATCATTTCTATTAAAAACTTGGGTGGCGTAATAATTATGGCCGGTAGTGCATATATATATATATATATATATATATATATATATATATATATATCAAATCTACAGGGTGCGATGGGTAAATTATCGCGATTTGCCTTGTACAATTTTGCAAAGTAATAATAACAGAAGAATCATTGTATTTTTATTTAGAATTATCCACTTGGCAATAAATATTAAAAATAGTATTAAATACATCATTTCTTTTAGAAAACTGCGGTGGCCTAATAATTATGGCCGGTAGTATATATATATATATATATATATATATATATATATATATAATGATAATAATAACTACTTAGACTCTGTAAGAATGCACTCCTTAAATTTATGCCAATATAAACTCTCGAAAGAACCATTAACAAACAGAACCTAAATCCGTTACAATCCGGCGCACTAAGCCGTCGGATAAATGGGGAGAAAAAAAAGAAACCAGCGGAACAAGAACAAAACATTCAAGATTCCGCAGTAAAGAAAAAACCCCAAACGGAACCAAACACAAGAAAAAGTGCTCGATACGAAAGTACTAAAATACAATAGTAGAGCAAAAACACACGAAAAATCTAAAGTGAGCCAAAACCTACCGCGGTTTCACACTACGTATCGTAACTACTAAAAGATAAAAAGCAAATAAATAGACTTTCACAAAGAAAGTCTATTTATTTGCTTTTTATCTTTAGTACTTCAGCCTTTTCCCTGACGATCCGTAGTTTTTCGTGTATATATATATATATATATATATATATATATATATATATATATATATATATATATAAGTGTGTTTATAGTGAAATTTACATGTTGTTTTTAAAACTTAACTTTCAATGTCTAATCAAGGAAAGTGAGTATTTTGTAATGTTTTTATGCAAATTAGTATTTAAATTATTTTAATTTAGTATTAATTTGCGTGTTATATATACCCCACTTATTAAAAGAGAAATAAACGTACTTAGAAGGAAATTTCTCGAGAGTGCTGCTATCAAATCTGATCAAATATACATCTGCGTCCCGAATTATTTTCAATATCTCTATTTCTTAAAAAAAAATACTACTTTCCCAAGTTAAGATATAGGACTATAAAATGTCAGAAAATTGAAAGAAAACAGTTAAAACCTTAAACTTATGTTATTCAAAATACATTCCAATGTAGAATAATGAAAGTACTAATTTACATTTAAAAATTACAAAACATCTCTTAATCACTTTTATCTATTCGATATAGAATGCAAAGTTTCGAAAAAAAAAACACTGTAAAATTCTCTATTTTTTTTTTAACTATTTTATTGAATGTATCAAAATTATTCAAATTTATAACAAGAAAAATTTAAAGTCGCTGTTAAAAATTGTGGCAAAGCAGTGTTGACTTATTTAAGATGGAATGCTTTCTTATGACATGTTTCTAATTTATATTTGGAGTAGATAGACTAAACTATTGCCCGGTTCACACTCCACCCATGTTTATTGAACAGGTATAGAGGCTCATCCCTTGTTCCCTGTTTAGGATGTGGTCTCCGGCTTTCTCTTTTCCAATCTTTTCACTTTTCCGTATTTTTTTTCAATTGGAGTAGATAGACTGAACTATCGCCCGGTTCACACTTCACCCACGTCTATTGAACAGGTGTAGAGGCTCATCCCTTGTTCCCTGTTTAGGGTGTGGTCTCCGGATTTCTCTTTTCCAATCTTTTCACTTTTCCTTATTTTATTTGCAATTGGAGTAGATAGACTGAACTATCGCCGGTTCACACTCCACCTATGTTTATTGAACAGGTATACGGGCTCATCCCTTGTTCCCTGTTTAGGGTGTGGTCTCCGGCTTTCTCTTTTCCAATCTTTTCACTTTTCCGTATTTTTTTTCAATTGGAGTAGATAGACTGAACTATCGCCCGGTTCACACTCCACCCACGTCTATTGAACAGGTGTAGAGGCTCATCTCTTGTTCCCTGTTTAGGGTGTGGTCTCCAGATTTCTCTTTTCCAATCTTTTCCCTTTTCCTTATTTTATTTTCAATTGGAGTAGATAGACTGAACTATCGCCCGGTTCACACTCCACCCACGTCTATTGAACAGGTGTAGAGGCTCATCCCTTGTTCCCTGTTTAGGATGTGGTCTCCGGATTTCTCTTTTCCAATCTTTTCATTCTTACGTAGCCCCCTGCACACCAGTGGCCTTACCACCTTGACCGGGGTGATATGATTAAAAAAAATATATTTAGATGCATTTTATTTATTTTCAATTTTTCAAGTTAAATTGTTGACCTTTACTGCATATAATTACAATAAAATTTGAAACTACATTATGAAAATTGAGGTGTATTAGAGAGGGGAGGGCGTTTAAATGATTCAGGGAACTTGAGACCCCTGCACTGACTCTTTACCTGGTGTCAAGCAGAGGTTGTTTCTAAGGTATATGTTAGATTTAAAATAAAAGCCAAGAAAACCGTGAAAATGACTGGAGTTACGCATGTGAAAATATTTATGGAGAAATGAGAATTAAATTCACAGTTCAGTAAATCCTTCTTTTTCTATTCCTCTTTCTTTTAGATTTTCCTCGCTCCAAATAAAATTTCTAGCTTCAAATAACTTGCAAAAGTTTGATGAGGTGTAAAAAAATAAACCAACCAGTCAGTCATATGAAATTGTTTCACACAATGAAAACATTTGTAAAGAGAAACGCAGCAAGATCTTTCATGTTCAGTGAACTAACGTTTTTTTTACTGATTTAAAAATTGAAGAATAAAGTTTATTTTGCAGTAACAGAAGGAAATAATAAAGGAAAAATAGAAAGAAATGAACAGAGATAAATTTAATGAAGAATTTTAGAAAAAAGGTTAAATAAAAAACGCAAAAAGAAATAGGAATGAAGTACTGTAGGAGAAGGGGGAGGGGAAGAAAACTTCCCGGATGGATAAAACAAAGATGATAATGAAGAAGTGAAGATGAAAGAGGAAGAAGATAAGAAGAGTTTGAGAAGAAGGGAAAGAAAAAAGAAAGAATGTAGAGAGTTTGAATTTGAATTTGAGTTTTGTTTAATAGCATATCAACCTCTTTAGGTTATTTAATGCCAAAAAGGTGGAGTTTTAAGGTGTTTTTATAAATGTTCGGTTTTATTGAGAAGGTTGAATTAGTCAGATTTATCAATATTTTGTTTTTATTCTTTTTATTTTAGAAAACTGAAAATGTCTTCTAGTTTTGTATTCAAAAATGTTTTACTGAGAATAATTTTTTTTCTTCAAAAATGTGTTATGGGAATAACAGTTCCTTCTGGGACTGGACTTTATTAATGGTGCCTCCGACCGATTTTGCCTAAGCTGGACAGTGGATGATCTGTTTTCCTCTGAGATTTAATAAAATATTTGACCATTTTTTAATGATACACCCCGTTTTTCGTCAGTGTGTTAGTGTGAGGGATGTTGAAGAAACACTTGACCGAACAATTGGGCAATGAAGGTGTTTTGAAAAGAATGTAAACGAAAATGAAACTTTATCTAACATCAGGAAGTTAACATTTCTGGAATACAAAATGAGGAAGGAGGGCATAGAGAATCTGATACTCACAAGGCAGGTAGAGGGAAAGACAAACAATAGAAACAGCGCGTTACATACTTGATGGATGGCAGACAAAATACAGAGTGTGGCAGAGCAACTTGCTTATTTGGAATAACAAATAAAACAAAAGTAATGCAGATATACATGTAATTCTTCAAACAGCATCAATTACAACATTTTAATTTTATGTTTTACAAGCTTTAAAAATGACATCAGTCAGATGGCGTCCATTCTGCTCAATACACTGGGTTAATCGTACTCTGAAGTTTTGTTCAACTCTTTTCAGCATATCGGTGGGTATGTTGGCGACGGTTTGACGAATGTTGTTCTTCAGGTGAACAAGGGTGTTAGGACGATCGTTGTAAACAATTGACTTCAGATAGCTCCATAGAAAATAGTCACAGGATGAAAAACCGGGGGACTGTGCTGGCCAATGCAGATCGCCCCTCAAAAAGATGAAGTATCCTGGAAAGTTCTTCTGCAAAACTGTTATTGACCCACGCGCTGTGATGCGCAATGTGATTCCTGTAAAGTAAACAAAAGCAAACTTTAAATCCCGCACTCTCGAGTTGGCCCCTCCCCACTATCCTCGTAGCAACCATCGCTTCAGGGCGCCAAATACAAATAAGCAAGTTGCTCTGCCCCGTCCTGTATATTAAGAGCAACAAAGATTAGGAAGTTTTAAAGAGACACAGTACATGTTTTATATCGTTTCACCCCAAGCAAGGTAGTATCACCACTGGTGCTCAGGGGGTTACAGGGAGGGGAAAAGAAAGGGAACAATGTACAGGGGAAGGACAAGTGAAAGATGAGAATCAAGGAGATAGAAGATGGCAGTTGACGTTGCATTTAAACGTTTGAAGATTGTAGCTATCAGGAAAGTGTACGGAATGGAGTACCACAGACGGGAAGTGCAAGAAAAGAAGCTGGTAGAGTCAAAGTGACGGTTACATTTGACTGTTTTGACGGTAAAAGGTTGGTACTTAGATGCCAATAGAGTAACACGAGTAAATTTATGTGATCAAGGCACCAAAGAAAGAAGCTTGAAAGAAGCTTGACAGTGGGACGCCACATCTCGTCAGTGAGAAAGTGACAGAATTCGAGCTGCTAACAGGAGATGGAAAGTTCGACATAGAAATCAGAAGGCGAATTGGCATAGCGAAGGACGCGTTCCAGAAGCTGAGTAAAGTGCTAAGACATAGGAAAATTTCACTACAAACAAAAAAGAAAGTGCTAGATTGCTATGCGATGTCAGTTCTTCAATACGGCAGTGAATGTTGGACAATATCATCGAAGATGTAGGAAAAACTTGAAGCAGCGGAAATGTGGTTCTGCAGAAGGATGCTGCGGATATCATGGACTGAGCATGTGAGAAATGGCAACGAAAAGGAAATTAATACTGAGCATCAGGAAGAGACAACTGAAGTTCCTGGGACATGCAATGAGGAAGGAGGGCTTGGAGAACCTGATAATGACAGGCCAGATAGAAGGAAAAAGAGACAGAAGAAAGCAGCGGGTAACATATTTGAAGGTCATGAGCAGGTGGATGACGGAACGGATGTTACGTTAGGTAATAGGAGAAAACGTACTAAGAGCCACCAGGGATAGGGAGACGTGGAAAGCCATGATCGCCTACGTCTTGAAAGCACAGGACACATAGAAGAAGAAGAAGAAGAAGAAGAAGAAGAAGAAGAAGAAGAAGAAGAAGAAGAAGAAATTGAGATCGATCACATTGCAGATTTGAAGAAGCAATCTCTGTGTCTTCAATGCATTTTACATTTTTTATGTGTACTTCATTAACATGGTTTTACTGTCATCAAGACTCCATTCGTACTGTTGGCTTTTTGCGATTTCTGAAAAGGGGCAGTTTCATGTGTGTTTAACGGCAATACCGTGAACAAATTGCTCAAGCCACCTCGGCACCTCTATTTTATGAACACCCCAGCCGCATGTTAATAATCCCAGCCTCTCTCCCGAAAGAAAGGCACTAAAAGCAGCCTCACTTCCGAAAGAGAGGCACTGGAATATTTCTATCAGGTACCTGTAATAATTTTCTGGTTTTAATCAAAATATTTGTGTAAATTCCAAAGTTTTATTTGTTCATTGAAATTTAAAACTGTGTTGGCATAATGCAATTTTTTAAAGTTATAAATTAATTTAATCTTAGCCTTTAAATTTAATTTTTCAGATTATAATCATATGGTTCTTTTTATTGATTGTTTGTTTTCATTTTTATTTACCACATAAAAACCAGAAAGAACATGCAACAACATACAGCATGAAAATTATGAACAAAATAATATGTTGTTAATATTTTAAATGACCACACAGTATTATGACCTACAATACTAATATGTTTTTAAAGTCATTCCCCTAAAGCACGTAAGCGACAACAATTCTCTAAAGAATTCTTTTCTTTATTTTCTGTGCATTTCTTGGGAAAGATAATGGAATGATTTTCCGTTACTTTTTTCACGGATTGGAATCCATAGTTTAACTTCGCTTAGACTGGTTGCTCTGCCAAGACTAGACAAGCCAGTCTACACTGTTATTCAACCACAAGCAGAATAAAGAAGAGACATATTCATACCTTTTTTTAATCTTTTCACCCCAAGCAAGGCGGTATCGCCACTGATGTGCAGGGTCTACATAAGAGAGTTAAAGTTTTAGGAAGGAAGAGAGTGAAGACAAATACGAACCAGCTACAGGGGGTGAAAGACAAAGGGCAAGAGAAGGATGGGAACAAAGGAGAAAAGACAGTTGCGAAGGTAGAGAGAAAGGTAAAAAAAACAAGATACACGGGGTGATGTAGAAAGGGCTGGAGTTAAGTGGATAAGAGATGGGAATTGACTTTGCATTTAAATTCTTGGAGGTTTTAGCCGTCAGGAAAGTGACTATATGGATGGGAGTTCCACAAGCGGGAAGCGCGAGAAAAGAAGCTTCTAGAGGAGAATTGTTGCCTGCATTTGGTTGATCTAACTGTAAAAGGGTGGGACCTTGCTGCCAGTCTGGTTGCCCGAGTATATTATTGTGGAGAGGGCACCAGTGACCTAAGTTCGTCAGAGTAAGAGCCATGAAAATATTTATAGAAGAAACAGAAGGAATCCACACCTTGCCGGTGAGAAATTGGCAGGAGTCGAGCTGCCAGGTCGGGACCAATCACATTACAGATTCTTTTTTGAGCCTGTCGAGAACACTGAGACGAACAGCAGGGGCGACTGATCACGGGCAAAAGGAAACGCAACAGAATAATCTAGAATATAAACTTAACTGGTCACACTTACCTCACTTTTATCCGTTACAGTATCCGCACATAAGTTAAGACGTTTAAAAAAATATTATTGTCAATCTAGACTTATTTATAAATAGAACTTTGTCTGTGTGTGTGTCTGTGTGTGTGTGTGTGTCCGTTACCTATAGACTCCGAAACGGCTGAACCGATTTTCTTGAAAATTTACACAGTTGTACTATAAGCGTCTGCGAGTGTTCTTAGCTAGGTTTTGTGTCGAGGTACCCCCGATAAATATCGAAAATGGATAATCGAAAAAATCGGGTTATAGAAGGAGTGGTCCGATTTTAATCAAATTTGATACACTCATAGACAAAGACATAAGAAACGATATTCAGAAGTTTCAAGGTTGCAGTTCTGTCAATAGTGCAGAAAATCGATAATATATATATATATATATATATATATATATATATATATATATAAGGCAAGAAGTTTGTGTGTGTGTCTGTTTATCTGCCTGTATGTCTGTATTTTCACAGCCCTTTTATTTTAGTTTTTGCTTCGGGTTTGGCTCTAAGTAGGTATAATTGTAGTTCTTAGTCTCAGCCATCAGACCATTTACTCAGACGAGCTATTTAGCCTTCAAAATTCACTTTACGACGAAAAAACTTAATTGATATCGATACCAGGAAATCAAAATTTGACTTACATCCATTCATTTTTCTTTCAATCTACGGTTTCGCTTTAACTGGAAATAACTATTGCTTTTTAGTCTTTCGTATCAACGTCCAAAGAGTCTGAGCTCCAGGACCATGGATTAGTTTTAAAGCTTTCATTACACCCGAGCAACGCAGGGCTATACTGCTAGTAAGGTGATAAAACAATATGGATTTATAGAGCCAACTGGAAGAACTGAAACAGGGTTTTTATTTTCGTTGTTAGAAAGAATTTACCATCTATTCCTTCATTAGATTAATAAAATCTCTATTTACTGAAATTAAAACATGGAGGTTTAAAAGTACTGCCTGGAGGAAAAGGCTTAAACCTAATGTTGTGGGATCTCTCCTTTTTCTATGATAATAGACTCGACTTGAGTATACATATACTCCTGCCATAGTGAGTTACAGCAAAGTACAGACAGATTCGTTAGGTGCATCGTACGATTACCGTAATAGGTCCGTAAGTTACCGAGAGATACCAAAGTTACACAGAGAATACCGCGTCAGTAGTCATAGTAGCTCTGAGTTCCACTCAGCCCGAATAGTATTACACGGATATACTAATTTCAACACTACTTCGCTTGATAGACTTATATATATATATATTCCTTACTAATCGTATTCCTGGATTACTAACCTGCGTTCCAGTTGTAACTTTACGTTTAATATAACCTATTTTTCCATCTCAATATGTGTTTTGTTATTCATTATTTTGTGGGGTTCCTATCCTGGAATCCACAACACATAAAGAGATACATGCCTGAGGTTTTCTATCGCTACCATGATTTATACCAGCAACAATATCACTAATTTGAATCTTAGGGAATTATTTCTGCTGAAATTAAAACCTGGATCGGAAAACGAACTGCTGGAGGATAAGCCTTAAAAAGCCAATATAAAGAAATACATTTCTGAGGATAAATTTGAATCTTAGGGAATTATTTCTACTGAAATTAAAGCCTGGAACGGAAAACGAACTGCCGGGAGGAGAATCCTTAAAAAGCCAATATAAATAAATACATTTCTGAGGATAAATTTGAATCTTAGGGAATTATTTCTGCTGAAATTAAAGCCTGGAATGGAAAACGAACTGCCGGGAGGAGAAGCCTTAAAAAGCCAATATAAAGAAATACATTTCTGAGGATAAATTTGAATCTTAGGAAATTCTATACGCGGAAATATATTTAATAATTAATCAAGAAGACAGTAATATTTGATATGTATGCGTTAGAAATTGTAATTAAAGTACCGATCCACATAATCGAAGACATTTGAAAGAAATTCAGAAGAAAGAACACAATATGCAAATTATCAATTGGAAAGCCCCAAATCAAACAAGTACAACATATGCAATTTTTTAAAATAATTTCACCCCGAGCAAGGCGTGACCGCCACTAGTGCGTAGGGGGTTACAGTGAGAAAAAAAAATCAAGAAAGAGGGAGGATTGAAGAAAGGATAAAAGATGAATAGGATTCAAGAAGAACCACATGTATGCTCTGTGGATGCTGAAAAAACACAAATGAGTCTGAGTAGGCGTCTGCAAATGGGATTATCTAGCCTCCTTAGTAGACAATTATCCTTTGATATTAGTGGTCAGCTATACCATACTAATGAAAATATCGGTGAACGGCTCGGTTTGTATGTTTCACTTTAAAAAATTGGGTAAGTCACTCAAAAGCGTTGAAAATATTTTGCACGCGACTGATTCGTATAATGTGCGGCAGAAATACTCACCCACAAAATGGTAAGACATTTGTGACAATGGTGTCTTCATCTTGTTCGTGTTTTACCATTATGTGGGAGGTATCTCTGGGAGGTATATGTGGGAGGTATCTCTGGGAGGTATATGTGGGAGGTATTTTATTAGTAAAATAATGACAGAATGAGGGATTTAACAGCTAATTGTTCCTGACAATTAGAGCTGACTGTAGTATGGCGATCAAAAGAGTAATTACCTTAATTTATTTTGTTGTGCCATTTGCTTCAATTTACGATCAATTAATCAGTGTGTTCAGTGGCTTTATTTTCATGCACTTTGCATCATCCCTGAAAAATTTTCCGAATTCAAAGATGCAAAAAAAAAAAAAAATCATTTTCCTATAAATATTTAAATATTAGCTTCACTGAAAATAGGAGTTAAACCGAATTTATTTAATTTGTTCATCACGAAAAGATGATTATTTTCTGCAAACATTTGTTAAGTCTCCGCTCGCTGGTATCATACTAACGAATGTTATCTTTAACTCTTCCGTTGGTACCGTTAGGTTTTGGGGATCCCCACAAAATTTTTTTTCTTAATATTTATCAAGTAGCAAGTCAAGTTTTCATGTGATGTCAAGATCTTTTTCTGAGTGCCGTATTTCTTGAGAACGTTCTGTAATTTCATTTCCGTTGTAGTTTAGTAAAGGTTTTATTTTTGTTATCTCTGATAATCTGTGTTCTACCAAACATATATGCACACGAGTTTGGTATGTCAATCACTTCTTCCCTCTGCTCGATTTGCGTTCAATAAGTCCTATGAATATCAAATTTTTAAGCCACTTTTCTTCATTAAATGCTCTAGAAATTTGAACGACCTCTTTTTGATGCTAAATATGTGTCCATTTTGTTTCAATTTTCTCTAAAACTTTATCCTCGCTCGCATGCTTAGTTCATGGTATTCTCATCATCCTTTGGTAGAACTATATTTCCCTTTCCTCAAGTCGCTTCTTCATCTGTGATAAGATGTCCAAGCATTAACTGACATTTAGAGACATTAATGTTAGATAAGATTTCAGTACTTTTGTTTTTAACAAATTCTTTCATTTATTAATACTGTTATGAACCTGGTTAAGGTCCGAAAAGAACAACACGCCCACCAGGGTAGAAATAAGAAATATATATTAACAAGAAATAACAATACAAAATATGGAAGATATGAGTGTCAGTCTGGTTTGGAGTGAACTACTACCAACTCGACTCTCCCTGAGTTTGAGTTTGAGTTTTGTTAAATGGCATATCAACCTCTGATAGTTATTTAATGCCAAAAAGGTGAGGCTTTAAGGTATTTTCTTAATGTTTGATTATATTGAGAAAGTTGATGTAGTCAGAATTTAATTGTTTTTTTGTTTGTTTTTTTATAGTTTAGAAAACTGAAAATGTCTTCTAGTTTTTTATAAAATATTTTGCTGAGAACAATTTTTTTCGTTTAAAAATGTTCTGGTAATAATTTTTTCTTCGAAAATGTATGTTTTTCCATAAAAGTCTATTTTTATGTATATATTTCTATAAAAGTGTATTCTTATACTTTCATATTGTTTTGACTCCAGTTTTGGGGTTAATTATTTGCCCAAGGCTGGGACCCTAACAGGTGCTACCACTCTGGGTCAAGCTGGACTTTAGAACAACAGCAATTAAGAGGTGGTTCTATGCTCCTCACAACCTCTCAATCAGAGGCCTTGCTGCCGGATGTAGTTTACCGTCATGCCCAGGACCCTCGACTCTCACTCTCTCTCTCTCTCTCTCTCTCTCTCTCTCTCTCTCTCTCTCTCTCTCTTGAGAGGCGTAGCATATATGTTGTTAGGAAGAGTTCATTCTGGAGTTACAGGTAAAAACCCATGACAAATACTTTGTTTACGTTTTTGCAAAGCATCATTCGCTCCACCAATACTTCGAATTTCAGTGTTATTTTCTGCGCACTCTGTTAAAATACTTCCGAAATATGAAGTAGTTTTCTGAATATTTCACTCATGTAATTGTAGAATTTTCTGGTTCTAACTTCAATTTTGTGAATTACAAGTTGTTTTACTTCTTTATTCACGGAAAGAAAATATTAACATCTTTTTAAAATTACAAATTCATTTTTAGTATTGGGTTTTAAATTCAATTTTTCACAACAAAAACTTTTATTTTATTTTTATTTGAAACGCAAAAGCGAAACATGCATTTTTTATCTTATTTTTTGATGATTTAAAACCTGTAATTGGAAAAATCATAACCAGTGTGTTTTTCCAAGGATTGTGTTTCCATATCAGACTACGGTCCGCTCAAGTATTTAAACCACGTGTAAATCACTCAATTAATACAAAAATAAAAGAAACATACAACCGTATCTACAAACAGCGTCGAATAGTCAAGTATTCGGTTTGCAAAAATGAAACCTTTTTAATCATGTCTAATTATGGATGTGCGTTGTGGTGCATTGGATACCGCCTCGGAACGAGAAATCGGGGAGCCAAGTTCAAATTCTAGCCGAATCCATTGTATTCACTTACGAGCAAATCCCATTGGGAAAGGTATTAATCCGTCTATTTCTTCCAGTTATGGGTTAAATAACAGGACAGATTGGGTTCTATAGCCTTGGTCGGCAACCAGTCTACCGCAGAAAGCCATGGCAACCTAATGCGGGATAATCTTCTGCCCAGTCAGTCATGTCTCTTTCGAGACATGATCGCCCAAGCGTGTATCACGTATGGCACTTAACTGACTGAATATAGATAATAGTTGGAAACATAAGTAAGGCTTCTACTGGACATAAAGTGGGGGATCCGTTTTCTATTGTTATGAAGTAATAAACTGATCCCCCACTTATTAACCGTTATAAATACAATTCGTCTCTTCTCCCTTCAGCTATACTTTAAATAGCAGGATAGAAAATCTTCTATCCAGTCAGTCATGTCTCTTCCGAGACATGATCGCCCAAGCGTGTATCACGTATGGCACTTAACTGACTGAATTATTCAACATTTGTTTCTTTTTAATAAGAACATATCAGAGCCTGATATCAGAATTAACGGACATTTTTTCTTGCTTAAAGAAAGAAATGTCGTATTTTAAAAGGGATGTTTTCATTATTTTAGTCAATTTATTGTAGATTTTTGGTTTGTTATTATAATTTATGTTATATTATTATTCATTTCTAATCCTTACTTATTAATATACACATTTGCTTTTTTTTTTAGTCGTGGTATACATTTATTGTTTTATTTTTTTTAAATAAGTGTTTTTTAGCAAATTTAATCTATTAAGAATCTCTCACTAGGAATTATTATATTAAGAACATTCAATAACCTGGATTTGTTAAATTACTTGCACCACAACGCACGGGATGTGCGTTGTGGTGTATTGGATATCGGCTCGAAACGAGAAATCGGGGAGCCGAGTTCGAATTCCAGCAGAATTCATTGCATTCACTGACGCGCAAATACTCTTGGGAAAAGTATTAATTCCTTCCAGTTATGGGTTGAATAACAGGACAGATTGGGTTCTATAGCCTTGGTCGGCAACCAGTCTACCGCAGAAAGCAATGGCAATCTACTGCGGGATAATCTTCTGCCCAGTTAGTCATGTCTCGAAAGAGACATGATCGCCCAAGCGTGTATCACGTATGGCATTTAACTGACTAAATAACATCCAAAAACGCATCTTAATTAACACTAACAAGATAATCATTAACGGAGGCCTAAATGTGTCGGTTATTGTATATATTAATAATATACTCAGTCAAACACCTATTTTGTCGAACTGAACTTGTTTTCTTTTTACTTTATTAAAACAACAGAAAACAGATTATTTAAAACCGAAAACCAAAACATGTCACTAAGAAAACATTGAATTGATATATTAATTCTGGCAAGGGTCTCAATTCTGAGTACGATTCGATCATTGCATATTACATATTACAAATAACAGTAAAAGATTAGATAGGAGGAGAGTAAAGAGAAAGACGAAGCAGTTAAAGAGGGTGCCAGAGAAAAGAGAAAGAGAAGGATAGGAATACAGGTGTGATACTACTTCAATGGTTCTAGAAACAGTTGAAAAAAATAGCTTACTAGACATGTTTTGGGTTGTGACAAGTCATTTTTGTTTGGATATCCTTTAGGATATGCGTTGTGGTGCAGTGGATATCGACTCGGAATGTCAAATCTGGGTACCGAGTTCGAATTTCAGTTAAATTCCTTGCATTCACTTACGCACAGTTACTCTTAGGAAAAGTATTAATCCGTCTCTTCCTTCCAGTTATGGGTTAAATAATAGGACAGACTGGGTTCTATAGGCTTGGCTGGCCACCAGTCTACCGCAGGAAGCAATGGCAATCTAATCTTCTACCCAGTCAGTCATGTCTCTTTCGAGACATGATCGCCCAAAGCGTGTATCGCGTATGGCACTTAACTAACTGATCCTTTAGCATTTAGACAAAATCTCGGTTTGTTTCAAGAGTTCATTTTATTTCCAAATGATTGTTTTTTTTTTGGGGGGGGGGGGGGAATACTCTAGGTTTTATAGAGTTATCAAATAGAAGGTAGAGCGATGTTTGGGTTGGGTAACCGGAGAAAGCGGGCTAAGAGACACTACAAAAAGGAAGCCTGTATGCTGTGAGATGCTGAACCACCACGGCGTTGATAATGGCTTCGAACACTTTGCCAAAGATCGGAAGAAGGCTGATAGGGCGGTAATTTGCAGGGTCAGAGGGTTCTCCAGTGTTTTTAAATATAGGAACTACAGAGGAAGATTTCCAACAGGCAGGAAAGCAGGAAGCAGATAGGCAGAGGTTGTAGAGCTTAGAAAGGACAGAGGAGAGTTCAGGGGCACATTTCTTTAAGACTATGGTTGGGATTCCGTCACCACCGCTCGCTTTGTGAGGGTCAAGTTTTAAGATTATCTTAGAGACAAGCGAAGGTGTAATGTGGACATCATTCAGTTGTGCCTCGGTTCTAGGTGAGAAGTCGGGTGTCAAAATTCCAGACGAGTCCAGACTCGAATTGTTCGAGAATCTGCGGGCAAAGCATTTAGCCTTATCTGCTGGGGAGGTGAGGACCTCAAATTTGTTGATTAGCGGGGGTATTGTGGACTTGCTCTTGTTAAATACTCTTTTACAGAGTCGCCAGTAGTCTTTAGAGCCGAATTTAGAGCATGCTATGATTAAAAATAAAAAAAGATGAAGGCCATTATCGCCTATGTCCCGAAGGAACACGGCACATAAAAGAATAATATGGATCTCTATCCTCCTTCAAAGGGTTTTCTTACTACTTGGGTCTTATGGTTTTTATTTCTTTTTATTTTTTTTTCACCTAACGTGATATTCGTACATTCTACAGAAATAAAAATAAAATAAATGACGATATTTCTGAGGTTCGTTAACTAAATATAGCAGCATATATGAGTTTTCTTACTCTTTTATTATCAAATACTAAAGAAAAGTAACCTGCAAAAGTTTGAAAGACATACCAGTAAATCACGTTCAATATTTAATTGAGTTTTCATTCGCAGATATGACGGCTGTCTAACATCAGGAATAATTTGAGATGTACTTATAGCAGAAATTAACGCTAATTTTTCCCCACTCCTGTCAACAAAAGTTTGGGTAATTCTAATGATGAACTCCAAGATTCAGATCCGTCCACAGATTTTTGCCAAACTTTACATCAAATGAGTGACTAGACGACGATTAAACCTTATTGTCTTTGTTTGGAACAGCTCTTTTGTTGTACTGCAGTACGCTTGAAATCATTAACTTGCTAAAATTCTAACCACTCAGCAAATGGATACAATTTTTTATCCACTATTTCGTAATACATAATAGTAGGGTAGGGTGGGGAGACTTGGCTAATGGGGAGATTGGCCACACCTGTGTCTAAGCAAAACCCAAATATGAAACTAATTCTTTGCTATGTTTCTGGAGAGCTTATCTGTAGTGAGGAATAACTGACCCACTGTTGATTACTTCCTTTGACACATGGCTGAGAGAGAGCATTGACTCATTTAGGAGGTAATTTTTCAATTTTTCAGTTTTACCTTCGAACCCATAGTAGCTTTGATGACATTGTCAGTGTTCTGGTTTTTTTTTCCATCTGTAAAGAGTGTCTATTTAACCTAACCTTCAGCCTATTTCTTAAAAAGTTACAGTCATTGTTAATTTTTACTGATTTTTGTGTTCAGATTTTCCTTGTGGGGAGAGTTGGCCACAGGCTGGCCAACTCTCACATTTTTCATACTGGTTTTATATCTTCACATGACTGGGTTCTGGATGAATTTGTATTGTTTTTCATGCATTTCGTTATATTAGGGTGTCTAATTTACTAATTAGAACACATCTGTGGCACAGATTTGTAACTAGTGTGTGTGCGTTTAAGTGTAACTAATTTGTTTTATGTGTAACTAATTTGTAACTAGTGTGTTTGTGTTTATATTTCGTCATTCATGTGTAATATTGATTATATGAAGACCATTATATTGCTGAGCCCAGCACATTTCAGAATATTATCAGGTGTTATTATGATGCAGAAATGATGTAAAGACTAATAAATATGCTCATTTTGTTGTATTTCGTTATTGAGATCTGAAAAAGCTGACTTCTTTTAATGTGACCAACTTTCCCCATTTGTGGCCAAGTCTCCCCACTGAAGAGGCCAAGTCTCCCCATGCCCTGGCCAACTCTCCCCATACATAGCATGTCTGGAATTTCGTTCTCAACTTTTTTTACATACTTATGTGCGTTGTGGTGCGGTGGATATCGACTCGGAACGACACCTCGGGGAGTTCAAATTCTAGTTGAATTCCTTGCATTCACTTACGCACAAATACCCTTGGGAAAGGTATTCCCTCCAGTTATGGGTTAAATAACAAGACAGATTGGGTTCTATAGCCTTGGTTGGCAACCAGTCTACCGCAGAAAGCAATGGCAACCTACTGCGGGATAACCTTCTGCCCAGTCAGTCATGTCTCTTTCGAGACATGATCGCCCAAAGTGTGAATCACGTATGGCACTTAACTGACTGACAGGAATAAAACTTGTTCCATATCATGAAAAATGTGTGTTGTTTATGTCTGCAAATTTCTAGTTTGATAAGGCCAATCACCTCAACAGTAGTGAAAGAAATATAAAAAAGGAAGATTTTGTGGCCAACTCTCCCCGCCCTCCCTTAATGGTAACATTCTCCATTTCAATATAAGAAAACATTCGACATTTATTAACCGAATAAAATTTCGGTTGAAATTCATAAAACTTTTTCATATAAAAAACAATTTTTTCAGGGAAAAAAGTTTTTCAAGTCCAGTAACTATTATCACGCTTTCCAATAATAAAGGGAGGCAACTTGATTATGTCCTTAGATTCTCTTCCGGTGACATGTTCTGTGCATATATATATATCTATTTTTTTTTTAATCATTTCACCCCGAGCAAGGCAGAAACGCCACTGATGTGCAGGGGGTTACATAAATGTAGAAAGATTAATTAGAAAAGAGTGAGGAGTACAAGCTAGTTAGAAAGGAACAATAGAAAGCTGAGAAAGCAGGTGCAATGACAGGTACATGGGCGGAGATTGTGATCTTGTTGAAAGTTCTCAAGTGAGGTGGTTTCAAAGATCCTTTTAAGGACACATAACATTGGATCAAACACGGAACCAATTCATTAGACTTCTAAAACCAAATTTAACTATCAGGATGGCATTTGCTATATTAATTATTTTTCTTTCTTCAGGCGTATCTAGAACTGTCTCCAATAAATTTTTCGATTTTAGTTTCATCAAATCAACATTTTGTCTTAAGGCAAAGTTCGATATGTCGATAAATTGTAGGTGAGAATTCACATACCCAGGCAATAGTTTAGGGGTCAATCTGGGAATTTGAGAAGTCAGTTCTAATCGATGGTGTGTCCGTTTAATTGCACCGTTCCCATTTCGCTTTTCTGTTCGCTGCCTGTAGATACGTCGGGATTTTTCTTCGTTTCGTGAAAGGGTTAATTTCACTGGGGAACACTTTTTCAGTAACATTGAGTTATTCGATATTGCAACTGTTTTTGAAGGAATCTTAGGCGCTGATTTTAAATCTGAAATTAGTTTTTCTCTACAAGATCTAGTTTGTATGCAATTTGAGGTTAATGAAATTGTACAAATGTAAACTTGCGTAAACCATGTATAAGCATTTTCACGTCTATATATATAGATATCTTCCAATATTTTGATCATTTGTATTTTGTTTCAGATCAAACATGGCTTCCAAAAATAGATATCATTGCAGAAACAAGCCTGATGCCTTCTGCTATATATGTGGATGCTACACATACAATCGTCAGAGACGTAATATATCCTCGTTTCTTAAGCGTGCCTACAAGGCATATTTTGAAGTTCATCTTGGTGATCAAGACAAGCAATAGGCTCCTTAGGTTGTGTGCCACAATTATGAGGAATTGCTCCGAGACTGGACCAAAGGAAAACACAAAGATTTGCCTTTTGGAGTTCCAATGATTTGGCGCGAACACACCATGTAACTGACTGTTATCTCTGCATGGTAAACACAATGGGTGTTGGGAGAAAAGACCGACATAAGAATACATATCCGAACTTTCCCTCAGGTATTCGGCCTGCTCTGCACTCTGAAGAAGTTCCTGTTCCAGTTTTCAAAGTTTTGCTTTCATTGAATGATAAAGACATTGGACATGATACAAGCGAACAAGACAGTTGTGACAGAGAATTGTCAGAAAAGTGTTTACAATCGGAGAACTGTTCTTCAGACACGGAACCTTTCCCTGTCCGCGAGCCTCTTCCCCTAAATCATTCAGTTTTAGTGCGGGATTTAGGACTTTCAACGAAAGCAGCAGAGCTTTTGGCATCAAGATTACAAGGCAGAAATCTTGTTGATCACTCTGTCAAAGTATCATATTTCAGAAACCGTGACCATCTTTTTGTGACCTTCTTTTCAGAAGATAGATATCTTGTTTACGGCCATGACATCCTAGAGCTTCTCAAAGAACTGGGTGTACCTTACTATAGTTCTGCTGAATGGAGACTCTTAAAACTAAGTCTAAATTGTTTTTTTTTAAATAATGGCAATGTTTATGGCGCAGTACCTGTCGGTCACTCAGTGCCTTTGCGGGAAGACTATGATTATATTAGAATGGTCATGGACTTATTAAAATATCATGAGCACAATTGGTTCATTTGTGTAGACTTAAAGATAGTCAACTTTCTTCTTGGATAACAGAAAGTTTTCACAAAGTTTCCATGTTTCCTTAAAGCAAGCATGCCAAATATCATACAAGACCCAAGTGTAAGCAAATATGGGATCATCTTTCCTTCTCTTCACATCAAATTAGGTTTGATGAAGCAATTTGTCAAGGCACTAGAAACTGAAGGTGAATGTTTCCAACACCATCATCACAGCTTTACCAGGGTTATCATTTGAGAAGATTAAAGCAGGCGTGTTTTATGGCTCACAGATTCGATCCCTAATTCGTGATGATCAGTTTGCTGCTAAAATAACCGATTTAGAAAAGACAGCTTGGTTATCCTTTGTGACAGTCGCTCAGAACTTCCTTGGAGACAATAAGACAGAGAACTACATTGATTTTGTGAACAATGCTCCTCGCTTTTCGTGATCTCGGGTGCAACATGAGCATCAAACTTCTTTTTTGAACAGCCACCTTGATAAGTTCTCTGACAACCTGGGGGCTGTGAGTGACGAATAAGGAAAACGATTCCACCAAGACCTAAATGTCAAGTAAGAACACTACCAAGGGCGCTGGGACAAAAGTATGATGGCTGACTACTGCTGGAGCATTAAATGTCAAATTGTATAAAATCTGTAGCTTGCAGACTAAAACCGACTTCAGATTTGAAATCAACACATTCAAATTGGCTACAGAAAAGTCTTTTTTTAAATGCAACAAAATGAGTGTTCCCCAGTGTTTTCTGACAAATGGATCTAGGTAATTGTTCGCGAATTTTATGAAGACTCATCTTTTCGAGACATTTTTGATTCTTTAGCTTACATATCCTATTCCACGACTATAATTGTAAATTGCCAGCTCACGAATTGATTGGAGAACTTCTTTGTCTTATCAGGACATTCATTTGCCAACAAACTTTCAAAGGACCGTTCAGATTGCTCATATGCGTTATGGCTTTATTTCCTTACTTGGGGTGAAATGGTTAAAAAAATTAAGTTAGAAATAATAGAAATTCTTTTTTTTATAAGCCGTGCTCTTTCAGGACGTGATTCTTCCCGGTTTTCTATCCGTCCTTAGGTATAATTCTTGTCTCCTTACAATACCCACAATTTCTTTCTCTGCCATCCCTCTACTCA
>JBBBDQ010001280.1:480000-722500 GCA_037127315.1 Ascarosepion bandense | reverse complement strand
TGAATTCTTTCTCTCCTAACCTTTGTGATCTTTACAAAATAAGACTAAGTGTTTCTATTTTAGGTTATATTACTTGAATTCCCTCTTATTGGAATAAGAATAAAAATTGGAATAATATTATCGGAATATTAAAATGAAAATAATTAAACCAAACGAAATTGTAGTCTAAAGGGATGTGCATATTACTATGTCGAAATAAATTATAATTTATAACCACTTTAAATTAGATACTGAGTTTCCTTTGTGTATATCATATTGCCCTGGATAACATCAATTAAGTCCTGTATAAAGATCTGTAGCCTGATATTTTATATTAATAGATGTTCTTGGATTATCCTCTCCGTTAACGAACTTTGCATCGTTATCTATCTATCTATCTATCTATCTATCTATCTATCTATCTATCTATCTATCTATCTATCTATCTATTTCAATCTTTTTATTTCTATCTATCTATCTATCTATCTATCTATCTATCTATCTATCTATCTATCTATCTATATATATATATATATATATTATTATTATTATTATTATTATTGTAAAACGTACCAAGAAAACAAAAAAGTATCACTAATAATGAGTAAAATCATTAAGTCCTACAGTTAACAAAACGGTAAATTTAGTCGTCAATCCCAAAAGGTAATACCAAATGGGAAGAAGGGAATCAAAAAAAGAAACAAACAAAGCAAAAGCTGTGTTCGAAAGAAAAAAAAACCCAAGACGAAAACCTTAACAGTAAAGAGCTCAATACGAAAGTACGAAAGTAGAGCAAAAATACGAACTAAATCTAAAAGTGAGCCAAAGCCGACCGCGGTTTCACTTGCCGGATCGTCAGGACAAGGCTCTCTCTCTCTCTCTCTCTCTCTCTCTCTATATATATATATATATATATGTATGCATGTATGTATGTATGTATGTATAAGAAAAGTGCAAGAAGACGTGAAAGTTTTGTTAAAAGTTTAGATTTATTGTTGCTTTTATTATAATTATTACTTACTTTTTTGTATATATGCAGTTTAATTTCATACAAATAGTTTTTTTAATCGTGTCACCCCAAGCAAGGCATTCCACTGCCACTATAGCGCAGGAGGTTACATAGAGGGATTGGGTATAGGAAATGTCAGAATAAGGGTGATAGACGATAGGATGTACATAGGGAGAGAGTTGGAGAGAGTGGGTGTGAGTTAGTGTGTTAGGAGGTGTCTATTGACCTTACATTTAAACTCCTAGAGGTTGTAGCCGTCGGGGAAGCAAGCATGCGGTAGGGAACTCCACAGGCGGGAAGTGCGAGGAAAGAAGCTGTTGGAGTAGAAATTGCGATTACATTTCATCGGTTTCACTCTAAAAGGGTGGGACCTAGTTGCCAATCTAGTATCTCGTGCAAATTCACATCTAGGGGGCACCAGTGATTTAAGTTCATCAGAGCAGAAGCCATGAAAATATTTATAGAAGAGGCATAGGGAAGCCACGTCACGCCGGCGAGAGAGATACTGCAGGCGGTCAGCCAAGTCGGTATCAATCACATTACAGATTCTTCGCTGTATTTTGTCAAGAACCCTGAGGAGAATAGAAGGGGCACCCGACCAGATGTGGCAGCAGTACTCAATACACGGGCGGATGGTGGATTTATATAATTGCAGGATAGATTCAGGCGGAAAGAATTTCCTGGCCCTGCACAGAGAGCAGACTTTCATAGCTACGGATTTAGCAATGGATTCGACATTCCACTTGAGGTCCGCTGAGAGTTTCAGGCCAAGCAGGCGTAGTGATTTACTCTCTGGAAGGCCAGCCTGTTCCATGCTAATGGGAGGGAGATGCGGTTGTCTGTGGTGGTTAATTGACAGCAGCTTTGTTTTGGAAGAATTGAATTTTACGAGCCATTTCTTACCCCAGTCCACCACGGATTGGAGGTCCTTCTCAAGCTCGGCAGCGAGGTTCGCCTTGTCACCTACAACAGATTTTTGATCGAGGCGAGAGTAAACTGTGGTAGCATCAGCGTACATGCCTACTTGTGATCTTATGGTATCAGGGAGATCATTGATATAGATTAGAAAGAGCGTAGGACCTAGGATAGAGCCTTGGGGTACACCCGAGTTTGTAGGGTAGTTCTGGGAGGCATGTCCGTTTAATACCACCTACAGTGTGCGGCTAGAGAGGAATGACCGGATTAAGTCCAACAAAAGTCCAGTTATGCCATAGCTTCGCAGTTTCCGTAGAAAGCCGGCATGCCATAATCTGTCGAATGCTTTAGAGATATCCAAGGCGACAGTTCGGGCTTCACCATTCTTGTCGAGAGCCTGGTATATATACTCGGTGATAGTCGTTAGCATGTCAGCAGAGGAGCCCGTGGGCTGTGAGATGCTGAACGACCTCGCCATTGATAATGGCTTCGAACACTTTGCCGAAGATCGGAAGAAGGCTGATGGGGCGGTAATTTGCGGGGTCCGATTGTTCACCAGTCTTCTTGAATATTGGAACCACAGAAGAAAACTTCCAACAGGCAGGAAAGCAGGAGGCAGATAGGCAGAGGTTGTAGAGCTTAGAAAGGATAGAGGAGAGTTCAGGGGCACAATTCTTCAAAACTATGATTGGGATTCCATCCCCACCACTCGCTTTGTGAGGGTCCAGTTTTGAGATTATGCTAGAAATCAGCGATGGCGTGATGTGGACGTCATTCAATTGGGCCTCAGTTCTAGATGGGAAATCGGGTGTATTGATTCCAGACGAATCCATAGTCGAATTGGTCGAGAATCTATGGGCAAAGCATTCGGCCTTGTCCGCTGAGGAGGTGAGGACCTCAAACTCGTTTATTAGTGGGGGTATTGTGGACTTACTCTTGCTAAGCACGTGTTTGCAGAGGCGCCAGTAATCTTTGGTACCGAACTTGGAGGATGCTATGCGCTGCTTCATCCTGACAGCAAACAGCATCTTAGCTTCGTTAAGTATCTTTTAACACTTATTACGAGCTGAGTCGAAATGGCGCCTGTTTTGGTCAGACACGTGACTACGATAAAGCCGGAAGAAATGATTCCGGTGGGCAATGGCGGCCGAGCAAGCGGGCGTGAACCAGGGAGATGAATGGAATTTAAGCTGAAATTTCCTGGCAGGGATGAATGCATCGATGCCAGCCTTAACCCAGGAGAAGACCTCTGATGCAGTGTTCGATGGGAAGACTAAAAACATTGTTCCAAGGGACGTCGCAGAGGAAGTCACGGAATGAATCCCAGTCTGCTCTTTGATAGCAGTAGGTATTCTGTTGGTCTGGGTTTCTTGGGTAGGCGTGGAGTGGAACGAAATGTTTACAGAAACTACGGCGTGGTCAGAATTTTCCGAGAGGGCAGATCTGTCTGGTGGAGCAAGAATTTGGGGTGGAAGTGAAGCAGAGGTCTAGTAGCGAGTTCCTTCCGTTAGGGCTATTGGAAAAACACGTGGGGAAGTCCACCACTTGCGTAAGGGATTTGGAGATCGAAAAATTAAAGGTGTGGACACCAGCAGGGTCGGTTACAGAGTTTTCCAGCCACTTAGTGTGGTGGGCGTTAAAGTCGCCAAACACGAAAATATGGGCAGATGGGTGCGAAGAAATGGCCTTGTCGATATTGTAAGAGATGCTATCAAGCACCAACAGTCAGAGAAGAAGGGGAAGCGGTAGAGGAAGAAGAGATAGCTAACAGAGCTTAGGAGTGAGAGATGGAAGCACATGAAAGACTGGTCCAGGGATTCGAGAAATGTTACTCTAGCTAGGTGGGGTGTTCAATGACATATACACCAAGACCATGCATATGGACGTTGGAGTCCTTCCTGAAGAGAGAAAGGTAACCAGGAACATAGAACTCAGAGGAGGGGATAGACGGGTCACGGTTAGTTTCACATAGGGCTAAGATATTAGGTGAGTTATTTTGGAGGAATGCTTCTACGCTATAAAAGTTAGTGCGGATACCGCGTATGTTAGTGAAAGAGACACAGAGAGGTTTGGGCGTTTTCCGAGTTGCTGGTTTGATTTTGGTATTTTGTTTGTTCTTTTTCATGGTGTTTTGTTTGAGGAGAGAGGACTAGGGCAGAATCAGTTGGTTACTATTTGCAGCATGTGGGGAATGGTGACTGGCGCAGCCTGCAGCATAATGTGGCCTCGGGGTTGCCCACATGAGGTTCATGAAGGGACGCACGTCCATGCACGATATGGCACTACAGGAACCCCGATATTATTCAACTGTTGATCAGAGCAGCCTCTCAAGACGCTACGCAAGAGTTCGGGCTCCTAACTACCAGTCGGAAGCCGCAACTAGGAAACTGCCAACCCGGTACCATCAGAATGGAGAGACATTGCCACCACACTCACTAACAGCAAAGAGCTTCCAATTGAACTACCACTAAGACCGAAGGAGGAGGTAGAAGGACCGGGAACCCCTTCCTAAACAAGAAACAAGGTGATCACCTCTACTCCTGTTCAATAGAAGGGGGTGGAGTGTGAAACTGGGCGATAGTAGTTACTATCTACTCCAATTTGGAAAAAAAAGTGGTGAGTTAACTAAGTTTAAAGAAATTTCTTTGAAAATTACAAAAACACTCGTTCAAATGAACCATAGAATCAAGCAAAAAATAGTAAAAAATACATAACTTAGCGAGTTTCAAAAAATAAAAAAATAAAAAAATCTTTCCAACACCAGCTTACCCCCCACTCACCTTTACAAGCATTTGGTAATGAATATGTCGTGTCTATTTAAATTTATACTAAACCACTCCAGTTGTCTAATCTGTTGTACTCCTGCCGATGATCTTAGAAATGTCCAAAAGTTAACAAAAACTACGGCGCTTCCCTTAATGAGAATATATATCTAAACTTATTTATAAATGGAACTTTGTCTGTGTGTGTGTATGTGTCTCTGTGTGTGTGTGTGTGTCCGTTACCTATTGACTTCGAAACGGCTGGACCGATTTTCTTGAAAATTTACACATTTGTACTATAAGCGTCTGTGAGTGTTCTTAGCTAGGTTTTGTGTCGATGTACCCCCGATAAATATCGAAAGTCGATAATCGAAAAAATCGGGTTATAGAAGGAGTGGTCCAGATTTTAATCAAATTTGATACACTCACAGACAAAGACATAAGAAACGATATTCAGAAGTTTCAAGGTTGCAGTTCTTACAACAATGCAGAAAATCGATAATATACATATATAAAAGGCAAGATGTTTGTGTGTGTGTCTGTTTATCTGTCTGTATGTCCTTTATACAAATCCACAATTTTTATCCGATTCTCGCCAAACTTCATACAAATATTCTTTCGGCTGAGTCTGAGCTCCAGGACCATGGATTAGTTTTAAAGCTTTCATTACACCCGAGCAACGCCGGGCTATACTGCTAGTATAAAATATGTAGAAAAGCGCTTTTTCAAAAACTAGAATTATTTTGCGACACGATGACTCGTGTTGAAATCCCTACACTATTTGGTATATTTGAAGTTATCGCTAGTATTTTTGTCAAGGTTTGCAAACTCTACATTTTGTTTGATTTGGCAAGCCAATCGATAAAGTTTGAAATCCCCGATTTACCTAGAAAATATTTGACAAAAAATTACTTTCTAGTTTGATGAGTCAGTCAGTTAAGTCCCATACATGATACATACTTTGGGCGATCATGTCTCTTTCGAGACATGACTAACTGGGCAGAAAATTATCCCGCAGTAGGTTGCCATTGCTTTCTGTGGTAGACTGGTTAGCAGCCAAGACTATAGAACCCAATCTGATTTAACTCATAATTGGAGGGAAGAGAGGGATTAATACTTTCGCCAGGGGTATTTGTGAAAAAGTGAATGCAAGGAATTCAACTGGAATTCGAACTCGGCACCCAGTTCAGAGTCGATATCAACTGTACCAGAACGCAAAGTTTTAAAAATAATTTAATTTTATAGAAATTTAAGGATAAACAAATTTTTTCAATAACTTATTTTTTCCTTTATCATTTTTTAACAGCGAAAAATAAATTCTTGGGATTTCTTACTCTTGAGCAAGCAATATACGTCTAGTCATGAGCAAATATTTCTTTCTTGAGCCAAATTCTAACTTTTTGAAGCGTTTCGACTTGTGATTTCTCAAAAACGCTGGACTTACTGGGAACTATATTCTTGTATAAATAAAAACTTAAAGAAAGATATGAAAAATTTGTTATTTTAGTCATTAAATTGTTTGTAAAAATAGTGGGAGTATTTTGTATATTAAATAATAAAACTTTAAATTATACTAAAATTAATGAAAATTTATTGTACTAAGCTATGCACTCAATTAAATCGAACTGCACTTTCTACACCCTTACCTGTTTACACTTCTTCTCAAAATTTGTTTTGAACTTTCAATCTTCTTCTTTCAAGACGTAGGCGATCATGGCCTTTCTCGTCTTCCTTAGAACACTTTCTCTTGTTACCTCACCCAAACCTCGGTCTGTCATCAACCTACTCAGAACCTTCAAATACGTCATCTGCTGCTTTCCTCTGTTTCTCCTTCCTTCTATCTGACCTGTGTGTATCAGATTCTCTAAGCCTTCCTTCCTCATCACATGTTTCCAAAACGTTAGCTCTTCCTGATGCTCAGTATTAATTTCCTTTTCGTTTCTATCCTTTCTAAATCCTCATCATTGCTCACATGCTCGATCCATGATATCCGCAACATACTTGTATAGAACCACATTTCAGTTAATTCAAGTTTTCCCTTTATCTTTGATGGTTCTAGCCAGCATTCACTGCCATAT
Organism: Ascarosepion bandense; assembly: GCA_037127315.1. NCBI lineage: Eukaryota > Metazoa > Mollusca > Cephalopoda > Sepiida > Sepiidae > Ascarosepion > Ascarosepion bandense. The sequence goes on along the minus strand of JBBBDQ010001280.1, from coordinate 715,757 downwards.
TGAAGAACAGACAACGCATAACAATCCAGTACTCTCTTTGGTTCTAGAGAAATTTTCTTCTCTCTTAATACTCTACTCAGCTTCTGGAATGCATCTTTGGCCATTCCAATTCGCCTTAGGATCTCAGTATCTCCTTTTCCGTCGTTCGTTAGAACATTTCACATGTACTTAAATTTTTGTACTCTCTTGATTTTAGTATCTATCACCTGTAATTGGCATTTTGGGCCCCTCCATTGCTGATGACTGTGCATTCGCTTTTGTATTTTATTTATAGTCCTTTCTTCATCTACCTTTTTAAAGAGTTCTTCTAGTTTTTTTCCGCATTGCTCAATATATAGCTATTTTAGAGAGTATGGCAGGCGAATGGACTGACAAAATTTTATATATAGATAGATTTTCCTATGTAAAATTCTTAATCACAGCTGCGGATTACCAGATGCTCTAAGCTATACAAGAAGCCTAGGAAGTCGACGACGGAGGAAAGTACAAGATCCTACAGAAGGTAGATTTTTTTAAAAAATCATCTCACCCCAAAGCAAGGCATTCCACTGCCACTATTGCGGATGGGGCTACATAGGGGAAGGTAAAGAGAAGGAGTGGTTAGACATAGGGAATGTCAGGAGGAAGGTGACAGATGAGTAAGGATAGCGAGGATGAGGGTTGGGTAGATGGGAAGAGTGTCTGATAGAATGGGAGCAGGTTAGTGTGTTAGGAGGTGTCTATTGACCTTACATTTAATCTCCTGGAGATTGTAGCCGTCGGGGAAGCAATCGTGTGGAAGAGAATTCCACAGTCGGGAAGTGCGAGGAAAGAAACTGTTGGAGTAGAAGTTACGGCTGCATTTTATCGGTTTCACTGTAAAAGGGTGGGATCTAGTTGCTAATCTATTATCTCGTTCAAATTCGTGTTTAGAGGGCACTAGTGATCTAAGTTCATCGGAGCAGAAGCCGTGAAAGTATTTATAGAAGAGACACAGGGAAGCCACGTCGCGCCGGTGGGAGAGAGACTGCAGGCGGTCTGCCAAGTCGGTATCTATCACATTACAGACCCTCCTCTGAACCTTATCGAGAAGCCCGAGGAGAACAGCAGGGGCACCCGACCAGATATGGCAGCAGTATTCAATGCATGGGCGGATGGTAGATTTATAAATGTGCAGGATAGATTTAGACGGAAAAAACTTCCGGGCCCTACACAGAGAACCGACTTTCATAGCAGCGGCTTTAGCAATGGATTCGATATAGTCATTCCATTTGAGGTTCCGCTGAAAGTGTGAGACCAAGGAGGCGTAGTGTTTTACACTCTGGGAGGCAAGCCTGGTCCATGCTAATGGGAGGTAGATGAGATTGTCGATGATGGTTAATTGAGAGTAGCTTCGTTTTAGAAGCATTAAAATTTACTAGCCAAATGTAGATGAAGAAAGCAGAAAGAATAACATACAATCTACAAAAAAGTAAAAGAAACTGAATGCATGGTCATCTGTAAAATGAGGAGCCCAAAATATCTTACTAGAAACTGGGGATAATATAATCAAGCAGGTATAGAAATTCAGATGCCCGGGAAATGTTCGAACAGAGGATGTAATATGCTGTACTAAGATCTGAAAGCGAATTGACATGGCCAACGTTGTATTCTTAGAAGCGGAGACCGGAAAATTTCGCTGAAAACAAAGAAGATAGTACGGGATTATTATGTGATGTCTGTTCTTCAATATGCCAATGAATGACGGACAATCACAGCAAAGATAAAGGGAAGACTTGAAGTAACCGAACTATTTGTTCTACAGGGGGATGCTGAGGATAACATTGATCGAAAATGTGCGTAACGATGAGAGTTTTGGAGAGTGGGGAAACGAAAAGAACACTAACACTTAACATCGGGAAACCATAGCTCAAATTTCTGGAACATGTAATGAGGAAGAACGGCTTGGAGAATATTATACTCACAGGTCAAAAAGAGGGAACGAAAGACAAAATAAAGCAATGTGTAACATACTTTACGGGATTAAGCAAATAGATGGCAGAATGGAGTTTGGGAGGGGCAGCAGGCGAAAGGGTGTTAAGACCTACTAGGAATAGGGAGATGTAGAAGACTAGGATTACCTACGTCCTGTAGGGACATGGCACATAGAAGAGGAAGACTTATATAATTTGAACTCTTTAATCTGGTAAATCAAATGGCGTCAATTTTTTAATCAGCCCCATTAGCTCGTTGAGTGTTGTTTACAACCTTCGGCAGCAGCCGACAGCTGTAGAATATTTTGGTGATCAGCTAATTTTTCATATATAACTGCATAAAGAATAGCATATTGTGAAATTATGAAGCCGAAATTATGAAGCACCTAGTCAGGCTCGAACTCACTACTCAGTTGTAATGATTCTAGCGAGACAAGTTTGCTAACCATTACACCAACCCGAGGTGCCTATACAGAATGATCTATGTATGGGTTGAGGTGTGGAAAAATGAAGTCTCTCTGTACATCTTGAATAGATCCGGTGAAAAGACACATCCTCGTCTTACGCCCCTTTCAATCTTTGTATAACTGCTGAAGTCGTTACCTGTCCGTATTTAGGCAGTTTGCTGCCAGTAGAAATTCTTGATTAATCCATATATCTTTCCTAAATATGTCGAGGCTGTCAAGCATCTCCATCAGTTATTTGTGGCGTATTTTGTCAAAAACCTTTTCATAACCAATAAAACATAAGTAAAAGTCCTTCTTCATTTGCATTGCCCTTTCAGAGAGCATTCTAATCATAAATATGGCATTCCTTGTTCGATTGTCTTTGACGAAACCACACTGTTTTTGTCCTACCTCTGGCCTGATTCTACTTCTTGCTCTATTCATCATGATTCGGACGATCAGTTTTGTTATATGCCTCATTAAACCGATGGTTCTCTGGAGTTCGCAGCAATCTTTAAACAAGGATGAACCACTACTCCTGTTCAAGGAAGGTGAGGAGGTAGGACCGTACGATAGAAGAGCCTATCTACTACGATTTTTTATAAAAAAAACTTTACTAAGTTTTAACTTAGTCTGAGTAAAAAAAACTTAGTATAATTTATTACTGATTTAATAAAAGATATAAAAAATACTGTTAAAGCAATTCCTCCGAAAACTCAATAAATATATAAATATATAAACATCTAAAAAGTAAAGTAAATTACCCAAAACTCCAGCGAAATAACTAGGTTTTCCAGCCATTTGGCATGATAGGCATTGAAGTCACCGAACCCATTAGCCAATGGGTGAAGTGAAATAGTCTTGACTGTATTGTCTGAAATAGTATCTAGAATGTAGCAGTCAAGAAAGGAAGGAGAGAGGTAGAAAAAGAAGCAGTAGATTACTGAGATTCCCTGAGAGAGACGGAGGCACATGTAGTAGTGGACAGGAGATTCAAGGTAGATCAAGCTGGCCAGAGGGAGATGTTTGATGACATAAACACCTAGGCCATGCATGTGGACATTGAAGTCCTTCCTAAAGATATCCAGGAATCAAGAAATCAGAAAAGATGGTACGGATACCGCGGACGTTAAAGAAAGAGATATTGGGGGGGATTCGTTTGGCTGGTTTAGTTTTATATATTGGATTATGTGTTGTGATGATTTAGAGTTATTTTGGTAGAGGAGAGGCCTAGAGTAGCAGTAGCAGTCGGTCGTCAAATGCAAAATGCGTAAGAAGGGAACTGGCGCAGACTGCAGTGTAATGTGGCCTCAAGGTTGCCCACCAGAGGCACTTGTAAGACACCAATCTATGCGTCATATGGCACTACAAGAATCCCAATATTATTCAACTATTAATCAGAGGATGTGCGTTGTGGTGTAGTGGATATCGGCTCGGAACGAGAAATCGGGGAGCCGAGTTCAAACTCCAGTTGAATACATTGCATTCAATTCACTTACGCGCAAATACCCTTGGGAAAAGTATTAATCCGTCTCTTCCGTCTAGTTATGGGTTAAATAGCAGGACAGATTGGGTTCTATAGCCATGGCTGGCAACCAGTCTACCGCAGAAAGCAATGGCAACCTACTGCGGGATAATCTTCTTCCCAGTCAATCATGTCTCTTTCGAGACATGATCGCCCAAGCGTGTTTCACGTATGGCACTTAACTGACTGACTGAATCAGAGAACCCTCCCAAGACACTAGAGAAGTGTTCGAGCTTCTGACTACCAGTCGGAAGCAGCAAGCAGAAAACTGGCAAACCGATTAACTCAGTATGTTGCCAACATCCATACGCTCTACAATTTGAAATAAAATTTATTATTTCAGTAATAGTTTTATTTCAAATTGAAAGAAATTAATTACAAAGAATCATTGCGGAACAAAGAAAATAGTTTTGTTGTTTTACTATACAACCGATCAATTGCGTTAGTATGTTTTGTGGAGTAGTTTTCGCACTGAAGGTTATGATTGTGCTATCTCGGTTGCTAATCGACCTAACGTACCCAAAATGTTAGGAACTTGGTAATTTTCCACTGAAAGCCGACTCCTTAGTATTCGGCTAACTGCCGACTAATATCAACTGCCTCGTAGTTCTACTGAACTCATATAGAAGTCTAAAAACTTCTATGAACTTCCCAAGAACTTCCTGTTAACTCTTATTAATAGAAGAGGGAGAGTCCGTTATCTGAGGAATAGGTGTGCTTTCCCATGACAGTATGAGAGAAGAAAAAGGACGTCTGTATGCTTTAAATTTTTTAATAAAGTATATTCTAATAAAGTATGCCAAATGTTACATATTAAATTATGCAAAAGTTTTTTTGAAAATTCAGATTGTCCACAGCAATGAATAAGTGACTTTGGTCAAAGATTTTCGGATACTGAAACTGCATAAGTAACTCAACACTTTCTTCTACTTCTATGTGTTTTGTCATTTCAGGACGTAGGCGATCATGGACCTCCACGTCTCCCTATTCCTGGTGGCTCTTACCACACTTTCTCCTGTAACACCTCGCAACCCCCGTTCCGTCATCCATCTATTCAGGCCCTTCAAATATGTTATCCGTTGATTTCCTCTGTCTCTTTTTTCCTTTATCTGGCCTGTTAGTATCAGGTCCTCCAAGCCCTCCTTCCTCATGGCATATCCCAGGAACTTTAGTTGTCTCTTTCTGATGATTAATATCAATTTTTTTTTGTTTCCACCCTTTCCAAAACCTCCTCATTGCTCACATGCTCGGTCCATGATATCCGCAGAATCCTTCTATGGAGCCATATTTCAGTTGCTTCAAATTCTTCTTTCATCTTTGATATTGTCCAGCATTCACTTCCATATTGAAGAACTGACATCACATAACAATTCAGTACTTTCTTCTTTGTTTCTAGTGAAAGTTTCATGTCTTTTAATACTTCACTCAGCTTCTGGAACACATCTTTCGCTATGCCAAATCCCCTTTCGGATCTATGTGTGGCACTTTCCGTCTTCTGTTAGCACAGTTCCCAGGTATGTACCTGCTTGATTTTAGAATCCCTCACCTGTATTTGGTATTTTGGGCTTCTCTTTTTGCTGATAACCATGCATTCGGTTTTTTTGCAGTTTATTTGTAGTCCTTTTTGTTACTCTCTTCAGCTACCTTCTGTAGGAAGTCTAGTAGTTTCCTTTCCGTGTCTGCAATCAGCACTGTATCATCTGCGTACCTTATGTTTTTCAAATTGTGGCCTCCGATAACAAATCCTGGCATAACACCTAGGGTACTCAGAATAGTCTCGCTCTACAAGTTGAATAGATCCGGTGAAAAGACACATCCTTGTCTTACGAGACACATCCTTGTCTTACGAAATAAACATCACGAATATTTTTTAAAAGAATATAAATAAAAAGCTCCAGAAATCTAAAAGATAGATTGACTAAACCCAGAGTTCATTGGTTAATAAATATCTCCCAATTTTTAAATATCTATTTTAAGTCAAGAATATATTGTTGATCCTTTCTGAAGTGATCCTACGAAATCCATAGCAGGCGATTAACATGGTTGAAAATTTCAAAGGTTTTAGCGCGCTTGCAATTAATGTCACTTATTTGTTTATATATTAGAATTTGGAAATTCAAATTGGAGCAAAAAATTGCACAAAAATTAGTTTTTTTGGCGTTTTAAAGAATATAACTTAAATCTATTGCGTTTTTTCTACAATTAATTAACAGGATTCCACACAATATATATTATTTTTTGGTTTTCAGTTCTGTTTAGACTATTTGTATTGCATGAAACGATTAAAATCTGTTTAGAAAAAATATGCATATGTCAGCGTTGGTTATGCTCGTTAAATGAGTGATATTTCCTTCTGAAAAGCAGAAGATATATTTATTTAAAGATTTCTTCATATTCCGTTATGAATCAAATTTAAATACATACTTCATTAAAAATCGGATAAAGTTGGAGTTGTTTGTGAAAAATTTCTCGGTCCGAACAATTTCTCAAAAGATAACCAAATGAGTAAGAATCATTTTTTTCTACTGATAGGGCTTCTATATGCAGATGTATTATTTTTCAATAAACTCATGTAGTTTAATACACTTATTTTATTGTGGAATACCACTGTTTGAAAACTGATTCGTCAAGGATGAAGTTCGAAATGATTTGAAAATGGCTTTGCTAAAAGAGTTAAAGAAACATTATGGAAAATGTTGGCTGTGACCAAAGAATTGAAACATATAAAAAGGTACAGAAAAACTGATACTTAAAAAATAAAAGAAAAAGTAAAAATAAAAAGAAAGGAAAAATTAAGAATCCAGACAAAAAATCAAAAAAGCAAATAAAAGAAAAGAAAAAAAATAAAAGAAATAAAAAAAAATGATTAATTTACGATTCCTTATATAATCGTAGCACAATTCAACAGCAATGGTCATGCGTAGTCGATAGCCCGGATATTATTTTCGCGCCATTAAGCAAAATATTGATCAGTCTGTCTGTATGACCGATCTGTTGCAATTAAATCTCATCAGAAATGCTGCTTTATCTCGAATTCATTGAATCAATTGATCCGTGATAGTTATGCTAGAATATGGAGGTGTTTGTTAACAATGTCGGTTTTAGGTAGCAATAAAATAAAAAAATAAATAAAAGGAAAAATATATTTAAGTGTAAAGTAGACTCCTAATTCGATAGCCATCACTCACAGCAATTAATTAACATGTTGAAAACAAATGAAAGGTCGAACGCCGTCTTCTTCTGAGAACTTTTGCTCAAAATAATAACTTTAGAAACAAACAGACTATCACTAATTGCCTCACCCGAATACTAAAGTGGTACTAGATTTTACCAAAAGTGTTGGAGAAAAGCTACAATGCCCGAAAAGACTATTTAATCCCAGAAACGATGGCTATGTGTTGAGAGAAGATGGAACGCCGTCAGACTGCTTGGCGCAGCTATTTATAACATGATAATTGAAAGGATCTTCACACGCGATCAGCAAGTCAGTAGCAAAAAAACTACAGAAGCAATGAACTAACCAGTATTTCAGGCTTTATAATTTGAACCCAATTCTGCTCAAATGGCCAATTATCAAAACGCTGTTTTTAGTGTGGCAAAATCATTTTTAACACTCCTACGAACAATGCACTTAACTGTGTTAAAATGAGATAGGAAATAGCTCGTAAATTTTAATGCTTCCAAAATGAATCTGCTCTCCTTTAACAACTTGTTGCGGATTCCGGATGAGGAACCGCACAAAACAATGAACAAGAAACCAGATATTTGCGATAGTAAAAAGAAGTTATATTAAACGTAAAGATACAAAATTGAACGCTGGTTAGTAATCCAGGAGTACGATTGGTAGGAATATATATATATATATATATATATACGCATCGCTCATTCAATAATGAATTAGAGCACTCTGGCTATTGGACGTGTATAATGATATACGCGCTAAAAGTCTGCCTTCTTCTACCGAACGCTCGTGGCCCAGAGGTAGAATCCCCGACTAACGCCAATTCGGTCGGGTTTCAATCCTGGGTTAAAAAGCAATCGGAGTCTAACCGTATTGACGAGCTGTGATACAGCGAAACAGATCTGTCTGCGGCAGACTCTAGAATATATATATATATATATATATATATATATATATATAGGCTGTTGATGATCTTATGATGTCGAATCTTCTTGGAAAGCATTGCGAGGAGCGACTCACTCTGCAGCAGTGGGGGTCCTTGGGATACCACGAAGAAAACATCAGGATTGGTTTGACAAAAACTCAGCAGTGAAGCATGTAGTTTACAGGAAGTGTAAAGGTGAGGTGCAAAGTGCTCTCCGAGCTATGAAAGAACGCTGGTGGTACAATAAGGCAATTGAACTGCAGGAAGTTGCTGAACACGAAAGCCTTCTATGATGGTCTGAAAGAGGTGTCTGGTCCTCAGAAAAGCGGTGCTTCTCCCTTAAGCACAGCTGACGGAGAGGCATTGCTTACTGACAAATAGGATATCCTCAACCGTTGGAAGGAGCACTTTGAAACCGTCTTAAACAGCTCATCTGTCATTGACAATGATGTCATATATTCTATTCCCCAGAATCCAGATATTCCAGAATTTCATTGGAACCTGCTTATCATGAAGTATGGGAAGCCATCAAGCAAATTGCTTCTGGCAAGTCACCAAAGGACCCAATTCCACCTGAAGTGTATAAGTATGGTGGGCATGCGTTGGTAAAAAGGTTCCATGCTCTTTTTGTGAAGAAATGGAAAGCAGGTCAAGTTCCACAGGACTACAAAGATGCCTGCATCAAACATCTTTACAAGAATAAGGGAGTTAAGAATGTTTGTGACAACCATCGTGGGATATCTCTGCTTTCGATTCTGGCTAGGCTCATCTTGAACAGGATCATCAAACATCTCGTTGATAAGGTGTATCCTGAATCCCAGTGTGGTTTTCGAGAAAAATCAGGAATTGTACATGGTGTTTGTTGACTTGACGAAAGCCTTTGACACTGTGAATCGTGACGCTCTTTGGCAGGTTTTGGGGAAGCTTGGTATTCTCGAAAACATGCTAAATGTGATCATTTCATTTCACGAGTGAATGAAGGCCAATGTTGTCTCAGATGGCATGATGTCTGATCCCTTCGATGTTACAAACGGGACCAAGCAAGGATGTGTAATGGCACCAGTTCTCTTTTCTTTTCTTTCATGCTTAAACATGCATTTAGTGACATGGACACTGGCGTCAAGTTTCAATTTCAGTCATCCGGTGGCTTATTTAACCATCAACGGTTTAAAGCCAAAACTCTTCTCCGCACCGAAATCATTCACGATTTGCTCTTCGCCGACGATGCTGCTCTGGTAGCCACATCCTTCGAAGAAGCTCAGGCTCTTCTTGATCGTTTTTCTGCCGCATGCAAAGCCTTTGGATTGATTGACAATTAGCATAAAAAAGACTGAGGTAGTACATCAACCACACCCTACTCCGAAACAAGTTGAAGGTGTAAGGCAAAATCCACCTGAGTATAGATTTCCTGAGCATCAACTGAAAGTCGATGGTCATGATATAAATTATGTCAAGTCCTTTCCTTACCTCGGTAGTAAGGTGAACCAAAGAGGTTCTCTTGACGATGAAATTGTTCACAGAATTGCTAAAGCCACTTGTGCCTTTGGAAATCTTCGTCATCGCTTGTGGGACCAAAGGGGTATTCGACTAGACACAAAAATCCTTGTTTGCCATGCTGTTGTTCTTTCCATTCTTCTTTACGGCTCTGAATCGTGGACTCCGTACAGACATCACATTCGTCAGTTAGACGTATTCCACAAAAGCTGTCTACGCTCCATTTGTGGTCTTGGCCTCCGCGACAAGGCTTCAAATGCTGAATTGTTCACAAAATGCAATATATCTGGAATCGAACCATTCCTTATCCAATCGCAATTGTGGTGGGCTGGTCACGTCTTGAGGATGCCTGATGACAGAATTCTGAAGATTGCGATGTACAGTCAACTGGCAGATGGGAGAAGGAATGTGGGACGGCCTTGGCTTAGGTACAAAGACAAGTTGAAGGGTAACCTGTCTGCAGTGAACATACCATATCGAGGTCTTGAAAATGTAGTGAGTGACCGCAAAGAATGGAGATCACGGTGTTTTGAAGGTCTCCAGAAGTTTCAATCTGAATTCATAAACAAACTGAAAGAAAACCGAGAAAGAGCAAAACGACTAGCAGCGGCACCACTATCTGCAGCGGTCAGTCTACATTCATGTTCTATTTGCGACCTTGTTTGCAAATCTCTTGCTGGACTAAAAAGTCATCAGAGGCAAAAACATAAATGAATTTTATAAATATAAGTTGTCTGAACCTCATAGGTAGAAATCGACGGGAGAGTCCATCTTATATATATACGCATCGCTCATTCAATAATGAATTAGAGCACTCTGCCTATTGGGCGTGTATAATGATATACGCGCTAAAAATCTGCCTTCTTCTACCGAACGCTCGTGGCCCAGAGGTAGAATCCCCGACTGACGCCAATTCGGTCGGGTTTCAATCCTGGGTTAAAAAGCAATCGGAGTCTAACAGTGAAACAGATCTGTCTGCGGATGACTCTAGAATATATATATATATATATATATATATATATACAAGTCTTTGAAGTAAAGCCGTGTTGGAATTAATCGGTTAACCTCGGAACTGACGGGTGCTGTGTAATACTATTCTGGCTGAGTGAAACTCAGAGCTATTACAGGTATCTTATGGTAACCTACGGATCTCTTTATTTATTGTATATAATACAATTGTAACACAAGGCTGGTTGGGGCGTGCAAAAAACTGAGGTTGCTCTTCAGTACCTATCCTATACCTAGCTAATCCGACTCACGATCCAAACATACTTTACAATTTTCTCATCCACCACAAGAACTTGTCCATCCACATTCAATCCTTCATATACCAAAATACCTCAAACGTACCAGGGACCTAAAAACAAAACAAAAAAAAAAATACAAAACAAATGAGCATAAAAACTTTACTGTGAACAAGAAGTACAAAATATATTTAAAAATAAATCATGAAAATGATATGTGGGGAGGAGAGGCATAACATAAATTCCCAAAACAAAAAAAATTTTGAACAAAAATACAAACAGAAATCATTATGTTAGTTGGACCCAAACAACCCACAAAACAAACAGGCCGCTGTATTCTGCCCATAGGGCAAAATCAAGAGGCACTCTTTCTACAGAGAAGGGAGAGGAGAAAATAAGATAGAAGGGGAGGATATAATCCTGATCCAGATGAGATAAAAAGGGAAAAAAATATACGCTCGAGAAAATGGGAATCCCGACCTGGATCATAACAAAAGACAATACCAGAGACAGGCTAGTAATCACATTCATTCCCATTAACTAGGTACATAAAAAAGAACTACCGTTAACCAAGGGAAGGGTTTCAGTGGAATCCACCCCGATGTGACAAGTAGATCTAAAATAGAAAATCAAGGCTAGCCCCGTAACCTACGGATCTCTTACGGTAACTTACTATGGCAGGAGTATATGTATACTCAAGTCGAGTCCATTATCATAGAAAAAGGGGAGATCCCACAACACAACCATAGAGAAACTTTCCTACCTTCTATCAGAATGGCTGATGCTAGTCTTATATAAAGTAACACACTACACCACATTGGTCTCGCTCTCTCAACCGATCTCAAATAGAACAATTGTATCGAATTTGTAGCTGCATCTACAGCTAGGAAAGTTATGTTTCTGTCGAGCCAGAAAAGCTTTCTCATCAGCATCAATTTTGAACTTTTATTATTATCTACATATCGTCCTTGCATTGAATAGTGTTACCATATCTGGTCGGGTGTTCGAGCTATCCATCTTGAAGTTCTCGACAAAATCCAATGTAGGATCTGCAAAGTAGTTGATCCTGACTTGACACTTTCTCACTGACAGGATGTGACTTCCCTCTGTCTTTTCTACCAATACTTTTACGGTTTCTGCTTTAACGAGGTTCTTTTCCTAGGTTCCCCGACAACATGAATTTGCTCATGCCACTAGATTGGCATCAAGGTTCCGCTCTTTTACTATCAAAGTAGTTAGAAATAACCCTCATTTTAACTCGAACAGTTTCTTTTCCCGCATTTTTTGCCTGTTGAGCTCCCTTCCGTATACTTGCTTCTCTGATAGCTACACTTTCCAAATTTTTCAAATAAAGCGTCAGTTGCCATCTGTTACCTTCCTAAATCCCATCAACCTCCCTTAATTCCATCAACTAGCCATCCTTTCTCCGATATCCTATGTACTTCGTTTTTTCTCTCCTGTCTTGCTTGAAGTGAAATGATTATATAAAAAAAATGTAGTCAATGCGGAAACATTTTAAGCAGTATCACCCCATGCAAGGCAGTAAGGCACGTAAGACAAAAGTGGTTATCATGTGTGGAAAAATTAAGAACAAAAATATTAATAATGAGTGGGAAGAAGGAAACGTAATCAAGAGGACAGAAGATGGCAATTAAATTTAAATTTTTGCATATTAAAGTTGGCTGAAAAGCATGGAATCGGAAGAGAGATCCACAAGCGAAAAGTGCGCGAAAAAAAAACTTTTAGCATAGAAGATTCATTTTGCGTATAAAAAGACCACCATATCTACTATGGTCGTCCATGGCAATACAAATTAGCCAGATCGTGGCTGAGAACAGATCATGACGTGGGAGGGATGATGATTGTCCAATCACCACCCCCGGAAATAGGTTCAGGGTTACCTACCCATGCAACTGCATTTATTTACAATGTATTTTCTATTTCCGACTGGATATGTTTCGCTTTTGCGTGTGGAAGAAAAGAGATCTTGTATTTATCCTGAGTTTATTTTAGCATCTTGAGAGGAGAATAAGCAATTTTCTGAATATTGGAAAATGTAACAATGTAGATTTTAGTAAAAGATTACATAAAAATAAACATATATATATATATATATATATATATATATATATATATATATATATATTAGTATATCTGAATACATCACGCAATTAAGTTACTACGCACTAGCACTTTGGACTATGTATCCGTTATTTCATTAATTATTAACGAACGTTTTTCGTTGTACAATTTCCATTATTATACGTTATGAATAATATATTTGGCACTGATATAAAAAAGAACTGTAAGTACTTTCTTTGTCAGAATGGGCAACTCACACGAGGGAAGTATTTGAGTATCTGTGCGTTTTCGAGGAGCGATGCGTACTCACATGAAACCAAGGCTTGCTGGGAGATGGATGATATTAACACATCACTATCTCAACTATGGTTGCTAACCGAGGATACAAAATCTTGTCTGTCTTGCAGTTTAACCCATGGCTGCTTGCACATAGGTGAATGTAATGAACTCAGTTTTACGATTTCTCATACCAACCTTACATTACAAACTGCATTATATCCCCCGAAAACCGAAATCAAAAGATAAATCATGTATTTTATAAGAAGTAAATCCATCAGATTTTTCATAATTAACGCACTATCGTTCTTTTTCTTTTAAATGTTGTGTTCGTTCAGGGCGTTGATGACAATGGCCGTCCACAATTTCCCGTCCTTTGTAGATCTTTAAAAAAATATCCTTTGTTAACTCTCATAAACCCTGTTCTGCCATCAATTTACTCAAACTGTCTAGGTATATTATATATTATTTTCTTCTATCCCTCTTGCCTCTAAGCTGTCTTGTGAGTATCAAATTTTCCAAACCTTCTTTTTTATCATGTGTTCTAGAAATAACTTTACTGCTCTTATGTTTGATCCATAGATGAGCAGATTGAACATCAGTATTTTGGGAATATGCAAAGCTAGATGGTCTATTGGAGACTCCATCAGCAACAACCACAGGATAATATAAGCATGAGGCAAAAATAATGAAAATGGAGTCAGCTTAATACTGGGTTAAAAAATGAATAAATTCGTTCTGGGATACTGTCATCTTTCCGAGGGAGTTATATTGGTCAAACTAAGAGGAAGAGCCTTTATAGTAGTTTATGCACCAACAACGCAAAGCACTGAGGAAGAAATAAAATCTTTCTTATTTATACTGGACAATGCCAAGGCACAGTGCCAAATTTAAGAAATTGGAATCATAAAGGGAGACTGAATGTCAAGGTAAGTAAAGAGAGGAAATGAGAGACGACTGGCAACTTCGGATTAGGAATTCGTAACGACCGAGGATAAAAATGGGTCCCATGTTGCACAGCAAATGACCAGTTAATAACGAATAGCTAGTTTCAGGTGCACTCACGACGTCTATGAATATGGAGAAGCCAAAGACGTGACACGAATAACTAAATCGATTACGTAACCATAAACAGGAGATTCATCTCCTTATGTCTTGATATATAAAGTCACAAATTTATTCAGCTGAAGAGAGTTAACTTTGAACTCAAAGCACATGTAGCGACACAAATACTATTATGCAGACCTAATGTATTATACAAAAAGGAAGTGATATTAATAATAATAATAATAATAATAATAAATCTACACTTTAAACAAAGCGTTCACGGCTTCTCGCACTTTTACCATCTATAGCAATTTCTCACGTTGGAACAACCCATCTTTCTCTTTTCAATATATATATATATATATAATAGCATTTAATAAAAAGGTCACATATCAATGTTCTATTTACAAACAGTGCAAAGAACTGTATCTTGAAGTTTCAAAAAGGTCTATGTAAATAGCGATTTAACAGTCACGTTTTACGAGAACTGATTTTATCTTTTAATATTTCCCATAATATGTTCCTTGTTCAAAGGTTATCTGATCTGGATAAAAACGAAAAGGTCGTGTGAAAGCCATACCTGGCTTCTATTATGAAGAGCGATAGCGATAATAACACTAAAAAAGCCCATCAATATATCTAATGGGATAGAATGCGCAATGCGTGTTTTGCAAGCTCTTGAGTCATTTTTCTAATGTTGAATGTATTGATGGACCCAAAAATTATACGCAAACATCATTATCTATGTTAAACATATAAGCGCGCATTTATTGAGAAACGCGTGTGCATGAAATTAGCTTCTGCAGTTATGGGATATATATATAAACACTGTAAGTGCGTTTTGGTGCAGTGGATATTGGATCGGAACGTTAAATCGAGGAGCCGAGTTCGAATTCCAGTTGAATTCCTTGCATTCACTTACGCACAAATATACTTGGGAAAGGTATTAATCCGTCTCTTCCCTCCAGTTATGGGTTAAACAACAGGACAGATTGGGTTCTCTAGCCTTAGATAGCAACCAGTCTACCGCAGAAAGCAATGGCAACCTATAGCGGGATAATCTTCTGCCCAAAGCGTGTATCACGTATGGCACTTAACTGACTGATATGAAGACTGAGAAAGTAACCGATATCGGCGCGGAAGTTGGAATTGAAAAACGGAGTTCAAATTCAGAGCTATTCTGTCGTGTACACTTTCACAGTAATGTTGATTTTCTAAGCCGTGCACAAGGCCGAGAGTTTGGGTCACCTGGTGAGGATCGAACCTACTACTCAACTGTAATGATTCTAGCAAGACAAGCTTGCTAATAACCACATAGAGGTGCTCACACTTACACACTAATGCATTTAAAGAAAAAATCCTGAATCAGTCTCTTCTTTCCAGCTACTCATAAAATGATTGGCCAGTCTTATCTAAGGATGCCTGTCTTCCGGTGAGGCTAGCTAATCCCCGTTGCAGACGCTTGCTCAGACACATTTGTGTTTGTTCAACACCTACAGGACCCACCTAAGCTTTATACTGCAAATATGCTGAGCAGATCTACCACAATTTGCTAAGTATCTACATACAATCATCTCATTACAATCTTTTGTCACTCTCCTAGAGAGCACGACTGTTATATCCTGCAAATACCTGATAAATAATGGAAATATCCCATGAAAAGATAGAAAAGCTTGATTTGAAGAGACCTGGGTAGCAAGTAAGGGGTGTGCCTTCTGTTCTTTAAAATATTGTGAGCTCTGTATATTCAGTTCATTTCTGTTGGTTTCGCATTGAGCACATTTTTGTCGAATTACCGTCTGCTTGTCCAAGCAGCCACTATTTGGCTAGTATATATATATATATATATAATCCATCAAATGTAAAGGAAAATAAGGTGATAAGCGAAAACGAACGACAAGAGACGACTTATATGTGATCAGGAAAAGCGTGAAAGATCCTGGGGAGACATTAGTCGTTGTGTTTCAGTTAATTTGCACAATAGCATTGGCATATATATATATATATATATATATATATATATATATATATATATATAAGTTATTGAAAATCGCCTGAGGACACCACTCATGGTAGAAACCTGAGTTGCATAATAACTTGTTTACAAATGAAAAATATTCAAAAGTTTTACAATATAATTGTATAAAACACTTTTTAATACAGATGTGCACTGGTCTAATCTTATTATGACCAGAAATCAATCAATCAATCAATCAATCAATCTCTCTCTCTCTCTCTCTCTCTATATATATATATATATATATATATATTGAGAAGAACTCAACACATGGTTACACGGTTATAAATCGAGATTTATTTCAACGATGTAAATTTACGTCATCTGAATCAGACCGTTGAAAAATAAATAAATTCACTCAGAATATTAAAAAAATCGTTTTTAACAGAGGAAGTGAAGCTTATTATTTAAACCGGAAATATATTGAGAATAGATTCATCAAATCAAACAATACCATAGAACAGACAAAGACATACAAATACATGAGAACAAATCTTATGAAAATTATTGAACTGGACAGACACAAAAAAAAGGGAGACACAGACATAATGCTCTTTTTTAATGCTGAGGATTATATCCATCAATCTCTCTTTTATAATCCTCTGGATAATATCCATCGAGTTCTATTTTTATCTAATTAATATTTTATAATAATTTGATGAAGTATTTTGGATTATCTTCTCCGGTTTCACGTGTCTGCAATTCTCTTTTATAGTAATACGCAAAATTTATTAGAAATATTGGATTTTTTTAAGCAAAATATTTTGTTATTGTCAGTAATCCGTCTTGGGTTTTACGATAAACTACATCCTGCATGCAAAGCCTTTGATCGGAAGATTTTGAGGAGCGTGAAATCACCTCGTAATTGCTGTTGTTTCCCGGACAACGGTGATCCGTGGTGGTAGCCTCTCTTAGGGTCCCAACTATGGACAAATAGTTAACCCCAAAAAATACAGTAAAATACTATGAAAGAAAAAGATTCTTACAGTAACAATACCACCAATATATTTTCATATCCAAAAAAGTTACCAGCAAAAGATTTTTGAAAAAAAACTTACCATTAATATATTTTAAAAATATTATCACCAGCAAAACATTTCCAAAAAAAAAATTACCTGTAAAACACTTTTTAAATATTACCAGCAATATATTTTTGAAAAAAATATTTCCAGTAATATTTTTTAATTATTACCAGTAAAAGATATAAAAGCATAAATATTACCAGCCATGCATCTAAAAAAAAAAATACCGTTTTTGTAAATGTAAATCACAAATGCACCAAGTAAATGAAATTTACAAATAAAACCGAATGCATGGTCATCAGCAAAAAAGGGTAGACCAAAATGCCAATTACAGATGAGGGACTCTAAAATCAAGCAGGTACAGAAATTTAAGTACCTAGGAAGTGTTCTAACAGGAGATGGAAAGTGCGACACTGAGATCGGAAGTCGAATTGGCACGTCGAATGAAGCGTTCCAGAAGTTGAGTAAAGCATTAAGAAACAGGACAATTTCATTCGAGACAAAGGGGAGAGTACTGGATTGCTATGTAATATCAGTTCTTCAATATGGCAGTGAATGTTGGACAATATCTTCGAAGGTGAAGGAAAAACTTGAAGCAACTAAAATGTGGTTCTACAGAAGGATGATGCGTATATCATGGATCGAGCATGTGAGCAATGACGAGGTTTTAGAAAGGATGGAGACGAAAAGGAAATTAATACTGAGCATCAGGAAGAGACAACTAAGGTTCCTGGGACATGGAATGAGGAAGGAGGGCTTGGAGGACCTGATATTAATAGGCGAGATCGAGGGAAAAAGAGACAGTGGAAAGCAGCGGAAAACATTTTAAAGGACCTTATCAGGCGGATGACGGAACGAGGTTTGCGATATGTTACAAGAGAAGGCGTGCTAAGAGCCACCAGGGACAGGGAGATGTGGAAGGCCATGATCGCCTACGTCCTGAAAGGATATGGCACCTAAAAGAAAGAAGAAGATATTAAATTTCGGCATTAAATGACCCATAATTACTTTATATGTCACTAAAAGTGAACAAATTATTGCCAATAATGTAAAACTTGAGGGAGTAACTTCACTAAGTTCTACAAAAGATAGAAAATTGTGGAAAGCCATTATTAAATCTTTCTCTCAAAACATGATTCAGAAAAATATGTTACTCAAATCTACTAATTGCTTTTTGTATTTATTAATTTTTTTTTATGTGCGTTGTGGTGTATTGGATATCAGCTCGGAACGAGAAATTAAGGAGCCGAGTTCAAATTCCAGCTGAATTCATTGCATTCACTTCGGCGCAAATACCCTTGGGAAAGGTATTAATCCGTTTATTCCTTCCAGTTATGGGTTAAATAACAGGACAGATTGGGTTCTCTAGCCTTGGTCGGCAACCAGTCTGCCGCAGAAAGCAATGGCAACCTACTGCGGGATAATCTTCTTCCCAGTCAGTCATATCTCTTTCTGGACATGATCGCCCAAGCGTGTATCACGTATGTCACTTAACTGCCTGAATAAAATATTGGGGGATCAGTTTTATATTGTTATGAAGTAATAAACTGATCCACCACTAATTACTACATAATAATATAATACATTTCTTTCTCCTCTTGCTATGAGTCAAATAATAGGACAGATTGGGTTCTGTAGCCTTGGTCGGCAACCAGTCTACCGCAGAAAGCAATGGCAACCTACTGCGGGATAATCTTCTTCCCAGTCAGTCATATCTCTTTCTGGACATTATCGCCCAAGCGTGTATCACGTATGTCACTTAACTGCCTGAATAAAATATTGGGGGATCAGTTTTATATTGTTATGAAGTAATAAACTGATCCACCACTAATTACTACATAATAATATAATACATTTCTTTCTCCTCTTGCTATGAGTCAAATAATAGGACAGATTGGGTTCTGTAGCCTTGGTCGGCAACCAGTCTACCGCAGAAAGCAATGGCAACCTACTGCGGGATAATCTTCTTCCCAGTCAGTCATATCTCTTTCTGGACATGATCGCCCAAGCGTGTATCACGTATGTCACTTAACTGCCTGAATAAAATATTGGGGGATCAGTTTTATATTGTTATGAAGTAATAAACTGATCCACCACTAATTACTACATAATAATATAATACATTTCTTTCTCCTCTTGCTATGAGTCAAATAATAGGACAGATTGGGTTCTGTAGCCTTGGTCGGCAACCAGTCTACCGCAGAAAGCAATGGCAACCTACTGCGGGATAATCTTCTTCCCAGTCAGTCATATCTCTTTCTGGACATGATCGCCCAAGCGTGTATCACGTATGTCACTTAACTGCCTGAATAAAATATTGGGGGATCAGTTTTATATTGTTATGAAGTAATAAACTGATCCACCACTAATTACTACATAATAATATAATACATTTCTTTCTCCTCTTGCTATGAGTCAAATAATAGGACAGATTGGGTTCTGTAGCCTTGGTCGGCAACCAGTCTGCCGCAGAAAGCAATGGCAACCTACTGCGGGATAATCTTCTTCCCCAGTCAGTCATATCTCTTTCTGGACATTATCGCCCAAGCGTGTACTGTAATGTATGTCACTTAAACTGCCTGAATAAAATATTGGGGGATCGTTTTATATTGTTATGAAGTGACAACCGACCACCACCAATTACTACATAATAATATAATACATTTCTTTCTTCTCCTTGCTATGAGTCAAATAATAGGACAGATTGGGTTCCCAGTCCTTGGTCGGCAACCAGTCTACCGCAGAAAGCAATGGCAACCTACTGCGGGATAATCTTCTTCCCAGTCAGTCATATCTCTTCTGACATTATCGCCCAAGCGTATCACGTATTACTTAACTGCCTGAATAAAAATATTGGGGGAGATCAGTTTTATATTGTTGGGTGAAGTAATAAACTGATCCACCAATTAATTACTACAATAATATAATACATTTCTTTTCCCCACAGAGTCAAATAATAGGACAGATTGGGTTCTGTAGCCTTGGTCGGCAATCCAGCCCTACCGCAGAAAGCAAATAAAATCCTACTGCGGGATAATCTCTTCCCAGTCAGTCATATCTCTTTTCTGACATGATCGCCCAAGCGTATCACGCATGTCACTTAACTGCCTGAATAAAATATTGGGGGAGCCCAGTTTATATTGTTATGAAGCAATAAACTGATCCACCACCAATACTATATACAATATAATACATTTCTTTCTCCTCTTGCTATGAGTCAAATAATAGGACAGATTGGGTTCTGTAGCCTTGGTCGGCATCCAGTCTACCGCAGAAAGCAATGGTAACCTACTGCGGGATAATCTTCTTCCCAGTCAGTCATATCTCTTTCTGACATGATCGCCCAAGCGTATCACGTATGTCACTTAACTGCCTGAATAAAATATTGGGGGATCAGTTTTATATTGTTATGAAGTAATAAACTGATCCACCACTAATTACTACATAATAATATAATACATTTTTTCCTGCTATGAGTCAACAATAGGACAGATTGCCTCTGTAGCCTGGTCGGCATCCAGTCTACCGTTGTTAAATGGGCAACCTACTGCGGGATAATCTTCTTCCCAGTCAGTCATATCTCTTTCGGGACATGATCGCCCAAGCGTGTCATCACGTATGTCACTTAACTGCCTGAATGTTGGGGGATCAATATATTGTTATGAAGTAATAAACTGATCCACCACTAATTACTACATAATAATATAATACATTTCTTTCTCCTCTTGCTATGAGTCAAACAATAGACAGATTGGCCTGTAGCCTTGGTCGGCAACCAGTCTGCCGCAGAAAGCAATGGCAACCTACTGCGGGATAATCTTCTTCCCAGTCAGTCATATCTCTTTCGGGACATTATCGCCCAAGCGTGTATCACGTATGTCACTTAACTGCCTGAATAAAATATTGGGGGATCAGTTTTATATTGTTATGAAGTAATAAACTGATCCACCACTAATTACTACATAATAATATAATACATTTCTTTCTCCTCTTGCTATGAGTCAAATAAATTCTCTCGCACTTCCCGCCTGTGGAACTCACTCCCGTATTCTTGCTTTCCTGACGGCTACGACCTCCAGAAATTTAAAAGCAAAGTTAATACTCACCTACTAACCACTGGACTCTAGCTCTCTCCCCTCCCCTGTATAACCTTCCCTTTCTCTCCGCCCATGTACCTGTCATTGCACCTGCTTTCTCAGCTTTCTATTGTTCCTTTCTTACTAGCTTGTACTCCTCACTCTTTTGTAATTAATCTCTTTACATTTATGTAACCCCCTGCACATCAGTGGCGTTTCTGCCTTGCTCGGGGTGAAATGATTAAAAAAAAAAAAAATAGGACAGATTGGGTTCTGTAGCCTTGGTCGGCAACCAGTCTACCGCAGAAAGCAATGGCAACCTACTGCGGGATAATCTTCTGCCCAGTCAGTCATGTCTCTTTCGGGACATGATCGCCCAAGCGACTGACTGACTGATTTATTAATTGGAGTTTACTTACAGGCATTTTGTTTGCGGCAAAGTGGAGTATCAACATGAAATTATTCCAATGATGTGGTTACTGTTGTTTGATAAAGTATTTGTGATTTTATAGCGCCAGATATAAAGGTCCTCATTTGAAGCCATTTTCAATATCCGATATTGAAAAACGAATGTTTTGCTTGGTTTATAAATAGTTCAATTCCCATTAAATTAAAGAACGCATTGCAATGAATAGCAAATATTCATTTTCCAAAATAAATATTTTTAAATCTGAACTCATACTCTCTTGAATGTAATACATAATATCCTGCATATAATACGCAATTTTATACAAAGCTCTTTAAAAGAGCTTCTATATTTATTATTTCACATAACTATATATATATATATATATATATATATAACGGAAATTGCATATTAAAAATTATAATTTTTTCCTAATTATAAACAATAATTAGGAAGACATTATAATAATTTTTTAATATGCAATTTCCGTTATATGTCTGTACATATATAGTTATGTGAAATAATGCATATACATGTGGGAATACACACATATATAAAATTACAGTGGAACCTGCCTTATCAGCGACCATCTTCGTCAGCAACCACCTGTTCTTAACATTGTTTTTCTATGCACGGACGATTTGTTAATGTTTATTGACCCTTAGTGAGCGACCAGCTCCAGAACGCGACCAGCAAATAACATAAACGAGTGAAAATCACTGATCAAGCGACCTCTTTAAAAAAAAATCCGTTTTGGTCGTACACTGCGAACTTCTAAATTAGGAGAAACTAAATGAGTAATCTATTTCATTTTTCTTGATCTAAGTCAGGAACACTTCTTCATTATCTTTTTTTAATTGTAGTGTTGTATAAAACTGTTATTTCTTGATGAAATGTACATTGCCTGAGCTTACCTCATGGTCAAACGTCGTTTTGTACATACATGGCATTTGCCATGTTCAATGGATTTATTGCAGTCTCTTTGTACTGACTTGGATAAATTCAGGGATTGGGAAAATCACAGTTATGTCCCTTTTTAAAATGTCCATCTCTTTTGCTCTTTTATTTCTTGTGTATCTATCTACTCTATTTCAATCTCGGCATATCTATCTCTGTATCTCTGTTTCTCTCTCTCTCTCTGTTTCTCTACCCCCACCCACGATCGCTGTCAGCTTTTTGGATGTTATTATTTTAGGTACTATCGAAGATTCTCTTTTGCTATGACTTATTTCTAAGAAAAAAACTGAAACCGTATACTTTTTTTAAGTCCACTTAATAAATGTTTTTGTGAATAAATATTTTGGTCACTTGTTGACCGTTGTAAATACGTTTTTTTTTTTCATTTTTAAAATTTTCTTATGTTCTCATTTATCTATTGCCAGATTTCATGGTATAATTCTAATATGTACATTCTGATGAGTGAAATATATGTTCCTGGCATAAATACGTCATGACTATGAACATTTAGTGTAATGTGATAGAACGCCTAACACGAGTTTTGCATGCTCTTAACTCGATTCCTTTATAGTAAATGAATTGCTGAACACTTTCCATACCCTGAATGAATTCATATATATATATATATATATATATATATATATATATATATGCAGGTTTCATTGAATAATATAGACAAGTTTTGTCTATTAATTTTGTGTAGGATCCTACACAAAATTAATAGACAAAACTTGTCTATATTATTCAATGAAACCTGCATTAATGAAAAAATGCTGCCAAAATACACACTATATATATATATATATATATATATATATATATATATATATATATATATATATATTTATATATATGAACTGGGATTTGGGTTTACTCAGAGAATATAGTTTCTGCAGGAAGCCTTCTAAGCAAAAACTTTTTCGGAAGTGAACGTCACACTTCTTTTTGTTCTTTTCGTTAAAAAAAGAACCAGACGTGTTCGAAAATTCAGACCTTAAACTTTTTCTCTTCGGCTTCAATTTTGTCAAAAGATTAGTACATAATCATTCCTACTGTAAACGTTATTATCCGTTTTTTGTCTTTATTTCTCGAATTTCATTTATTGACCTATTAAACTTACATATTATAAGAAGCGCACGTAAACCAACTTTAAATTT
The DNA here is from genome assembly GCA_037127315.1 of Ascarosepion bandense. NCBI lineage: Eukaryota > Metazoa > Mollusca > Cephalopoda > Sepiida > Sepiidae > Ascarosepion > Ascarosepion bandense. The sequence continues at coordinate 691,950 of JBBBDQ010001280.1, read as the reverse complement.
AATCACACACACACACACACACACACACACACATACACACACACATATATATATATATATATTAATGCATATTTCAATAAATAATATATCCAAGTTTTGTCTATTTATCTTATGTAATTTTTTTTCGTATTCTCTGATAATCTTAATAGCATTATCATTAAATGAAGAAAGAAAATTACAATATTCATACATGATTTTTTTTTAATCATCAAATCTAAGCTTTTGGCTTACATAAGCCATTTTCAAAGATGTGAAATTACATTATATATTATAAACACGGACATACCATAATGACAAATTGGTTTTGTTTACATGGAAAATTCTAACCAACAACAAACTCGTGCATTTAAGACGCTGGAAGCGAGTATCACATCACAGCTTATGACGTCAGACATGACTAAGCGAGAATGACAACAAGAAATATTAAGTATGAGAAGCCATTGGAATAAACTACTTGCTTCTGTTATTAATTATAGGTAATAATAATAATAAAAATAATATATATATATATATATATATATATATATATATATATATATATAGGAATAATGTTTGTTCTAACGAGAGAAATTGTATAAAATAAAAAAGTGCGAGAAGCCGAGAATGTTTTGATTAAAGTGTAGATTTATTGTTGTTATTGTTATTAATATTACTTGCTTGTTGTATGATATATTAAGTGTCCATAATAGTATTTGTGTCGCTACACGTGTTTCAAGTCCAAGGTTGACTCACTTAAGGCAAATAAACTTGTGACTTTACATATCAAGATCTGTTTGTGTTTTTCACATCCAAAAATATTGTGTATATATATAGATAAGGGGTGGGTGAGCAAGTCAGAAAGTTCACATGCGTGCGTGTTTGTTGGTTCTTTTCACACCTGCTCGTTAAGTCTCTTCCGTTTTTACAATGACTTGTAAAATTAATTTTGTCCTTCTACTTCAAAATTGTTTTTGGAAAACTATTTTTAGCAATATTTCGGGAATTTTTTAGCGGGTTTGAATTTACTGTGTCGGGATGGTTGTCTTTGGTTTTTCATGTTGTTTTGTTGAGGGAAAGCTTGTCTTTTTATAAATATTTCTTCCTGCGTTATGACCTACATATAATCTGCATGTTGGTTGATAGGCGTTACATTGAATTTTAGGAACTGTACAATTTCCTGTCATTGGCTAGTTTAATGTTACTTGTGTGCAGGGCTACTCTTTTATTCAGGCCTTGTGTCTACCCCACCTATATTTTTGCGCATTCATCGCATTTTAGAGCATTCCGTTTTTAGAATTACAGCTAAGATTTGTTTTATTTTTAATGTAGACGTATTTTAAATAAAACGTTCACGGAATCTCACAATTATATATATATATATATATATATATAAGTGCGAGAATCTGTGAACGTTTTATTTGATTTCATTACGTAAATTCGTGCATTTTTTTTTTAATCATTTCACCCCGAGCAAGGCGGAAACGCCACTGATGTGCAGGGGGTTACATAAATGTAAAAAGATTAATTAGAAAAGAGTGAGGAGTACAAGCTAGTTAGAAAGGAACAATAGAAAGCTGAGAAAGAAGGTGCGATGACAGATACATAGGAGGAGAGAAAGGGAAGGTTATACAGGGAAGGGGAGAGAGCTATTTACGTAGTAAATTCTGTTTTAAGCCTGTCAGATTAAAGAAATTGCAGACATTATGGTTGTTTATTTTTAATAAAATCCGTTCGTGTTCACGGTTAATCTTTTGTGTGTTGTTTGTAAGATGGAAAAATTCTCTGTAACTTTTACAGTTGATTTTATTTTCTAGTTCTCAATGTTCCCAAGTACTTTTAATCTCCTTACGTGATCATCTTTAAGGGTGTAAATTGCACGAACAAAAAATAACCGCAGAAGTGTGTTGCTAAACTGTAACTTTTTTGTTTTGCTTGGAGCGGTTGACAGTTATGCTTAGCGATCCTTAGAACGTGAAAATTATCCACTATGGAATTTTTATTTTCTATAAATATTTTAGGCTATTACTACAGTCTTCGTAGCTTATATATATATATATATATATATATATATATATGTGTGTGTGTGTGTGTGTGTGTGTGTGTGTGTGTGTGTGTGTGTGTGTGTGTATTGGTCATCTACATACAAGCCTCTTTCGCTGTATCACAGCTCATCCGTATGGCTAGACACATCTACTTGGTTGTGGCCGGGATCGAAACTTGACCTATTTGGTGTCAGTTGGAGTCGCTACCCCCTAAGCCTTAGGCGTATGAAATCAGAAAAGGGACAATTTAACATGTTGTATATAAGTGGGGTATATACGCGTCAGTCACCGAAAGAACTCAATTCATTACTGAAGAGTAATGCATAAATTGAGGAAGTGGTAAATGTTTTTTTTTCAATTTTTCTCTCTAGAGAGCTCAATGTAATGAGGGCATAATATATTCGTCATCCACATACCAGGTTGTTTTGCTATATATATGTATTAGATTAATGTTAATGTCTATGTTTGTGAGCGTTTTATACGTCTTATATAAAGGTTATTTTGAAAAATTCATAAATACAGTACTTTTCATTAAATTAAAATACATCCAGGAAGAAATACTGAAAACCTTAAAGCTTCATCTTGATAAAAATTCTTCTTCTTCTATATGCCCTGTTCTTTCAGGACGTAGGCGATCATGGCTTTCCACATCTCCCTATCCCTGGTGGCTCTTAGTATGTTTTCTCCTGTTACACCACGCAACCCCCGTTCCGTCATCCACCTGCTCAGGCCCTTCAAATATGTTATCCCCGTCTTCCTAGGTCTCTTTTTACTTCTGTCAGGTTCTCCAAACCCTCCTTCGTCATTGGATGTCCCTGGAACTTCAGTTGTCTCTTCCTAATGCTCACTATTAATTTTCCTGAAATTATGCAAATTATACAAATCTTGTTATAAAGTGGGAATACACTGTGTTTGGTGTATAAAACGCAGGCTGTTCATGAATCGCAAATAGTGCAATTTCTTCTTCTTCTATGTGCCCTGTCCCTTCAGGACGTAGGCCATCATGGTTCTCCACGTCTCCCTATCCCTTGTGACTCTTAGTATGTTTGCTCCTGTTACACCTCGCAACCCCCGTTCCGTCATTCACCCGATCAGGCCCTGCAAATATGTTATCTCCTGCCTTCCTCTGTCTCTCTTTCCTTCTATCTGGCCAGTCAGTATCAGGTTCTCCAGGCTCTCCTTGCTCATTGCGTGTCCCAGGAACTTCAGTTGTCTCTTCCTGATGCTCAGTATAAATTTCATTTTTGTTGCCATTCTTACCAACACCTTATCGTTGCTTGCATTCTCAGTCCACGATATCCGCAGCATCCTTCTGTAGAATCACATTTCCGCTGCTCCTAGTTTTGTGTTCATTTTCGATGATATTGTCCAGCATTCACTGCAGTATTAAAGAACTGACATCACATAGCAATCCAGCACTCTTTTCTTTGTTTCTAGGGAAATTTTCCTGTGTGTTAGTACTTTACTCAGTTTCTGGAACGCGTTGTTTGCCATGCCAATTTGCCTTCGAATGTCTGTGTCGCACTTTCCATCTCCTGTTAGAATACTTCCTAGGTATATAAATTTTTGTACTTCCTTGATTCTGGTATCCCCTACCTGTATTTGGCATTTTGGGTTGCACCTTTTGCTGATGAACATGCATTCAGTTTTATTAAATTTTATTTGTAGTCCTTTTTTGTCACTCTCCACCGCTACCTTCTGTAGGAGGTCTTGTAGTTTCCTTTCCGTGTCTGCAATCAGCACTACCTGAAGTTAATAAGGATTTTATAAGGAATAATGTTATATTAATGTAGTGTTCAATCTTTCCTTAAAGCGAGAGTAGAAACTCTAAATGCATGTTTCAATCTATTCCTTTTTTTATACATTTGGCTTTTATTCATTGGTATATGCAGAAATGCTCGGATATTGAACCATCTATCGATGTCTTTGTATATATGTAATTTTCTTCTTATATTTGTGGTTTTTATCATGAAATTGGCGGATATTAAATTATGGTGAAAAAAAATCTATAAGAAAAGTATTAAAAGGATATTTTGGCTTAAATACTTTCGCGTAAGTGCAGTTAATGGGAATTAGAAAAGCAAAAAAAAATGAATGAAAAAGGCTAACATTAAAGCAAGGAAAATGGACTATTGAAGATGAATGTTGGGTATGAAAAAAAAAAAAGACAGAGTGATGAAGGAGAGAGTTAACAAAAAATCGAGAAAGGAGATTACGAAAAAAAGAAACAGGGGAAAAGTGAGTGGAAAAAAAGGGTGATAACGAAAGAGAAAGAGGAAAATGCAATATGCTTGCACGCTGAGTCATCCGTTGCTTTATGACGTCATTGAGGTGTTATACGCATTTGAAAATAGCTTAAGCGGGAGATCTCTCTGTTCAAAGATGGCTGATATAAACTCACCACTAAATAACAGTATTATAAAATATATACGGAAGATTAACAGAAGTTAAATAATGAATTTTAGAAGAAATAGGAAATAATGAACTTCAACATTAAATACTGAAAAGGAAAGGAAATCAGAAAAGCCTTTTCATTATTTGAAAACAATTTAAAAAAATATGAATTTAAAAATATTGGATTGAGAAGGGAAAAGCGATATACATTATTGTGGGATCTCCTCCTTTGTATATGATAATGGAATCGACTGAGTATACATATACTCCTGCCATAGAGAGAACGACAGTTAAGAGTTGAGAGGAATCGTAGAGATCCGTTAGAATTATCGGAGAGTACCGGAACTGATACGTAAGTTACAGAGAGAGATACCAAAGTTACCCAGAGACAACCGCATCAGAAGACAGACTAGCTCTGAGCTCCACTCAGCTAGAATAATATAAACGGATATACTATTTTCAACGACTTCACTTCAAGACTTATACATATTTATTTCTTACTAATAGTATTCCTAGATTTACTAACCTGCATTTAAGTTTGTATATTACGTTCAATATAACCTATTTTTCTATCTCAATATCTGTTTTTGTTATTCATTATTTTGTGCGGTTCCTCACCCAGTATTTACAACAAATATTTTAGGGGAAAAGTAGAAAACTAATTAAAATGATGATAGGCAATGTGTTAAAACGATGAAGTTGTTTCCTGTTTAGGATGCGGTTTCCGGTTTTCTCTTTTCCAATCTTTTCACTCTCTTTTATGTTTTTTCAATTGGAGTAGATAGACTAAACTATCGCCCGGTTCACACTCCACCCACATCTGTTGAGCGGGTGAGGAGGCTCAACCCTTGTTTCCTGTTTGGGATGCGGTTTCCGGTTTTCTCTTTTCCATTCTTTTCACTCTCTTTTATTTTTTTTTTCAATTGGAGTAGATAGACTAAACTATCGCCCGGTTCACACTCCACCCACATCTATTGAACAGGTGAAGAGGCCCATCCCTTGTTCCCTGTTTAGGATGTGGTTTCCGGCTTTCTTTTTTCCATTCTTTTTACCCTTACATAGCCCCCTGCGCATCAGTGGCGTTATCGCCTTGCTTGGGGTGATATGATTAAAAAAAAAAGTAAATAACGTTCAATTGAAAAATAGGTTGAACACACTAAAAGGAAAGGTAAATTTATGACGAGCGTGAAAGTCTGTTGAAAGTGGTCGAGCTTACAAGCAGATCTATACAAAATACCTTTATGCTGAATTCGTCAAGTAATTTTTACAGTTATCTACACTTTATGTAAAAAAAAAAATACATTTTAAGCCATTGATTAATCTGTCATACTTTATAAAAACACACAACTCCCTGTTACAAAATGCTTTTCTGCGATATTTTGAATAAATAGTATTTGTTTTAATTAAGATTAATCAGTTACGCTTCTTCAAATACAGTTTGAGAAAAGTATATCTTATTTTTGAAAGATTTTAATGAAGAGAATTATGTTGTGTTGACAGACTTTTAAATATGGCCAATTCCAGAGATTTAGAAAATATTTCAATCAATTTTTAATTCTGTTTTAAATACAAAAAAAGTATTATTATTCCAAATAATTGGAAATATTAAATTTAATCTATTAGCTTTGAATTCAAACTAAAATAAAAGCTTCAATAAAGATTCTTTATGTTTAAAATGCATTCTAAAACTTATGTTTTACTTTTTCATTGTTATCTAGTTTTGAGAAATAAAAATAAAATATTACGAAAGAACAATCTCATATTACAACCAACGTAGATGCATATGAATCTAGTTATATTTTTCTGTTGTAAATGTTGAAATTGTGATTGTCATCTTAAAGGGCAATTTTGAACTTGTATTTTAATGACATTTAGTCTGTTTGATTTTTGTTCGGACTAATGCCGTTAGAAAATGAGTGAATCCATCACTTCAATCTCCCTCAACTATGAATTATGATATGTCCCGGAAAGGGATATATATATATATATATATATATATATATATATATATATATATATATATATATATATATATATCCTTCGAGGTAACTAGGCGGTTTAGACAAATGTAACAAATGTAACTAGTCAGACAATATAGTATGTAGACGTAATGGACGGTGCTCGTCGTATGCACTATCTTGAGACGTAGTCAATAGACGTAGACCAATAGTCGTAGGCCTATAGACGTAGATCTCTAGTCGATGACCTGTAGACCTCTAGTGGTAAACCTATGGACGTAGACCCCTATGTGTCCTCACCTTTGTCTATATTTATGGCTGACACCAGCCAATCACATTACTGTGAGGGAGAACCAAGTTATATATATATATATTCATTTCATCAAATTATATAGCAGAAAAGCAGAACCATGAATTAACAACCTGCGGAGATGGCAACGAGTATCATCGCCACTAAATTTCCCAAGAATTCATGATAATTCACAGATAATAAAAATGAATGTGATGACTCATGATCACTATTGTTATTCCATCTCTTCCAAATGCCAGCTCATCTGTTAACAAAACTCAAGACAAACAACAAATAGGCAGTTAGTATAATAAACAATCGGCAATTTTTTTTTCGTGTGGAGGCATCAGATGGCAAAAGACCCTGTACACGTTGAAAATGATACAAACATAGAAGCTGCTTTTTAAATGCCCTCCATATGGTACTATGGTACGACCTGCTAGGGCAACTTGCCGTGTGCTGATACCTGGATCGTCTCTAACAGCCTGTAGAATGTGTCCTTGCTGGTCAGGCGTACGAGCAAATCTCGGTTTTCCTCGAAGAACAGTTTGTGGTCCAACGGTTCCTACCTCAGCGACGCGACGATAAAGAGCTGCAAAAATTTAATGACTGCTGACTTTGACTGGAAATGCAATCTAATACGGCCATGCAGCCTCACGCCCTTTACAATTCACGAGGCCGTATGTAAAAATCATATCTATCTGTTTACAATGAAGATGATGCTCATTGCCTTCTCTACAGGATGGTAATTAATAGATCTACTTTTCTGCTATTTAATTTGATGTAATGAATATGTATACACCTTGGTTCCCCCACACAGTAATGTGATTGGCTGGTGTCAGCCATAAATATAGACGAAGGCGAGGGCGCATAGGGGTCTACGTCCATAGGTTTACTACAAGCGGTCTACAGTTCTTCGACTAGAGATCTACGTCTATAGGTCTACGACTATTGGTCTACGTCTGTTGACTACGCCTACGTCTCAGGATACTGCATACAACTAGTACCGTCCATTATGTCTACGTACTGCCATTGATTAATAGATAACTTCTTATACAACTCGCTACTACATACGTTAAACATAGCAACACATTGCCATCTAAACTTTCTTTAACGTTATCTTCTAAGCGAAAGATTTGTGGACATATGTTTATTTGTGCTTTTACTATTTTTTAGTGTGAGAAACCTGCCCCCAATCTTTGTAACATTATTTTGATACGCTCTATATTCCGATCTTTCCAACAGCATTCCTACAAATTAAATGCAAACATTTCTCTTTCTTATTTTCCCTTTTTTCCGATTTCCTTAACAGCTGGCCCAGCAACGAATTCAATATAATCTTTCCCCTTCTCGTCAGCCGAGATCGTCATCCCGAGAAGGTGCAACAAGTCACTCTTGGAGGTTAGCATCAGCCATATTGATGAGATGAAGAGAAGGGTCTGTTAGATGATTAATAAAAGGATTTTTAGCTTTAGATTTGTTACAACTGACAAGGATGTGCGTTGTGATGCAGACAAATCCGGATCAGTTCGAATTCCAGTTGAATTCTTTGCATTCACTTACGCGCAAATACCTTTGGTAAAGGTATTAATCCATCTCTTCTCTTCAGTTATGGGTTAAATAATAGAACAGATTAGGCTTTATAGCCTTGGCCGGCAACCAGTCTACCGCAGAAAGCAATGACAATCTACTGCGGGATAATCTTCTGCGCTGTCAGTCATGTCTCTTTCGAGACATGATTACCCAAGCGTGTATCACGTATGGCACTTAAGTGACTGACTGACAACTGACTCAACTATTTGAGTTCGTTTTAGAGATCAGCTGCCATTTTGACCTTATCGGACTGATCAGCCTTACTATCGAGGTAGAAGGAAATGGTTGTACCGGCAGCGTAGACACGAGTGGAGATTTGATATAACCAGAAAGTTCATTTATGAAAATTACAGATGGCGTGGGCCCAAGTATGGAGCCTTGTGTGGCACTAGCGTTAGAACGAGAGGATCCAGGTGATTGGTCGTTCAAGATAACTTTCATTTCACGATTTGATAGAAAGGACGGGATCAGCTTAAAAATATATCCAGATCCACCGTAAATGTTGAGCTTGTAGAGAAGACCTGTATACCAGATCTGGTCATAGACTTTAAAGATGTCTAATGCTAGAGCCAGAGTTACACCACTTCTACAGCAAGGGCATCAACATTTTGATCTAATGCATCTTTCTACAGTTATCATCCGTATATCAGCAGTTGACCTAGGAAAACGAAAGCCATTGTACATCAGCAATTGATCTGGAGAAAAGAAATCCCGTATTTCTTGTCCGAGAAAAGGACTTTCGATGAGATATGATGAACCAATTCAACACTGATCGGGGCCTCTAGGAGTTTTTCAAAAAAAGGTAGAAGGCTAACAAACTGTTAGTTGAAAGGTTCAGACGGCTCACGAGTTTCCATAAAAAGTGGAACAACTGATGATGACTTTCAGCAGGCAACAAATACAGTTACGAGAGCTCACTCCTTAATGACTTTTAGAGATGAAATTGATCTACATGCTTTGTGTAGATCTAGGTTAGCAATGATGACTTTGACCCAAGAAGAACCCCTAGTGGCGCAATTTCTAATTGGAATGTTTAAGAAATCAATCCATGGGACACCACGAAGAAAGTCATGGAGTGAGTCCCAATCAGCAACAGAAAGAGGTTTTATGGATAGAGTGTTTCTGATTAATTTATGATTAGAATGAAATATCAAGAGCTACATCAGCGCGGTCAGAGTTATCAAGATAGCAGTATTGTGGTGCTCAGCAAAAGTGAAAAGAAGATGGACGAAATAAATAAAGATGTTAATCGGTTTTGCAAGGGAAACGAATAGTGAAGTCTACGATTTGTGTAAGAGATTGAGCAATGGCAAATTTTAATGCCTGAGTAATGCAACATCAGTATCTTTAGAATTTTACAGCCACGTTTCAAGGTGGGCATTAAAGTCACCTCATATGAACTTTCTGTGATAAGCATTATCCGAGAAAAATATTCCAGTTCAGTTCCCTCACACAAAGAGAGAGAAAGAGAGAGAGAGAGAGAGAGAGAGACAGAGACAGAGAGAGAGATGCAGAAAAAAAAGAGAATAGTATGGTAAGGTATAGTCGTTTGCAAGAAAATAGAATCGAGGTTCGAGGTTCAGGTAAAGCTGCTTGCATTCATTTTGCATTAAATCTGATGGAAAGGCATGGATCGAATAATTTCTAGGTTATCTCACATCATTTGTCCAAACACATCTCTCTCTCTCTCTCTCTCTCTCTCTCTCTCTCTCTCTCTCTCTCTCTCTCTCTCTCTCTCTCTCTCTCTCTCTCTCTCTCTCTCTCTCTCTCTCTCTCTCTCTCTCTCTCTCTCTCTCTCTCTCTCTCTCTCTCTCTCTCTCTCTCTCTCTCTCTCTCTCTCTCTCTCTCTCTCTCTCTCTCTCTCTCTCACTCACACACACATACCTGAATAATTATCCCAGCATATCCCAGTAAAGGCCAACATTTATTGCATCACTTATTAGCCTTGCAATATTTAAACAGACAGAAAGATGAACGAGATAATAAATATTTCTCTCAAAACAAAGAAAGAAAAAGGAAAAAAGAAGACAAGAAGGAAAAAGAAAGAAAAACGAAGGCCAAAATAAAGAAAGAAAGAAAAAAGTTACAAAAATCAGAAAAGAAAGAATGAATAAAAGAAAAAAGAAAGGTCATAAAGAAAGAATGAAACAAGAACGGGGAGAAGAAAGAAAGAAAAAAGAAGACTACGAAGAAAGTATTGTGATCAAGAAAAAAAATGAAAAGGCTAGAAAAATATTTACAAAGAAAGAAAAAAGCACATAAATACTTACAAAATGAAAAATATTACAAAACTCAGAAAAGAAAGAAAGAACGAGAAAAAGAAAGGTGATTAAAAAACGTGATAAAGAATGTAATGTGATCAAAAAAAAAAAAGAAAAAGGCAATAAAAATTCAGAAAGAAAGAAAGAAAAATCAAAGAACAAGACCATAAATTCAGTCGAAAGAAGGAATAAAATGGAAGACAGGAAAGTAAAAGAGAATTAAGAATAAAGAAGGCAGAAAATAGAAAAAAATAATCGGAACAAAATGAAATTGCTTACAGTCTGGATATTATCTATCAAACGTTTGTGATTGAAAATGTAATTAGATTAGAAGTATTTAAAACAATAATAACCGTAAAAAGTAAAGTTTCAAAACCAAAACGATCCAATGGAAGAAAAACAATTTCAAATAATTATCTTTTTTTTAAACACATTTAAAATCACAGTCTTTGGAATTGAAATATAAGGCGTTGGATGTAAAATAAATGATAAAATTTACAGCTGTTATTATATGACGATATCTACTGCAAATTAAAACAAAGAAACAAAGCTTATCTAATGTTCATTTTAAAAATAGATTTGACCCAACACTAGGAATTCCAAGGGTCATTCAATAAATAAGGTGAATGTTTTGGTATAAGAACTTCTAATACAGATAGAAGCTTACTTTTTTAAAAAAAATTCCTTTACTTCTTTTTCAAAGGGATGTTAATTATTTTGCAGTTTGAAAAAAAAATAGGAGTTTTGGAGATTAACAAAGATGGCCGACCAAGAAGCATGCTTTAGGATTGAACAGAGGTCTGTTATCAAGTTTTTGGTTGCTGAAGGGTGCAAGCCAGTTGAATTTCATATGAAAATGTCAACTGTGTATAGTACCACATGTTTCAGCCAAAACATATCTACAAGTGGGCTAAATTGTTTAAAGAAGGACAGAGCAGTGTTAAGGATGAAAACAGGCCTGGGAGGCCTAAAGAAGTGAAGTCACTTGAGTTGATCGAATCAGTCAATGACCTCATTCAGTCTGACGGAATGGTAACAGTGCATTACATTGCAAGGACTTTGAGCCTATCTGTTGAACAAACGCAGAGGTCATCAGTCACATGGAATCGTCTTGCATCAAGACAACGCAAGGCCCCACACAGCAGCCCAAACGAGCTGGGCTGGGAACTGCTCCCTCATCCCACTTACAGCCCAGACCTTGCCACTTCAGACTTTTACCTGTTTGGTCCCTTCAAAGCGTTCACGAGAGTCACGATGTTTGAAAGTGACGATGAAGTCAAACGTGCTGTGAGCGATTGGCTAAGACGTCAGTTCAAATATTTTTACGCTGAGGGAATGCGGAAGCTTGTGTACAGATGGTAAAAGTGTGTGACACTGCTGGGAGACTACGTTGAAAAAAAAGTAAGCTTCTATCTGTATTAAAAGTCCTTATACCAAAACATTCACCTTATTTATTGAATGACCCTCGTATTTTTAAGGGAACTTTTAAGTTTCTATTGCAATAACACAAACTTCTAGCAATATAAAAACATAAAATATGAAACTTATAAAATACATAAAATACAGAATATAAATAAATATCTATAAAATCTAATATATATATATATAAATATAGAGTAGAGCAATAAGAAATCTATAAGATTTATAAGTTCTTATAAAATATGAAATCTATAAAAAATATATTAAATTAAAAATCTATAAAGATAAAAGATGTAAAAACTTCTAAATTATGAAACCTGTAAAAATCATATAATATAAAATCTATCAAAAATGTGAAATAATAATCTGATGAAATCTATAAAACTCTGTGAAATTTATAAAATAAGAAACAAAATCTAAAATATTCAAAACTAAATATATTTAAAATTTATAAAAATTATGCAATCTGAAAAAATATGTAAAATCTACAATTCTTTACCTTCAGGCGCAATTACGTATGTTTTTCTTGTTGCTATTCAGCATATGCAGGAAGACAAAATTCTAGCGAACAAAGCACAACAATTGGTATATTTTAGTTTTCGAGGTAAATTAACTGTTTCTCTTCGGATCTAAATGAATTTAGGAATAAAAAGATTTCAACTAATGCCAACAAAAACTAATAAAACCAACATTTATTTAACAATATATCAGACTATAACTAGAAAAAATAGCAAACGATGTCGAGTAAGAAGAGAAATCTAAGACAATGACCAATAAAATAAACAAGCTACAAAACAAATATTAGAACAAACAGAAAACTTTAAGTTTATGAGTAGCAGAAAGAATTATGATCACAAATAAAAAAAAAACTATATAACAATGACTAGTACGAACAGCAATCTAAGACAATTACCACTGAAATAAATAATCGAGAAAACAACGACTAGAAAGAACAAAAACTTTATGTCTATCACTAGTAAGACCTATGATCACGAATAAAAAACTATATAACGATGATTAGTACGAAGAGCAATCTAAAGCAATTACCACTAAAATGAACAATCTAGAAAAAAAAAACGACTAGAAAGAATAGAAAACTCCAGAGTAATTAAAACTATGACCTTTAAAAAGAACAATATATAACACTGCGTCCAGAAAGAATATAAAACTACAAGACGTTGACTAGTTCTTCTTCTATGTGCCCTGTTCTTTCAGAACGTAAGCGATCATGGCTTTCCACGTCTCCCTATCATTGGTGGTTCTTAGCACTCCTTCTTCCGTTACACCATGCAACCCACGTTCTATCATCAACTTAATTAGTTCCTTCAAATATGTTATCCACTGCCTTCCTCTGTCTTTTTTTCTCTTTATCTGGCCTGTTAGTATCTGGTTCTCTAAGCCCCCTTTCCTCATTGCATTACCCAGGAACTTCAGCTGTCTCATCCTGATGCTTAGTATTAATTTCCTTAATATTAATTTCCTTTTCGTTTCCATCATTTCCAAAACCTCATCATTGCTCACATACTCGATCCATGATATTCGCAGCATCCTTCTGTAGAACCAGATTTCAGTTGCTTTAAGTTTTTCCTTCATCTTCGATGATATTGTCCAGCATTCACTGCCATACTGAAGAACTGACATCACATAGCGATCCAGTACTTTCTTCTTTATTTATAGCGAAATTGTCCTGTTTCTTGATACTTTACTCAACTTCTGGAATGCTTCCTTTGCCGTGCCAATTCGCCTCCTGATCTGTGTGTCGCACTTTGACAACGACTAGAAATAATAAAAAACTATTTGTCTACTATTTGTGAAAAGAGCAACCAAACAGAATTGCTACTAAAAGGAACAATCTATAAATCTATGACTAAAAAGAATAGAAAACTATATATCTATGGCTAGCAATTAGAACGGTCTAAGACTATGACTACTAAAAGGAACTATTTATAAGTCTACAGATAGAAAGGATAAAAACTGTTAATCTATGATTAGAAAGTTATGCAATATACTCCTATGAAAAAAAGAGAAGACTGTCTTATAATATTATGACTACGAATATGAATATTGTATAAATCTATGACTAATAAGAGCAATGTTCGTTTTCCATCTGTCTTTTCTACCAATAATTTCATGGTAAATTTTCTGATGAGCTTTCATCCTTGGCGTCTAGATTGTATGAATGTAAGCGCGCAACTATACCGCACCGTTTTACTGTTGAATTGGTTCCATCCAACCCTATGTTCTATCTCTGATAATTTAATTTCTCGCTCTTCTCGTCTTTGGGACGTCTTCCGGCTTCTTGCTTTCCTGTTACTTACAATTTTCCAAAAAAATAAATGCAACATCAATCGTCATCTTCTGTCTTCCTGAAACGCGTTATTTTATTGTTTTTTCTTTTCACTAACGTTTTTTCATTCTATTTAATCACAGTAAACTCTTACCTCCCATTGACATTATCAGTTTGCTTGAAGTGAAATTATTTTTAAAAAAATATGACTACAAACAAGAGTAATGTTGATAAATTTCTTTTTCTTTATGTGCCGTGACCCTTAGGGACGTAGGTGATCATGGACCTTCACTTGGCTCTGTCTCTTGTCGCTTTCAATATTTTTCTCTTGGTATGTCCCCCATACCCAGTTCTCCTATCCATTTGCTAATACCTATCAACGTCTCGCGCTGCTTTCCCTAGTCTCTCTCTCCTTCTATCTGTCCCGTGAGTATTAAATTCTCCAGGCCCTTTTTTCTCATTACGTATCCCAGGAAGCTCATATGTCTCTTTTTAATGTTAATTATGGGTTTTCTTCTTGTTTGCATCCTCTCAAACACCTCATTGTTGCTCAGATGACATACCACGTTATCTTGAGCAACCTTCTGTAAAACAACTTTTCTGTTGCCTCAAGCCATCCTTCATTCTTGATGAGATTGTCCAACATTCACTTCCACACAGAAGGACAGATATCACATAGCAATCCATCCCTATTTTCTTTGTTTCCATTGAGATTTTCCTGTCTCTAAGTAGTCTGGTGAGCTTTTGAAATGCTTTCTTGGCCGTGCCAATGCGTCTTTGGATCTCAATGTCGCACTTTCTCTCCTCTGTCAGAACACTTCCCAGGTGTTCAAATTTCTTTACTTGTTTTACTTTAGTTTATCCGACCTGTAGTTGGCATTTTGGGTTTTTCCAAATAAACTTCTTCTTTTTCTATATGTCCCGTCCTTTCAGGACGTAGTCGATAATGGCTTTTCACGTCTCACCATACTTGGTGGCTCTTTGTATGTTTTCTCTTGTTACACCAGGCAACCCCCGTTCCGTCATCCACCATTCAAATATGTTATCCGCTACCTTCCTCTGTCCCTTATTACTTCTATCTGGCCTGTCAGTATCAGATTCTCCAAGCCTTCCATCGTCATTGCATGTCCCAGGAACATCAGTTGTCTCTTCCTGATGCTCGCTATTAGTTTTCTTTTCAATGATGAGGTTTTGGAAAGCCAAAACCTCATCATTGCTCACATGTTCGGTCCATGATATCAGCAGCATCCTCCTGTAAAAGCACATTTCCGCTGCTTCAAGTTTTTTCCACATTTTCGATTATATTATCCAGCATTCACTGCCGTATTGAAGAACTGACATCACATAGCAATCCAGCACTATCAGTCAGTTGAGTGCCATACGTGATACACGCTTGGACGATCATGTCTCGAAAGAGACATGACTGACTGGGCAGAAGATTATCCCGCAGTAGGTTACCATTTCTTTTTGCGGTAGACTGGTTGCCGACCAAGGTTATAGAACCCAATCTGTCCTGTTATTTAACCCATAACTGGAAGGAATAGACGGATTAATACCTTTCCCAAGGGTATTTGAGCGTAAGTGAATACAATGAATTCGATTGGAATTCGAACTCGACATCTTGAAATAGTGATTACAACTTAACAACAAAAGATGCAGAAATGCCTCAAGTAACCTTTTACCTGTTAAGTACAGATCCAGGTGTTCGACCCAGCTGCACCTGTTATGCACGTATGACAGATATAGATGAGAAATTTAATGACAAAGTGGTCATTTCTTTTCGTGAGAGACGTGTTAGTCTTCAGGCCATTTGCAGAATGAAGTGTGTTTACGTTGATCAGGCTATACATGCTCACGAAGGAAAGAGGAAAATTTTAAACTTTTATATTTTCTAAAATTTCTTTCTTTATTTATTTTTTTAATTATGCTTTTATCATTTTTGTTATTAAGTATAGTAACCCATTGTGAAAATAGAAGATATGCCAACAATCGTGAAATGTTGCAACCTCTCTCTCTCTCTATATATATATATATAATATCTCTCTCTCTCTCTCTCTCTCTCTCTCTCTATCTTATATATATATATATATATATATATATATATATACTGTAATGATTGTTACAATGGTTTATAAAAGCATAGTATCACTACACAAAAATCTTCGCGTTTCACAGCTACGTTTGCTCCTCATCTGGTAATAAGTTGAAATGAAAAATAAAAGGTGAAAACGATTTATTTTTGGTAATATGATATGTAATTGAATGTGGTGGGTGTTTAGTACGATCTAGTCATAGTGATACAACCTTGGGTTAGGAGAGGGGTGCAAAGCAATTGGCATATATTACACAAGTTTATTTCTCCCAGTTTTGATATTCCTCAGTGAAATACTGATTTTTCCAATAGATCGAGCCTAAGAATTTTAGCTATTACTAATATATAATGTACAATAAGATTAGTAGGAGAGAAGGCCTTGGGGGAACATTTGAATTGATTGAACGCTGGACAACCGAAACACGCACTACTCGTGTAACACTATTCTGTTTTATTTACTGTTAAATATACAATATTTCTATAACACATTTTGTCATTTCTTAAACATTTCACTTGGTCACGACATGTTTATCAGAACAATTACTATAAAAGCATTTCTAGAAAAGTGACAGGGGAGCCTATGTTACACCGCTATGATAGAGACTCAAACTGAGATGAAACGTCAGATCTAATAAAATTGCAGATTCTTTTTTGATTTTTATCAATAATCTATAAATCCATATCAAGAACTATTCGAAGCAAAAATGGATAGATATGTAAGACAGAGAAAAATTGTTTTTCTTTTCTTTTATTGTATGATCGTTTTATCCCAAGAACGCAGTACTGACACTGCTGCGCAGGTGGGTACAATGAGAGGAAAAAACTAGAAGAAGATGCAGGAAATGTTGAAGAAAAAACAGGAGAAAGATAGTAATCAAGGAGGTAGATGGCAATTAACGTTGCATTTTAACTTTTGAAGATTGTAGCTATCAGGGAAGCAAGTATACCTTAGGGAATTTGAAAGGTGAGCAGTTCGGGAAAAGAAACTAACAGCATAAAGGTGGCAGTTCTTCTTCTTCTGTGCCCTGTCAATTCAGGACGTAGGCGATCATGGCTCTCCACGTCTCCCTATCCCTTGTGGCTCTTAGTATGTTTGCTCCTGGCAACCCCAGTTCCGTCATCCACCTGATCAGGTCCTGCAAATTTGTTATCCGCTGCCTTCCTCTGTCTCTCCTTCCTTCTATCTGACCAGTCAGTATCAGGTTCTCCAGGCTCTCCTTCCTCATTGCATGTCCCAGGAACTTCAGTTGTCCCTTCCTGATGCTCAGCATCAATTTCCTTTTGGTTGCCATTCTTTCTAACACCTCGTCGTTGCTTGTATGCTCAGTCCACGATATCGGGAGCATCCTTCTGTAGAACCACATTTCGGCCGCTTCCAGTTTTGTCCGCATTTTCGATGATATTGTCCAGCATTCACAGCCGTATTGAAGAACTGACATCACGTAGCAGTCTAGCACTCTTTTCTTCGTTTCTATTGAGATTTTCCTGTGTGTTAGTATTTTGCTCATCTTCTGGAACGCGTCCTTTGCCATGCCAATTCGCCTTCGGATACATTACAATATTTTGCGATAAAATTGTGGGGCCTAGTTACCAGTCTAGTAGCACATGTAAACTCAAATCGTCGGGTCACCGGGGAAGGAATCGAGTCAGAGCAGATCAGTCAAGTTCCATACGTGATGCACGCTTTGGGCGATCATGTCTCGAAAGAGACATGACTGACTGGACAGAAGATTATCCCACAGTAGGTTGCCATTACTTTCTGCGGTACACTGGTTGCCGACCAAGGCTATAGAACCCAATCTGTCTAATTATTTAACCCATAACTTGAGAGAAGAGACGGATTAATACGTTTCCCAAGGGTATTTGCGCGTAAGTGAATGCAAGGAATTCAACTGGAATTCGAACGCTGCTCCTCGACTCCTCGTTCCTGGCCTATATCCACTTTGTAGAAACCAGTGAAAAAGTGAGACCAATTCAGATACTTCTTAGGGATGTTAGTCGAAACATAGAATTGTTTCTATACATATCACTCAATCAATATAAGCTTAGTTCTTGCTGTAAAATCAGGCAAAGATATTCCACGTGAGTAGAATTTGAAGAGAATTTAAGAACAAAACATTCTGCTTTATTAAGAGAAAGAGTTAAAATTTGAAATTGCTTCAAGAGAAGAGAAATAGAAGAGTTATACTTTTTTAATACATTATTACAGAGCCGCCGTAACCACGTATACATTTAAATTATCTAAAAGTTGTCTTTCGACTTCCACAAATCAAATATCGCACACACATTATGATTTGATTGCGCACGCTAAACAATATGTTTGCCTTTGGCAAGAGAAAAATGTAAAATTTGGAACATTTTTCGAAATGCTTTGTTCATCACGAATTATCTGTCATTTAAAAGAGTTTATTACTGCGTAAGTTGAAGACAATTTTATTTTTGAAAATAAAAGCATTCCGAGTAAGACTTCGTAGTTCAAACATTTTCTAGGAACAATTCTCTCTTGCGTTGGTTTGAGATTAATCTTATTTGATATTATAACAGACGGATAGATTCTAAAAAGCTGGGAAGCTCTTGACGATGTAGAAATTTGAAAACAATTCAAATAGCCTCATACGTTGTCTCATTTTTCACCAAGCTCGAATTAGGATTTTTTAAGAATAAAAGTTTACTTGTCTATATTGGCTTTTATGCCATTAAATTCTTAAATGTTTAAAAATTTCTTTATCGTTTCTGTCTTCTTGTTCTTCTGCATGACTTTTTCCTTCTTTCCGTTCTTCGGAAGCACTATGGAGTAATGAATAGTAGTTAGAATTCCTAATACCCACTTTGAATTCCGAGAGCTGAGTTCAAATTCCAACCAAGCCCATTATATTTATTTACGAGAAAATACCCTTTGGAAAAGAATGAATCCATCTCTTCCTTTCAGCTATAGTTAACTAACAGGGTAGATTAGGTCCTATAGACTTGGTTAGCAACCAGAACCAGTAGGATGAAAACTTTAAAATGAAACTACAAGGTAACCAAAAGTTCTTTTCGTTTTTTGATTAGTCATTGAATGAAGTTGATATATATTTATATACGAAATGCGTGTAGCAATTGTTTTCAAACTCGGACAGCCGGAAGTAGAAACATCAGGCATTATAAAAAAACACGCGCACCATGCCCGGCCATCAGTTATAAGCTGGACAGCTGTGAGAAGGATGACAGTGTCTCGAGATCTCGTTCGGGGCTGTTTGCTTTTCGACTTCACAGTGGGTTTGTCAGCAGCTGCATCAAGTCGCCTCATATGTCTCTCCATGATGTGCCTCGCAGTGGACGACCACAGGTCTTGAGTAACGGAGTCCTGAAGGCCACCATAAAAAAGGACAGTAGTCTAACGTGTGGTGAACTTGCAAGATAGTTCAACGTTTCCGATGAAACACTTAGACTTCATCTGCACCGCCTAGGTAAAACGTACAAACTGAGCAAGTAGGTTCAGCAAACGCTGTTAGAGGTCCACAAGGGACAACGAGGGGCAGCCTGCGTATCACTGCTTTCTCACCACCGACACCCTCCTTATTCAATCGAGTGCTTACCAGTGATGAAAAGTGGGTTCTGTACGAAACTCTCAAGCGTTCCAGACATTAGTTGTCTCCTGAGGATGCAGTCCCTTACATCGCAAGATCGCCTATGCACCCACGCAAGATTATGCTTTGTGTCTGGTGAACAGGTCGTCAAGTGGTTCATTATGAACAGGCCAAACAGTCACTGGATACTTATACCCGCAGCAATTGAAATGTGTGCAAAATGCATTACGTCAGAAGGAGCCAGCACTGGTGAATCGCAAAGGTGTGCTTTTCCTCCATGACAATACCAGGCCGCATGTCGTGAGAGTGGTCAGGGACACCATACAGCAACTTGGGTGGGAGATGTTTTGTTATCCACCTTATTCACCTGATCTTATGCCATCTGATTACTACCTCTTTCACTCACTGGATAATCATCTTTGTGAGAAATCCTTCACCAATGAAGCAGACTTGCGCAAAGGCCTCACGGACCTCTTTGCGTCAAAACCCTCCGAATTCTACCGCAAGGGCATTGAACAGCTGGAGACACGTTGGCAGAAGGTGCTGGATGCCGATGGCGATTACTTCAAATACTAAATATAAGTTACACATACTGTGAAGGGTTTTCTTTTTTTCCTTTAAAAACGGACAGAACTTTTATGGTTACCATGTAGTTTGAAAAGGGTTGGGCTCAGTCGAGCAGTTTTACCCATGAAACACCCTGCTACTATCGGTGCAATTGATATTGGCTCCTACGACCCGAATAGTGTTTCAAGATTCGCGATCATGGTACTTCATCTAGTTATGCTCTTCCTTTTTTTTACTGCTGTCATTATGCAATTTACTTGTAATAATTTTTCACTGATGTCTCTTACTTTCTTTAATTCTCTTTTTCTTGTTTATATGTGCGTTGTGGTGCAGTGGATATCGATTCGGAACGAGAAATCGGGGAGCTCAGTTCGAATTCGAGTTGAATTCCTTGCATTCAGTTACGCACAAATACTCTTGGAAAAGGCATTAATTCGTTTCTTCCCACCAGTTATGGGTTAAATAGTAGGACAGATTGGGTTCTATATCCTTGGCTTGCGACCAGGCTACCGCAGAATGTAATGGCAACATACTGCGGGATGTTTTTCCCAGTCGGTCATGTCTCTTTCGAGACATGATTGCCCAAGCGTGTTTCACGTTTGGCACTCAACTGACACTTTTTCCCTTCTTCATCATCACTCCTTCTCCTTTTCTGACTGATCATCTTTCTCATTCTTCTTATTATTCATCCTTACTCTTCTTTTTTCCTCCTTCTCTTTCTGATTCTTACTCTTCTTCTTCATTTTTTCTTTAATTCTTTTTTCTTCTTCTAGTTTCTATAATCATACTCACTGTTCTCAGTTTTCTTCTCTTTTCATCTTCTTCTTTGCCCTTACTTTTCTTCCTATCGTTTTTGTTCTCCTCTCATTTCTTATTATTCATTTTTACTCTTCTGTTTCCCTTCACTCGTTTCCACATTATCACTCTTCTTCTTTCTCTCTATTTTTCTTTTTCTTTTTTGACATCATTATGCTCACTATTCTTCGTCTGCTACTCACCCTCTTTTTTCTTTTTCGTATCCTCTCTCTCTCTCTCTCTCATTTCTGTTTCTTTTCTGCTTCTTTTTTATTATTTATTTATTTCTTTTTTCTTCTTCATTACCTTTACTTTTCTCCTTTTCATCTGCCTCTTTCTTACACTTCTTATTATTCTTTCCTTTTCTCCTTCTTTTTCTCTCTTTTTCTTTTTCTTTTTTGACATCATCATGCTCACTATTCTTTGTCTGCTACTCACCCTCTTTTTTCTTTTTCATATCCTCTCTCTCTCTCTCATTTCTGTTTCTTTTCTGCTTCTTTTTTATTATTTATTTATTCTTTTTTCTTCTTCATTACCTTTACTTTTCTCCTTTTCATCTGCCTCTTTCTTACACGTCTTATTATTCTTTCCTTTTCTCCTTCTTTTTCTCTCTTTTTCTTTTTCTTTTTTGACATCATCATGCTCACTATTCTTCGTCTGCTACTCAACCTCTTTTTTCTTTTTCATATCCTCTCTCTCTCTCTCTCTCTCTCTCTCTCATTTCTGTTTCTTTTTCTGCTTCTTTTTTATTATTTATTTCTTCTTCCTTTTACTTCTTTATTGCCTTTACTTTTCTCCTTTTCGTCTGCCTCTTTCTCACACTGCTTATTATTCTTTCTTACTCTCCTTCTTTTTCTACTCCTTTTCTTCCGCATTCTCACCCTTCTTCTTCTTCATCGTTTTGCTTTCCTTTTTTATTGTTTTCTTCTTTTTTGCATTTTCATACTCACTATTTTTATCTTTATCTTCTCTTCTTTATTCCTTCATTTCCTCCTTTTTCTTTTTTCTTTCCTCCTTTTTCTTTTTTCTTTCCTCCTTTTTCTTTTTTCTTTCCTCCTTTTCTTTCTCTACCTTTTTTGTTATTATCTTAGTTTAATTTTATTCTTCAATCATTTTTTAGTTTCCTTAACAGAAAACACGATTTAAATAAAGATCATAAGCTCTTCCTTTTCAACACTTTTTATAATTCGTACTTACTCTCCGTCTTTTTCTCCTCCTTTTCCTCCGCATTCACACGCTTTCTCTCATAATTACAACATAATAATATTTGCATTTCTTATGCAATTATTGTTGTCTTGATTACTATTATTATTGACTTTATATTATTTCGTCTTCTCTCCGCAACTTGTTTATACCTATTAGGATTACGCATAATCAATCAATTGAGTGCCATACGTAATACACGCTTTAGGCAATCATGTCTCTTTCGAGACAATTGACTGGGCAAAAATTATTCCGCAGTAGGTTGCCATTGCTTTCTGAGGTATACCGGTTGCCAGCCAAGGCTATACGACCCAAACTGTTCTATTATTTAACCCATAACTGTAGGGAAAAGACGGATTAATACCTTTCCTAGGGTTATTTGTGCATAAGTGAATGCAAGGAACTAAAGTGGAATTCGAACTCGGCTACCCGATTTGTCGTTCCGAGTCGATATCCACTGCACCACAACACGCATCTATTACACATAAAAGCCATCAGAATATTATTCATGCTGCTCTCTCCTGCTTATTATATTATTTTCATAAGGAGATAATCCGATACGTTATTTGTTTATTGACATTATCATGGACCGAGTATGTGAGCAATGATGAGGTTTTGGAAAGGATGGAAACGAAAAGGAAATTAATACTGAGCATCAGGAAAAAAACAGCTAAAGTTCCTGGGATACGCAATGAGAAAGGAGGGCTTGGAGAATCTGCTACTAACAGGCCAGATAGAGAGAAAAAGAGACAGGGGAACGCAGCAGATAACATATTTGAAGGATTCTGATGACGGAACGTCGGTTGTGTGGTGTAACAGGAGAAAGCGTGACAGCGTAACAGGAGAAAGAGGGATAGGGAGATGTGGAAAGCCATAATCGCCTACGTCCTGAAAGGACACATGGAAGAAGAACAACAACAACAACAATGTTTGCCCTCTTTGTTGTAGTTAGTAAATCTTTTTCTGAGAAATGTGAGTAGGTCTTATATGCAAAAGCTTTTTTAACGTCGTTTAAAGCTGGCCCAACTCTCGAGTTTCACTGTCCCTAATATGAACATGGCTGTTTCTTAAACATGCATATACATCTGACTAATGATAAACTGACACCATGAACATTTATTGCGAATGATTCTGTTTTTTTTATAATTTTTACCGTAGTGTTCCCTCTGTACAAGGCTCGAGGCCTACTCGATGTAGTGGGTTACTGAGTAAGGAGTACATCTTATGCGAATATATGTTGAAGATAACGGTTAACCCAGGCTTGAACATGCTAAGATTGTAATGATTGGGGAAGCAGCTTCTCAGGAGTCAGTTTTACAATGTTTCTGAAAAAAATAGCTGAACATAAATATCAATAAGAGATTACTGTTGTGGATCTTCTTCGCTATTTGTGGTGGAAAATCTTTGCGCAAACCTTCGTCGCCAATGTGATGTGGATTTATTGTGGTGAAACTTCTTAGCAAAGTTGTATTGACAGCTTTGTTCCAGGAGTAGGACACAGAAGGTAGATTCAAAACAGTGTATTAGTATAACAAGAACACATGTACAACATAAGTGTTAGTAATAACTAAATAGTAATAAGTAAGTCCGAGCGGTACAGTTACGCTGCGTATTATCTGACTAGTAGGTGGCTTTAAATGCGCACTAGCTATAGTCAACTGCCAACAACTACCTACGAGATGTCAAGTAAATAATTATATATAGCAAGAGGAAGAGTACATTCCTCGTAGGAGGGCACCATAACATATACGAAGCGAACGAGGAATGTTTGCTACACTGTGCATGAAGGTGAGGACTGGTGGAAATAATGAATTTTATTTCATCTGAACATTCTATGGAAATTGCGGTAGAGATGCGAGAGGCTTGCAATATCCCATCTGTGCAAAAGGGGTTGCAGGGTAGAATATAATTCATCGTTTATTTTTAACTGAATTTTAAAAAATGAATTCTTATCTTCGTTCGTCGACCTGCGTAATGCAAGCTTAGGAGCTCACAACGTTTTTGATTCACGTTAGACTTAGCAGATGATGTGGCGTAGTAGGCTTCGGTTAATTTCAGCATTACATTGGTGACCGACGAAAGCTGTAGGACCAAGTCTGACCTGCTATTTAACCCATAAATGGGGGACAAGTATGTTTGCGCATAAGTGAATACAGCGAACATGACTGCTATTCGAACTCGGCTCCCTGGTTTCTCAATCCGTGCCGTTATCCCTTACACTCATCGCACACCCAAGCATTTTGCAACCCAGCACCTGTTATTTAAAAGCTGTCACTTATCTGAGTACTGAACAGTCTTGCTTAACTTCATTGATTGAATGAGAACTGGTGTTTCAATTCGATATGGCCGTAAGCAAATTTTATCTACAAGAAAGTAAATTTTGAAAACTACTCACAAGTAAAACAAAAAATCTTTGTAAATAAGAAACAATAAAACGTCGTCAAATGGCAAATAGAACGTGCGAAATATTAAAAAAAAAATGAAAATATAATTTTGGGTGTGAGAGCAAAAGTATTTTATTTTTTTTCAAAATTATTTTAGTGAGAAATTCGTTTACTACAAGTCTCTCTGCGAGGTAAAAAAATTGTAAAACATGGCATTATACAACATAATCTGTCTGTCTTTAAGTCTTCTTTGACTGTGGTAACAAGATGTATTGCTCGAAAAATGATCTGTAAACAGGTAACACCTGGTTGCTAATACGTTGCTTTTAATTTTTTGTTTCTTTTAACCTTTCTACATTTTTATTTTTAATGTTCAATAACAGTAATGCTTTCTTGTAATTGTTCTTTTAATGGGTCATTTTAATGGTTTATTTTAATTGTTCGTGTAATAGTTTTAATTGTTTCTTTTTACCTTTGTTGTATATTTTACTTTTAATGGTTTAATAACAATGAATTTTCTTTAATAGTTTCTTTTAAGGATTTATTTATTGGTTTATTTTGATGCTTCCTTAATGATTTAAAAACAAGAATTCTTTCACAAATGTGACATTTTTTTTAATGTTATTATTATTATGTCATTTTTTAACATATTTCGATTTCTGCTTTGGTCTCACTACCAACCAAGTCTGCGGGGAGACCTAAGGCAGGTAGTGGCATGTTGTTATGGCTCCATTTCATGTTTTTCTATCTTCCCTATCATCTCCAGCATTACATAGATAAAGTTTTCCTTAGTGTGTGGGCTGTACTTAATAAGACAATTTTTTGTATATCTCTTAAGCTGGGGTTTCCAGGGATTCTTTCAATGTGTTGTTTTGCTCCATTTTTTATCATTCCAAATGCACCTACTATCACTGGTACAACTCTTGTTTTCAATTTCCACATTTTTCCTATTTCAATTTCCAGGTCTTTATATTTTGACAGTTTTTCAAATTCCTTGTTTGCTATGTTACAATCCGCTGGACAAGCCATATCAATTAATAGACAAGTTTTCTCCTTCTGGTTTTTAACAATAATGTCTGGCCTGTTTGCTTCAATTTTTCTGTCTGTGTAGATGGTGTAATCCCATAGAATGGTTACATCTTCTATTTCTGTAACCGGTGCTGGGTGATGTTCATACCAGTGTTTGCTTACAGCTTTTCCATAATGTTTGCATATTGCCCAATGTAAATATTGCCCAACTCTATCGTGGCGATTTTTATATTCATTTGGGGCAAGCACAGAACAGCCTGAGATTAGGTGGTCTATTGTTTCTTGGTGTTTATCACAAAACCTGCATTTTGGATCCATATTATTATGCATAATATTTGCCTGAAAGTTTCTCGTGAAAAGACTTTGGTCTTGTGCTGCAAGAATAAAGCCTTCAGTTTCGGACTTTAATCCAGATGCACGTAACCATCGATGAGTATTAACTTTGTCAACATTAGATTTATTGGCACGTACTGGATATTGGCCATGCAGAGGTTTGTCTTGCCAGCGCTGTTTCATCTGTTCAAGAGATTTGTCTTTGGCTTTCATTTTCATATTCTTTGCCGCAATAGTCGGCTCTTGGCTTCCGTTCTGCTTTTCTACAGAATCTACTAACTGTAAATCTTGTTTGAATTTACTGCCTTCTTTTATTATTGAATATTTTTTCTTTCTTTCTTCATGTTGCCTTACTAATTGTAACATCCAATCCTTTGTTGTTTCTATGTATGTTAGTAAGCCAATAATTGTTGTCTTGTATGACAATTCCAGCTGAATAAGACCTCTTCCACCTTCTTTACGGGGTATGTATAGACGATCTACATCAGCCTTTGGATGATGCATCTTATGCTTAGAAAGAAGCTTTCTTGTTTTAGCATCCATTCGCCTGATGTCGTTTAGAGTCCAGTTTAAGATGTTAAAGCTATATTGGACAACTGGGATTGCAAGGCTATTAATGGCCATAACTCTGTTCTGTGAATTTAATTCAGTTTTTAATATCATTCGTAGCCTTCTATAGTACTCTTTACGCACTATTTCTTTCATTTTTTTATGGTGAATGTTTTCGCTCTCATTTACACCTAGGTATTTATAAGCTTCTTCTGGTTTCAATTCTTTTATTGTTACAGCAGGGTCTAGGCTAATTGAGGATGTTTCTTGTATTGATCCACGTAAAACTGTAGCTTTAGCACATTTATTCAAATTAAATTTCATTCCAATGTCTTCGCTGAAGCATTTTACAGTTTGCAGAAGACCTTCCAGTTCATTATCATTCTTAGCATATAACTTCAAGTCATCCATGTAAAATAGATGGCTTATTTTCTTTTGTCCTATTTTATAACCTTATTATTATTATTATTATTATTATTATTATTAATTCAATGATTGACATAACTCTTTTAATATTTTTCAGAACTTGAGAGCGCAACTGAAGGAAAGAAAAAGAAAAGAAAAAACGCAGTGTTTGACAATGTTAAACAATTTGTCTATATATCTGAGATGAGGAAGTATTTACAGTATTTACATTGTTCGAACTATTGACATCATCTTTGTTGTCATTTGTATGACACTTCAGCCGTTGAACGCTCCGGCCTTCTTCAGGTGCTAGGAATTTCGAACCGAACCTCTTATTACAATCACGGGGCGTATAACATCCTCATTTCTTGCGTAAAGCTACAATTGGAAGCCATGAGTTATCTCTCTCTAACTATGCAAGTTACTTTGTTCACCACTGCTGTAACCTGGTATTGAACTCACAACTCTTTGGGTCAAGTCACAGGAACTAACCAGCGTCTATATCCACTGGTACTTAAGAAGAAGAACAACTAAATGAATGAGAATGATATACCCCAATGATTGTAATAAAGGGTTCAGTTTGAAATTCCTAGCACCTGAAACAAATCGGGTCGTACAACGCCGGAAACGTCGTGCAAATGGCAACAAAGATGAGGACAACAGTCCGAATAATGTAAATACTGTAAATGCTAAACAATATTTCAAGTTATATATATTTTTTTTAATTTCAAGTATAAAAAGTATTTAGTACAAAAATTATAAATGTTTGTACAAACTTTGCTTTTATGTAATGAAAAAAATCCACTGTACTGGTAATAAATCAGCTGAAATGGAGTCCTACAGAAGCATAGTGGGGATATCGTCGACCGAACATGTGAGTAATGATGATGTGTGGGAAAAAATGGAAATTAACATTCAGCACCAGGAAGAGACAACTGAAGTTCCTGGGACATGCAGTGAGGAAGAAGGGCTTAGAGAATTTTTCTTTTCCTTAAAAATGTGTTATGGTAATATTTTCTTCAAAAATGTATTGTTGGTGATATGTTTCCTTCAAAAATGTATATATTTCTATCAAAGTGTATTTTTATGCTTTCATAGTGTTTTAACCCCAGTTTGGGGGTTAACTATTTGCCCATAGCTGGGATCCTAACAGGTGCTACCACTTCGGGTCAGGGTATACTTGGGAACAACAGCAATTAAGAGATGGTTGTATGTTTCTCACAACCTCACAATTAGAAACGTTATGTAAATAGCAATCGAGATTGGCATGCTCTTTGCATAGAAAAATTTCTAATCCCAATTCTTGTTTCGTTAGAAAATACTTACAATTGCAGAAATATTAAAAACCATTAATAATAATAATGAGGGAAAAAAGAGTTATAACACTTTCTATAGACTAAGGTAGGTTGATTTTCTCTTTCTTTAGAAAACCAAAATTGCTCTCGTTGCAAAAGATGGAGATTTATTTAAGAAATACTCTAACCAAAAAGTCGATTCATAGTTTTTACCAATTTTAAGCATTTAGTTTTAAAGATAGTCTGAAAAGAAATATGCAGGTCCTTGTTTATAAAATGATTGTTTATTATTTCAAATAACAAATCCAAACAAATATTTTTTTTGCATTAATACATCATTCAATAAGTCTCGTCCTGACATATAGATGTCGCCACTAATAAAAAACACATATGACTTTTAGGAAGTATAAACCATCAAACGACATGTTAAAAAGTGTGGGCCAAATCAGATTATTAGTTTACAAATTACAATTATTTAAGTGAGGCTACTGTTGCACATTTTCAAAACAATGGACAAATCTGAATTTCTTGTGTTGATAAAACATTTCTTTCTGATGGGGAAAATAACTGTTAAAGCAAAACAATGGTTTGATAAGTATTATTTGGACTCTGCTACATCGGAAATAACGGTTAAGAGGTGGTATACTGACTTTAAATGCAATCGTACAGACACAAATGATGCTGAACGCTCAGGTCATCATAAATCGGCAGTTATCCAGGAAAACACCAAAAAATCAACAAACTCCTTTTGGCCGATCAAAAATTGAAGTTGCGTGTGATAACAGAGGAGTTGAACATATCAGAAGATAGTGTATTTACCATTTTAGCATAAAGATCTGTCAATGAGAAAGCTGTGTTCAAAATGGGTACAGCGTTTACTCACAGCCAATCAAAAACAACCACCCTTCGACGACTCCGAGCGATTATTGCAACTGTTTTAACGCAACAAGTAGGAGTTTCTGCGTAAATATGTGACAATGGATAAAACATGGATCCACCTCTTCATTCCGGAGATAAATCGGCAGTCGGTTAAGAGGACAGCAGCAGGTGAAAGCCGTCCAAAGCGACTAAAGACACCAACATCAGCAGGCAAGGTTTTGTCCTCGTATTTTTGAATTCACAAGGTATTTTATTCATCGATTACATTGAGAAATAAAGAACCACCAATAGCAAATATTGTATAGCATTAGTGGTGCTTTTGAAGAAAGAACTTTCACCAAGACAGCGCACCGTGTCAAGAGTCGATAGCAGCAATGGCAAAACGACATGAAATGTACTTCGAATTGCTTCCGCATGCATCTACCTATTTTCCAGTTCTGGAAACCAGCGACTATTGACTGTGTGCAAACCTCAAAAGAATGATCATGTGAAAAAGATTTGGATACACCGAAAATGTAAAACTAAGGTGTATTTTGAGGCTAAAGGAAAATTGTTCTACAAAAAAGGCATCGAAATGTTGAAGCGTTGAAATCAGTATATTACCTTAGAAGGAGACTATTTTGATGAATAAAGTCGAATTTTGTCTTAAAGTTCTTGTTTAAATAGTTAGGCTCGGAGTTTATTGAGTAATGTGTTAGATTTGTTGAAGAGAATATATATTCAAAACAAAATATGTAATCTGTTTACTGTTTTTGATTAAAAAAAACTATAAAAATGTAAAAGTTTACGAAAGGGTTAGGTCATAATTACTAAATACGAACGTAGATAAAAGTGTAAATATCACCATGGTGTTGCTAGGCACAAATTATAAGACAACATGTTTCAAATGGTCTATAGTTTATTGAGAGTCGCACTAAATCTAAAGCAAAGCACTCTATAATATATCGCATAATAATATAGTTAAATTGCTCTGTTATTTCCCCATAGAAACAAATGAAGGGCTTTTTTTCGAAGCCAATATGATTTAGCAATAATGTCATTGTGGCTTGCTCCTTGTCCATATAAAATTTGTGATGCTTCAGCAGTTAATTTATCTGCTCTTTCAATTTCTAGTTAATGTGCATGAGAAATTCAGCAACGCTACCGTCGTTCCATTTATTAAAACCTATGCTGTTTATTTAAAAATACGGGTTAATAAACACCATTTTGTGAAAGGTTTATCAGAATTAACCGGTTTGTCGCTTCAGAGTCGATCAGTATCATTTCGTTTGGTCTCTTCATTAGTGTCTTGCTACTGCAGAAACAACAACTATATATATATATATATATATGTATATATATATAAACATGTTACGGAAATTAACGAATTTTAACGAAACTTGGTTATAAGCAACCGACAATTTGTAATGAATTATTTTGAACATTATTTTTACCGATACTAATAATATTCAAAATAATTCATTACAAATTGTCGGTTGCTTATAACCAAGTTTCGTTAAAATTCGTTAATTTCCGTAACATGTTTACATTTGTTGACATTTACGATACATTTCAGAGCAGATATGGTTTGTTTACGGTAGATCGAAAATTGTGTTATATAAGCATGATAAAAACCTCGTCTGATCATGAGGCTATTCATGGTCGAGTGGTTAATACAGTACCAGATCAAATGGTAGCTTCCCCTATGTAAATAGGGGTCGAAGGTTCGAATCCTGCTGGATAACACACATTTTCGCAATAAAATTTATCGTAAAATAATCAGGCTGGTAAATATAAATATAAAATACTGTTTAATTAAAAACAGAATATCTACTTAAATACGAGTATCGGTAAAAATAATGTTCAAAATAATTCATTATATATATATATATATATATTAAAATTATGTGCAACTGATTAAAATCTTTCATGTGCAAATGAATAAAATTTTAAAATTAGTCTTGTAAATTGACATGATTAAATATTTACTTACCTAATTGATGAAGTGTTTTGTAGTCTCTTTCGTCACATCCTAACTTCAACATTGAGAAAAATATTTTCTGAAAAAAAGGCGAAAGCAATGTTCTGTAATATTTTTAATGCAACTTTGTGTATTACGATTGAATGTTGATTTATTTTCTGGGTAATATTAAAGATGTTATAGTTGTTGATTATGGAATTTATTATCCAATTTAATTTCAAACCAACAAACAGCATATATTTCAATTACAAATTTTATAAGGACTCGCCATGTTTTCATTTATCAGTTGAATTAAATTCCAACACTTCAATTTTAAACCTTAATTTAATCTTCAAACACATTTCCTCAAAAAAATGTAATGACTAGGGATGGAGCTTTGGGGAGATGGTTAATGTTTACTTAATTCTGCCTTGTGTCAGACTTAACTGAATTCCTTTCAGCTTACAAGTTTTATCCATAATTATCATCAAAAGTTTATTATCATAAGGTTTTCATCAGAAGGGTGTTTGTCGGTAGGTTGGAATATGTAGAATTGTGTGGAATAACGTAAGAATACAATAAAAAAATTTTGATGTTAAAATAAAAAGAATAACAAGAATTCGTAGAAATTAATGTTCAATGAGAAAGTTAAAGGTATCAAGATTTGTAGAAAATATTTGTAGTAGTAATTTTTGAAAGAGTATATGCGTCCGGACGTATGTATGTATTTAGTATTAATGTCTTTGGATGGAGAAGAAGAAGTAAAAGGAATCATTACACAGGAAAGGAAGAGAAAGAGAACAAGGTGCGACCTAATTTTATCTCCGGGTAGATTTGAAGTTGAAGTTACATGTTAGTTTCGTCTTTCTCGCTGCTTCCATCTGACTGACTGGCTGACGCTGATTAGGGACCATTTTATTGTCATTAGATTTTCGCACTAACTCGCGAAGTCCTTAAGTCTTGTAAGTCGTTCCCATTGATCAAAAATCAATTTAACATCTACTTATGAAATCTGGCTTTGACTGTTTCGTTAAGTATATGGTCAATGCTTTTTTTCTATTTGGGAAAAACCACGATTTCACACGTCATTGTGAATTTTTGTAAAAGTGAAGAAGGTTGATTTAAATTCTTAATTTCATATCCCACAACTACTATATATATATATATATATATATATATATATATATATAGTTAACTAAAACAAATAAAGTTATAGGTAAGCTTTCAAAATATTTAGTGTCATTATTCATCATGTGAAACCTCAACTTATAATCTGAGTGCAATAGCAGATTTTCAAAAATCCGTACTATATTTTTTTTCGTATCACCCCGAGCAAGGCCGTAACGATACTGATATGCAGGGGTCTACATAAGATTAAAAAGCTTAGATAGGAAGAGAGTAAAGAGAACGACGAACCAGGTAAGGATGGGAATACAGGTGTGATGATAGTTGCAAAAGTAGAGAGAGAAGAAAATATATACAGGGTGGTGTAGAAAGAACTGGAGTCAAGTAGAAAAGAGATGGGTACTGACATAGCATTTAAATTCCTGGAGGTTGTAGCAAAAATATGGAAGCGAGTTCCACAGGCGGAAAGTGCGAGAAAAGAAGCTGAAGGAGTAGAACTATCGTCTGCATTTAGTTGATCTAACTGTGAATGGGTGGAACCCAGTTGCCAGTCTGGTTGCACGAGTAAACATCTGTGAGAGGAGCATCAGTGACTTAAGTTCGTTGGAGCAGAAACCATGAAAATATTTGTAGAACCGACAGCAGAAAGCCACATTCCGTCGGTGGGGAAGTGGCTGGAGTCGAGCCGTTAAGTCGGTACCTGTCACATTACTGAGTCTCCTTTGGAGCCTGTCAAGGACACCGAGATGAACAGCGGGAGCGCCTGACCATATATGACAGCAGTATTCCATGCACGGACGAATGGTTGATTTGTGTATACTGGATGCTATCTGATATATGCAAATTTGAAAGAATAGAAGCGTGGTAGGAACATAAACTATTCCCAAGAATGGGCGATGAGAGTGTAAGGCTGTTCTGGGACTTCAACGTGCAGTATGATAATATAATTTAAAGAAGAATGCCTAATAGTGCTACTGTCCAGAAGGAAGACAATGTTGAATTATAGACACAGCAATTGGAGTAGATAGACTAATTGGAGTAGATAGACTTAATTGGAGTAGATAGACTTAATTGGAGTAGATAGACTTAACTATCGCCCGGTTCACACTCCACCCACGTCTTTTGAACAGGTGAAGAGGTTCATCCCTTGTTTCCTGTTTAGGATGTGGTTCCCGGCTTTATTGTTTTATTTTTTTATCATTTATTTTTTTTTCCAATCTTTCACTTTTTTCTTCTTTTCTCTTTTTCTTTTTCTTTTTTTTTCTTTTTTGTTCTCAGTTGGAGTAGATAGACTTAACTATCGCCCGGTTCACACTCCACCTTCGTCTTTTGAACAGGTGAAGAGGCTCATCCCTTGTTTCCTATTTAGGATGTGGTTCCCGGCTTTCTCTTTTCCAATCATTTTACTCTTAAGTAGCCCCATGCACATCAGTGGCGTCACCGCCTTGCTTGGGGTGATATGATTA
Organism: Ascarosepion bandense; assembly: GCA_037127315.1. Classification (NCBI taxonomy): domain Eukaryota; kingdom Metazoa; phylum Mollusca; class Cephalopoda; order Sepiida; family Sepiidae; genus Ascarosepion; species Ascarosepion bandense. Next base: position 658,098 of record JBBBDQ010001280.1, on the reverse strand, counting down.
AAAAAAAAAAAAAAAGCAGTTACCAGAAAATGTAAGGTTAGCTGAGAATGAATGGGAAAATTTGTGACACTTCTCTGTCCGGCTGGTTGGTTCGCTGCGATGATGATGTCGTAACGGCACCAATTATGTCGACGCTCTCGGGCCGCTGGTCGTGATGATCTCGTCACAGTAGATGGCCCTCAGGACGTCTATTACAACAACGGACTTACTGCCCACGCTGTGATTTGATCTCAGAAAGTCACGATATGCAAACTCGGTAGCCGTATTTCCACCATATCCAGACCAGACACTTGTGTACACTTGTGGTTAAAATAAAATAATTACGGCACAAAAAAAAAAAAAAAGAAAATTTAAAAATGAATAAGCACGAAGACGCCTGGATGAGTTACGAAAGAAAGTCTTTATAATAATAATAATAATAATAATAATAATAATTACAAAAGCAAAAAATACAATTGTCGAACTCAAGTTTACAACGAAGAGAGGAGCCTTTAAAAATATCAGAGCTTTCAATCTTCAGATAAAAACAAGTCCTTTTCGACGTTTCATTAAAAATATCAGAGCTTTCAATTATTCAGAGCTGTCAATTCTCCCCGTAACTTTTAAAACAACAAAGTTCTTTCAATTGCATCGTTTTTAGGTTTTCAATTTTCAAATCCTTTTCCCAGGAATAATTTGAGGATTTAACCCTACCTGACCTCATCAGGGAATTCCTGACATTTTGTTATGACTATGTCCATTTTTCAAACTTTAATTTGGCTCAAAACAATTCGTTTCGTATACGAAAAAGAAGAAACTATATTTTTCTCTTTTTTACCAATTTACAACGAAGAGAGGAGCCTTTAAAAATATCAGAGCTTTCAATCTTCAGATAAAAACAAGTCGTTTCGACGTTTCATTAAAAATATCAGAGCTTTCAATTATTCAGAGCTGTCAATTCTCCCCGTAACTTTTAAAACAACAAAGTTCTTTCCGGTTCTTATCAGAGCTTGACGGAATTTACCGAACTAGAGCAAACGAGACAGCTAATTCACCATGACGATGGGGGTTGTTTTTCTTTGCCGCTCGAAAATTTCTTTCAAATCTTTTTTTTCTTTTCATAGCAGTGCGAACTTTTCGTTAAGAATAATCAGAAGTTTCAATTCTCCAAAGTTCATTCGGGGTTTTTATCGGAGGTGCATTATTCGACATTAACTTTTTAAGTTAATCGGCGGTAGGCTTTTCTACGTTTCTTTACATCTTCAGCCATAAGTTCTGTGGTAGGCGACCAGCTGTGGGTCGTGACTCCGCAAGTGGGAAGACTTTTCCCTTAGTCGTTATATTTCGACTGCAATTTTAAAAACTACACAAACAACAACTGATTTTTTGTACTGAGTTCGGATTTTTATAGCTGTCCCCAATTCTCTCGGGGGATCTACAGGACTCAAAGCTTTGACCAATGAGATTATTTTTCACCAGCACGATTTACGGGAAGTCATGGCTAGACGAATGAAATATCAACAGCTCACATGACGTAATGTCTTTCTGTCTTCTTTCTTTCAATTACATCATTTTTAGGTTTTCAATTTTCAAATCCTTTTCCCAGGAATAATTTGAGGATTTAACCATATCTGACCTCATCAGGGAATTCCTGACATTTTGTTATGACTATGTCCATTTTTCAAACTTTAATTTGGCTCAAAACAATTCGTTTCGTATACGAAAAAGAAGAAACTATATTTTTCTCTTTTTTCCAATTATCAGCCAATTTTTCTATTCCCCCGATTTTACAAGTACATAATAGTATTAAAAATATTTTTTTACGTAAGTTCCCATCGGAGATTACAATAAAACACAACTAACAATACCACTAATATCAATTTCTCTCATTCCGTTGTATTAAACCAAAAACAAAAATATACCGATGTGGAAATAGTGTTACAAAATAGGAACAGTATCAAGAGCTGCAGGGCGCGATATCAAGCTCGGGGTGTTGTTGCGTGCAAGATTGGCACATTGACAGAAAAAAATCACTAAATACAATTGGGTTAATTCGAACAGAGATACTTTAGAAAACAGCACTGCTTCAGACAGCCAGATCTTGAAGAAATCTCATATTATTATTATGTAATTTTTCATCATATTTCTATTTCTGCTATGGTCGCACGACTTACCAAGTCTGCAGGAAGACATAAGTCAGGAGTGGTGCGTTGTTATGACTCCATTTCATGTTTTTTCATATCTCTCTAACATACCTAGCGTTACATAGACAAAGTTCTCCCTAGTGTGTGTGCTGTACTTAACAATACAATTATTTGTAAATCTCTTAAGCTGGGGTTTCCAGGGATTCTTTCAATGCTTTTTTTTTTTCATTTTTATCATTCCAACTGCACCCTCTATCACTGGCACGATTCTTGTTTTCAATTTCCACATTTTTCTATTTCAATTTACAGGTCTTCATATTTTGAAGTTTTTTCGAATTACTTGGTTGCTATGTTACAATCCGCTGGTCAAGACATCAATTAATAAGAAAGATTTTTCTTTTTGGTTTTTAACAATAATGTCCGGCCTGTTTGCTTCAATTTTTCTGTCCGTGTAGATAATGTAATCCCATTGAATGGAGACATCTTCTATTTCTGTAACCGGTGCTGGGTGATGTTCATACCAGCGTGTGTTTATATATTTTCCATAGTGTTTGCACATTGTCCAGTGTAAATATTTTCCCACTCTATCGTGACGATTTTTATATTCATTTGGAGCAAGAACATCCTGAGATTTGATGGTCTATTGTTTCTTGGTATTTATCGCAGAACCTGTATTTTGGATCCATATTATTATTATTATTATTATTATTATTATTATTATTATTATTATTATTATCTGAACCAGTGAAAAAAATTCACGGATCATATAATATTATTTTCATTGTTTTAAAAAATCAATGGATATTGGTTAAGTAACTAATATTGTTTAGTTGTGAATGTGCATCAGTATTTTTCTTTATTAGTAGTACTTCTGGTATTATTATTTGAATACCGGCTGCATTTAAATGTGATATTCATGCAAATTCTATTTCCAGATCCTTATATTTTACAATTTTACCAAATTCTGTTTTTCATTTTTGCATTCTTCTTCTTCATCGCATTCTCATTTACTTTTCCTTCTTCTTTTCATTGTCTTTTTCTCCTCCTCCTCCTCCTCCTCTTTCTCCTTCTTTGTCTTCTCCTTCTTCGCCTCCGACTTCTCTTCCTCCTCTTTCGTCTTCTCCTCCTCCTCCTTTTTCTCCTACTCTTCGTCTTCTCCTCCTCCTCATTATTCTTCTTTTTATTATTATAATTATTTTTGAGTAACAATATTAGTACAAACTAAACAATATTATTTACTTAATCAACATCCACTGAATTTTATTTGAAGAGACGTAAGTGAAAAAGGGAAATATTTGAGTTGTAGTTCTTGGTAAAAGCGTAACAAACGTAGGTACTACAGTATTGATATATACACTACCGGCCATATTTGTTAGGCAAACCAGTGTGTAAAAGAAATGATGTATTTCATGTTATTTTTAGTATTAATTGCCAAGCGAATAATTGCAAATAAAAATAGTATGGTTTCTTTCTTAATACAGCATAATAACATGTGCATCGAATGAATTTATAAATATTTAATAATTACCTATATTGTAGTTTCATCAATGAAAAGATGAAGAAAATTTAGGGTGATTCGGACGAGCTTATCTTTGCTTGCTTGATGTGCGTTGTGGTGCAGAGAAATCGGGGAGCCGAATTCGAATTCCAGTTGAATTCCTTGCATTAACTTACGCACAAATACCCTATGGGAAAGGTATTAATCCGTCTCTTCCTTCCAGTTATGGGTTAAATAATTGGACAGATTGGGTTGGCAACCAGTCTACCGCAGAAAGCAATGGCAACCTACTGCGGGATAATCTTCTGCTCAGTCAGTCACGTCTCTTTTGAAACATGATCGCCCAAAGCGTGTATCACGCATGGCACTTAACTGACTGAATTAAAAAAGAGCCATTTTATTTTCATTTAGAATTATCCACTTGGTAATAAATACTAAAAATAGTATGAAATACGTAATTTCTTTTAAAAAAATGGAGTTGCCTAATAATTATGGCCGGTGGTGTATATATATATATATATATATATATATATGTGTGTGTTTCATTGAATAATATAGACAAGTTCTGTCTATTTATTTTGTGTAAGATCCTTTCGTATGATCTGATTAGCTTGATAGTGTTGTCATGAAAAGACGACAAGAAATCGCAATAATTGTTGATTTTTTTGTCAGGTCTGAGCTTTCGGCTTACATAAGCTATTATCAAAGGATGAATATTTAATATACAGTGAACATAAAACATTGAAATTATTAACAGAGTGGAGTTATACAGAGAAAATTAAACAGGTCCATTTTATTGCGTCGCACATGACCGCAGGCCGAGGAGGAATGGTGGTAGTGGGTTTTTGGTCAAATGAGAGTATAATGGCATGATGGGATTGGTCTGGGAACTGCTACTACTATGTAAGGGGGTAAGTATAATAACTATGACCTTTCCCATCGATTATAGGCATTGAAGTATGTTAGTGGAGGTGTTGAAATTTATTTTATTTAGGCTAGGTTTAAACTATTTGATGTAGATAGCTTCTAGAATTTTAAGTTTTCGTTTATTATTTTCTTGTCTAAGTATATATGTATTTTCAACAAGTGTTTTCTCAAGGAGTGTGTGTTGATAGCCGTGGTGTTTTAAATGTCGGAATATGTTAGAATTTTCATTTAAGTGTAATGTAAGCCTCCACGAAAGCGAGTTAGTAGTAGGTCCAATGTAGGTATTATTTAGTTTGTTAGAGATACATTCTCGAGAGGGACATTTGAATTTATACACTACATTTTTTTTTTGCAAATCGCTAACGGTGTGGGAGGAGACGTTACGGACGATTGAGTTGGATGTTGTGGATTTTGCGTAATATATGATAAATTTAATTCTTTTGTTGGGGTCTGTCGGAGAGATATTAGTGTTTATGAGGTTTTTTAGGATAAAAATCTATCTATAAAGCTATCATCAACTTATTATTATCATCATAATTTTTGTTATTATTAGTAGTATTTTCTTATTTTCTCAAGTGGAAGTATTTAAGTAAAATCTTCACGTCTGGGCTGTTTTGTGATTACCCAGTGATACTGCTAAATTTAATATTAACAAATCGCACATATTTTTTTTGATGTAATTAATAAAGTTCAAAATTAATTATCTTTGAGATTAGTTTCCGAAGAAAATAAAACAGTATTTCTTAGAATTAAACTTTTTTTCTCTTCCAGGAGCAAACATTCAATCTTCTATTCAATAGAATTTTAAAAATAAATTTGATTTAAGAATACTGATATTAGTAGTATTCCTATAACTTCACATTATTGAAGAAAATCATCGTTAGTAGTTTTAGTATTAATAGTACTAGCAGTATATGGTTCTTATTAATAATCATGATCTTGTAGATTTTTTTCGTTGGTAGTGATCATATCATGCCAATTAATCTAGTTAGTAGACATAGTCTTACATATACCAATCGCTTTTGTTATAGTTATGATAGAGGCAGTCTAATAGATATACATTGTTATCGTTAGCAGTCATAGTATTATTTTAATCATTTTACCCTTAGTAAAGTCACAAAGACATAAATGGCTACTGAGTGTGAGCGAATATGAGGAAAGAGACAGAAAACAATAAAATAATAGGAACTAAAAAGACAGAAGATAACGCTTAACATGAAATGTAATTGTTCGACTATCAAAGTTGATTTTTTTTTTAATCATTTCACCCCGAGCAAGGCGGAAACGCCACTGATGCGCAGGGGGCTACATAAATGTAAAAAGATTAATTAGAAAAGAGTGAGGAGTACAAACTAGTTAGAAAGGAAAAATAGAAAGCTGAGAAAGCAGGTGCGATGACAGATACATAGGTGGAGAGAAAGGGAAGTTTATACAGGGGTGGGGAGAGAGCTAGAGTCCAGTGATTAGTAGATGAGTATTGACTTTGCATTTAAATTTCTGGAGGTTGTAGCCGTCAGGAAAGCAAGAATACGGGAGCGAGTTCCACAGGTGGCAAGTGTGAGAGAAGAAGCTGCAGCAGTAGAATTGTCGTTTGCATTTGGCTAACCTGACTGTGAATGGGTGGGACCCAGTTGCCAGTCTGGTTGCACGAGTAAACACCTGTTGAGGAGGCATCAGTGACTTAAGCTCGTAAACCAAGAATCAGGGAGATAGTTCCACAAACGAGTAGTGCTAGCAAAACCTTTACAGTTAGATCTAGCAATGTCAATTGTAAAATGATTAGACCGAGCTGCCAATCTAGTACTGCATTGAAATTTTGGAAGTCGACGTACCGTATAAAGATGCTCATCATATTTTTAACCAAAAGCTTGAGTTTGAGTTTTGTTTAATGGCATATCAACCTCCGCGGGTTATTTAATGCCAAAAATTTGGGGTTTAAGGTACTTTTTTTTAAATATTCAGTTATGGTGAGAAGGTTGATTTAGTCAGATTTTAATAAAAATTTACGTTTTTATTATTTTTATTTTAGAAAACTGAAAATGTCTTCTCGTTACATATTCAAAAATGTATTGCTGGTAATAATTTTTTCCTTCAAAAATGTATTTTTGGTAATATTTTTCCTTCAAAAATATATATTTTTTTCTAAAAGCCTATTTATATATATATATATATATATCTATAAAAGTATATTTTTATACTTTCATAGTGTTTTGATCCCAGTTTGGGGGTTAACTATTTGCTCATAGCTGGGACCCTAACAGGTGCTAGCACTCCGGGTTAGGGTGGACCTAGGAAAAACAGCAATTATGAGGTGGTTCTATGTTTCTCACAACCTTCCAATCAGAGGTCTTGCTGCCGGATGCAGTTTACCGTCTTGCCCAGTACCTTTTAACCAATAGCAAAAACACAGGAAACAACATCACAAATTAACATCACAATACGAACAAATGCAACTAGCGAAAGTAAGACAACTGTCAACTTACTTATAAATGTCCACCCAACAACATAATATAATTGTTTAACCGTGGAAAATAACAACAATAGGAACGAAAGTATTTACATAGGATCAGCAGAAATATAATTTAAATGTAGATTGAATAATCACAAATATCATTCAACACAAAAAATACAAAAACGACACAACGCTATCAAAATATATAGGGAACCAGAAAGAAAACAAAATTACCACCAAAATTAAATGGGAAATAGTAGAAAAGAGAACCACCACACAGCAGTAATAGCAAACAATTGTGAATTGCCTGGAAGAAAAGCTAACAATAATCAGCTTTAAAAATCAAAGTAAAATAATAAACAAAGATAACGAGATAATGGGAAAATGTTGACATGTGAGCAAATACATACTTTTCTACACAAACAACAGTAAAAAGCAGCAAAACCAAGTAAAGTCGAAACATACAAAGAATGTAAATATACAGTCAAAAATTAAAACATTAAATTATCAATGGTCAATATTAATATGTTAATACCCAATTACTATAATTAACAGAAAAAATAATAAACACAAACAAAACATATAAATAGTATAAATATAAAAATGAAAATGTATACAAACACTGAATCACGGCAAAAAACAGAAAATAACACAACTACCAAACAAAAATAAAAAAAACATAAAGCTCACAAAAACACCTGACTATGACTCGTCACGTGGAAAAATATATCAACACATTAAAAAAAGGTCAAACCAGTAAATGAGGTCAATACAACAAAAGAGCCCAGCCCATTATAAAGCAATTAAACTAACACCCACTCAAGCGTACTCTAAAAAATAAAACAAGCAATGAAAATAGTATAAATCAAACACATGCACAATAAAAATTAAAAAAAAAACGAAGAGGGAAAATCAACCAATAACAAAAAAGACAACTCCCACAAACGTCACACCATGTTCTGTATCAACAAGAATAAACAGGGACGTAAGCGGCAAACTAGCCCTGACGAGTGAGAGCATCAAACGGTGTCCTCGCGAAACTTAAAATTCGGTAGAAACATGCCCGGTTAAAGTGACAAAATCTTTGTGAACACACACACACACACACACACACACACACACACACACACATATATATATATATATATATATATAAATTAAAAAAGGATTAATTCAATGATGTTGAATGGCCATTTCGATATGAAGATCCCCACACATCAGGTTAGGTTTTTGAATATGTCCAGCGTCTGTAATATTATAAAAAAAATTTTTTTCTTAGTTTTCTTTTCTTTTTCCCTCCCTTCCTTCCTTTATCTCCCACCTTTTTTCCGTGTTGCTTAAACTTACGTCGATTTAACACGGCTGTCTGTTAATTGTTAGTTACAATTCTCCTTCCTTCTTTTGCGAACCCAGACGATGTCAATTTTTTCTTTTCTTATTTATTTGATTTTATTTTGTTTTCTTTTTTTCTTTTTTTCTTTTTCCTTTTTATTTTCTTTTTTAATTTCTTTGCAAATCTATTTAAAAAGGAAAAGTAGACTAATTTTTCTCCAGTTACTGAAAGGATTTTTCTGTTGCTGAGGTGATGTGTTATCCCCCGTGGGGATCTCCATATCGAAATGGCCATTCAACATCATTGAATTAATCCTTTTTTAATTTATAGTTGCTCTGTAATATTTTATTACATGGAGCTCTCTTCCTGTATCATTTTTTAATATTAAAATAAAATTTTTAATATTAATTAGGATCGGGTTTTTTGGAATTTACCTTCCTGCTTTTTTCCTTGGATTAAAGTATCTGAATTATAATATATATATATATAGGTATCTGGAATGCAAGCATAAACGAGGACGTTGACGTCAAGACGGAAAAGGCGACAGTCTGTTTTCCATTAAATGCAATCGTCATGTCATTTGCGTTGTATTTTATTATTAATAAAGTTCAATGGTGCTTGTGCATTGGCTATTGTATTATTCTGACGTTTCTTTTAGAGGGCAGTAACGGTTATGTCTCAAATTATTTCAGTGGCGAATGAGTGGGTAGAATTGTGGGTCTGGATGCTTTCTTTTGTCTCTTTATAGTGTTATTTTTTAAAATTATAAGTATACATATATATGTGTGACTCTTTAGGAATGAATTGAGTTCTCTCGATGACTGGCGTCTTTATACACTGCTTACATACAACACATTTCCATTTCCCTTCTCCCTGATTCCATGCGATTATGACTTAGGGAGTAGCGACTCCGAATGACACCAAATCGGTCGAGTTTCGATCCCGGCCAGAAGTACGTGGATGGGTCTAGCCACACTGATGAGCTGTGATACCGCGAAACAGGCTTGTATTTGGATGACTAATATGTTATGCTCTCATTACGACTGAGCTTCCTAGAGAAGAAATTTTAAAAACAGTTTCTGCGATATATGCGTCACTCTACAGAAATGAACTGAGTTCTTTCGGTGACTGGCGTGTGTATACACTGCTTATATACAACACGTTAAAAGTATCTTTTCTCAGATTCCATGCGCCTATGACTAAGTGGGTAGCGATTCCAACTGACACCAAATCAGTTACGTTTCGATCCCGGCCAGAAGAAAGTGGATGCGTCTAGTCACACTGATGAGCTGTGATACAGTGAAACAGGCTTGCATGTAGATGACTTATAAATATGTAGATAGATAGATAATCTAGCAACACTGATGAGCTGTGATACAGCGAAATAGACTTGTATGTGGATGAAATATATATATATATATATATATATATGTCTGTGTGTGTGGGAAAAGTGTATGTATATAATTATAAATATCAATATATATATATATGGAATTTGTTATATATATTATATTGTTTATATATTATATATGCGTTGTATTTATTTAAAAGCGCTCAATATCAGTGATAGATAATCTAGCCACGCTGATGAGCTTTGATACAGCGAAATAGACTTGTATGTGCATGAAATATATATATATATATATATATATATATGAAAAATATATGTATATAATTATAAATATCAATATATATATATATAAATGCAATTTGTTATATATATTATATGGTACTTATTTAAAAGCGCTCAATATCAGTGATAGAGCTGACATATTCATATAGATAGGTGTGAGTTTGTAACTCTGGGTTTCACGGTCTTGCGACAATCAGAGGATTGTCCGAGTGAAACCCAGGATTACAAACTCACACCTATCTATATGAATATATATATATATTAGCTTACATACAGGCAGATAAACAGACACACAAACATCTTGCCTTATATATATATATATATATATATATATATATATATATATATATATATATTAATTAATCATTTCACCCCGAGCAAGGCGGAAACGCCACTGATGTGCAGGGGGCTACATAAATGTAAAAAGATTAATTAGAAAAGAGTGAGGAGTACAAACTAGTTAGAAAGGAACAATAGAAAGCTGAGAAAGCAGGTGACAGATGCATAGGTGGAGAGAAAGGGAAGGTTATACAGGGGTGGGGAGAGAGCTAGAGGCCAGTGGTTAGTAGATGAGTATTGACAATTGCATTTAAATTTCTGGAGGTTGTAGCCGTCAGGAAAGCAAGAATACGGGAGCGAGTTCCACAGGCGGGAAGTGCGAGAGAAGAAGCTGCAGGAGTAGAATTGTCGTCTGCATTTGGCTAACGTGACTGTGAATGGGTGGGACCCAGTTGCCAGTCTGGTTGAAGGAGGCATCAGTGACTTAAGTTCGTCTTAGCAGGAGCCATGAAAGTATTTATAGAACAGACAAAGAAAGGGAGGCCACATTTCGACGATGGGGAAGTGGCTGCAGTCGAGCCGCCAGATCAGTACCTATCACAATACAGACTCTCCTTTGGAGCCTGTCAAGAACACTGAGGAGAATAAATGGCAGCAGTACTCCATGCACGGACGGATGGTTGACTTGTATATATGCAGGATGGATTTAGGTGGAAAAAACATCCTGGATCGACATAGTGACCCAACCTTCTTAGCAGTAGATTTTGCTATGGATTCAATATAGTGGTTCCATTTGAGGTCTGAGAACAGGGTAAGTCCGAGGAGGCGTAGTGTATTACTCTCCGGGATAATCGCTTGGTCCATGCTTATGGGAGGCAGGAGAGGTTACCTGTAATGGTTGACAGACAACAGCTTGGTCTTAGATGAATTGAAGTTGACAAGCCACGTCTTGCCCCAGTTCACCACAGAGTGTAGATCCCGTTCAAAGTCAGCAGCGAGATTATAGCTGTCCGCCACGACGGGTTTCTTACTGGTGCGGGATTATATTGTAGTGTCATCTGCGTAGATGCCTACTTGGGACTTGATCTCATCTGGGAGGTCGTTGATGAAAATAAGGAAGAGCGTCGGGCCCAGTATAGAGCCTTCTGGGACACCGGCATTCGTGATGTAGGACGAAGAGGCACGCCCATTCAGAACGACCTTCATTTTGCGGTTATTTAAGAAAGATTGGATTAGGTCAAGCAGGCGACCTGGTAATACCATAACCGCGTAGTTTGCATAGGAGGCCAGAGTGCCAAACCCTGTCGAAAGCCTTGGAGATGTCCAGAGCAACCGCGCGAACCTCGTCAGACTCATCAAGGGCCTGTAGCATGTACTCCGTTACGGTTGTTAGCAGGTCGGCCGTGGACCTGGCAAAGCGGAATCCATATTGCCTGTCGGAGAACAGTTTGTGGGCGGTGAGATGATTTCAGCATTGATTATAGCCTCGAATACTTTCCCGAATATCGGTAGAAGACTGATAGGGCGATATTTGGGTGGGTCTGAGGGTTCACCACAATTCTTAAATAGAGGAACGACTGAAGAGAACTTCCAGCATGCAGGAAAGCAGGAAGCAGAAAGGCAGTAGTTAAATAGTTTAGAGAGGACAGGGGAAAGTTCAGGAGCACCATTATCGGTTTTCTGCACTATTGTAAGAACTGCAACTTTGAAACTTCCGAATATCGTTTGTTATGTCTTTGTCTATGAGTGCATCAAATTTGATCAAAATCGGACCCCTCCTTCTATAACCCAATTTTTTCGATAATCGATTTTCGATATTTTTCGTGGGTACCTCGACACAAAACCTAGCTAAGAACACTCGCAGACGCTTATAGTACAATTGTGTAAATTTTCAAGAAAATCGGTTCAGCCGTTTCGGAGTCTATAGGTAAGGGACACACACAGACACACACACATACACACACAGAGACAAAGTTCCATTTATAAATAAGTTTACATATATTGGTTTTATTAGTAGCCATAATTCTATAGTTCGTTCTCTTATAGTATTCGTAGTATGTATCGATTGCACTTGTTAGTCATCATAACATTAAAGTTTGTTTTGCCTGACCTTTCAGCAAATTAGTATATATTTTGTTGTATTCAAAGTAATTTAATAAGTATTCGTTGAAGAATGATTATGGTCTGGTTATTGATTTACTTGGCACACTTTTTAGACCATTGAAAGGTGACAAAACATATGTGCACGTGTCGTGGTACATGGACGTTGATTTATAAGTTTATGATTTCACTCCAACTAAGGCGCGAATTTCATTAATACTCAAAGTATTACTGAGAGTGCAAAAGAATAGGGAGATTTTAAGTGAGAAAAAATAAGCGAGTACAAGAAAACAGAAGATGGCGACTGACGTTGGAGTTAAACTTTTAAAGTGATGAAGCAAGGAACCGGAAGAGTGTGCTATGGGCGATAAGTCCATGAAGAGAATCTACGAGAATAGAGCTTAAGGTTATTTCTTGCTAATTCAGCTGCCAGACGATAAGATCGTGTTGCCAATCTAATTGTACGATTAAATTTATACAGTCAAGGGGGAAAGCTCATCAGAACAATAATCATGAAAATATGAATAGAAACTGATCAAAGAAGCCACGTCACGACAGCGGGGAAAGAGGCTGATTACGAGCTACTGAAGCAAGACCGATTACATAATCGACAGTTTTGAGGCACCTTTTCGGGAATCTCTAGATTTATAGGAAAAGCACCAAACCTGATATGTTAGCAGTATTCGATGTTCGTACGAATGGTAGATTTATGCTCTATGTGCACTGACCTATCTGGACATAGGCGATCATGGCCTTCCACGTATATCTCTCCCTGGTGGCTCTTAGTACGTTTTCTTCTGTTACACCTCGGAACCCCCGTTACGTCATCCACCTGGTCAGGCCTTTCAAATATATTATCCGCTGCCTTCCTCTGACTCTTTTTCCTTCCATCTGACCTGTCAGTATCAGATTCCTCCAAGCCCTCTTTCCTCATCGCATGTCCCAGGAGCTTCAGTTATATCTTCTTGATGCTCACTATTAATTTTCATTTCGTTGCTATTCTTTCTACAACCTCACCATTTCACACATGCTCGGTCCATGATATCCGCAGCATCCTTCTGTAGAATCACATTTCCTCTGCTTCAAATTTTTCTTTATCTTCAATGTTATTGTCTAACATTCACTGCCGTATTGAAGAACTGACATCGCATAGCAATCTAGTACTCACGTGAAATTTTCTTGTGTGTTAGTACTTTACGCAGCTTCTAGAACGCGTCCTTCGCCATGCCAATTCGCCTTCGGATCTCTGTGTCGCACTTTCCATCTCCTGTTAGAACACTTCCTAGGTATTTAGATATTTGTACTTGTAGATTTACAAGTGTGTAATATGGATTCGGATGTGCGTTGTGGCGCAGTGGATATCGGCTAGGAACAAGAAGTCGTGGAACCGAAGTTCGAATTCCAGCTGAATTCATTGCCTTCACTTACGCGCAAATACCCATGAGAAAGGTATTAATCCGTCTCTTCCCTCCAGTTATGGGTTAAATAATAGGACAGATTGGGTTCTATAGCCTTGGTCGGCAACTGTTTTCTACCGCAGAAAGCAATGGCAACCTACTGCGGGATAATCTTCTGCCCAGTCAGTCATGTCTCTTTCGAGACATGATCGTCCAAGCGTGTATGGCACTTAACTGACTGACTGAATATAATAGTTGAACATATGATTAAGGCCTCTACTGGTCATAAAGATATGTATTATATTATTATATAGTAATAAGTGGGGGATCAGTTTATTACTTCATAACAATATAAAACTGATCCCCCACTTATTATTATATAATAATATGATACATATCTTTCCTTTTCTAGCTATGAGTCAAATAACAGAACAGATTGAGTTCTATAGCCTTGGTCGGCAACTGTTTTCTACCGCAGAAAGCAATGGCAACCTACTGCGGGATAACCTTCTGCCCAGTCAGTCATGTCTCTTTCGAGACATGATCGCCCAAGCGTGTATCGCGCATGGCACTTAACTGACTGAATATGGATTCTGTCGAGTTATTATCTGACACAACTAAATGAACTAAATTTCTTAGCTGCATAATAACTAATTGAATATAATCACTACACCGACGACAGGTCGAGTGATTATATTAACTTAGCTATTATTTATTACTTCATTATTATTACGACTTTTATCCCTAAAACCATTATTATCTCCCAAATGATTATAACGTGAAAACATTTTCTGGCTTTAAATAACATGTAAATGGTTAATAAACCGTAAAGAACGAATTAATCAATAAATCAATAAATTTGAAAGGTTTAAGATCGTAGTAATCGAGAAAGTATCTTTTCGGGAGTCTGTTCCACAATATCTTTTCGGGAGTCTGTTCCACAATATAACAGTTCCGGAGACGATACTGTCTAGGTCAATCTTTTTCCTTACCGGTGGAATGCGAAGAGAATGAAAATGAGTTGACTCTGCTTATTTAGGAGGATGGAAGTCAAAACACTCGTCTGGCTTAAGAAAAAACGTCAAAATCAACCAGTAGTGTATATACATATACATCGTACATTCAATAATGAATTAGAACTCTCTCAGCTACTAACGTATGTTTACATGGTATATCATATGCTAATAGTCTGCCTTCTTCTGTCGAGTGCCCATAGCTCAGAGGTAGAATCACCGACTGATGTCGATTCGGTTGGATTCAATCCCGACTAAAAGCAATCGGATGTTTAACAGTACTGATGAGCTGTCATACAGCGAAACAGATCTGTCTGCGAATGACTGTATATATATATATATATATATATATATATATATATATCATTACTTTAGAACATGTGCAAACTAATACAAAATCGTACATTTTGTTTCGACATTGAACGAACAATGTCTCATCAGGTAGTTATTAATGATGGTAATAAACGTTTTAGTGAGAAAAAATTTCAAAAACACCACTTCCCTTTAGTTTTTTTTTCTTTTGTACGAGGTAAAAAGATATTAAAAAAGAGAGAAAAGAAAGAGAAAAAATGAATAGAAAATAAGATGAGAAATCAAGAAAAGGAAAAGAAAGTGGGAAGGGCGAAAGATACAGAAAAAATAGAAAGTGAAGAGGAAAATATAAGAAGGAAAGAGCCAGTTGAAACGCCTAAGAGAAAGAAATTTAAAATTTTGTCAAAAGTGAATTGCAAACAGATATTGACATCGGTTACACAGTGTCTGGGCTCAAATCTTTTGGCGTTAAAAAAATTATACTTCTATGAAAAAAAAAAAGAAAAGAAAAAGAGGACAAGTAAATATACTAAAAGGGTAGAAAGTTAAGAGGACAATAAAGAGGAAAAAGTGAAAAATGTAGTGAAGGAAGGAAGGGGAGAGACCATGGAAACGGCTAAGATAGAGAAATTTTAAATTTTGGCCGACAGTGAATTGCAAACTGATAAAGATATTGATTACATTGTTTTAATTTAAATCTTTTGGCATTTAAAAAAAAACACAAATACACAAACAGAAAAAATATTCATAAAACGTAAAATAAAGGATTTTTAAAGAACATAACAGAAAAATGTAAATTCATTAGACTTAACATAATAAATTGGGAATAAGTTAATTATTGATATTAATATTGAAATTAAAATTTTAAGTTTAACATTAAAATAAAATTAAATTAAATTAAAATTGAAATAAATGTAATTAAAATTAATATTAAAGTAGATAACAATAAAAATAAAATAATGTGAATAAATAAAATAAAATATGTTATAAACATAGTAACAGATATGAAATATAAAAAACAAATCACAAAATCATAATAATGTTTTGAACGTTGCAAATAGTTTCTTCGTTCTTATTCATTTGCATATATATATATATATATATATATATATATATATATTTCTTCCTTGTTTGAATCCAAGTAGTTAGGATTTCCATGATGTTTAAAGTAGAGATAAATCCTCCCCAGTTGGAAAATTGTGAGACCAAGAATGCACAATGAGTAGCTCTACTGGAAGTTAGCATCAGGCAAGCTGAGGAGACGCAAAATAAGTTCTTTATTATGATTAAAAAATAGAAGTTTCGTTTTGAAGACGTTAAATTTCACAAGCCATTCCTTAGCCAACAACTGATTGTTTCTCGCCTTTTTACTTGAAAATATATCGATATTTCTTCTTTTATGTGCCTTGTCACTTCAGGACGTAGGCGATCATGGCCTTCCACGTTTCCCTATCCCTGGTGGCTCTGAGCACGCCTTCTCTTGTTACACCATGCAATCCTCGTTCCGTCATCCACCTGATTAGGTCCTTCAAATATGTTATCCGTTGCTTTCCCCTGTCTCTTTTCCTTCTATCTGGCCTGTTAGTATCAGGTTCTCCAAACCCTTCTTCCTCATTGCGTGTGCCAGGAACTTTAGCTGTCTCTTTCTGATGCTCAGTATTAATTTCCTTTTTGTTTCCATCATTTCCACGTTAGGCTCACCAATTCTATCCAGGTTTTGTTAGTTTAGACGTACACCAGCTTGTTGGAAAAGAAGTGCGTAGCCATTGGCAGTCACAATGATGAAGACACTAATTTTAATCATAAAAAAAACAGGTAAAAAATAGCATTCAAACAAGATACTTCATTGTATAATTAAGTACGCACTTCGGAATTCACTCAAAATGATAATAAACTTTTGAGGAAGGTCAAATAATTATATACATTTATTTTTCTTCTCTGCAATCAACAATCCACGTCGTCAGATAAAAAAGAAACTAAAAAGTAATATTTACTTTTACTATACGTACTTGAATCAATAGAGCCTATGGATAGAAAAATTATTAACTTTACACAAACAGGTTTTTCTGCATAATCTTGTGCCATGTCGCGCATGGGTAGGTGTCCCTGCAAGCGCTTTCGGTGGGCAACCCTGTGGCCACAACTTGTTGCAGCTCTAGCAAGTTTCCCTCCCAGCACAGATCGTGGATAATGACCGCCTGTATCCTCTACCCTAGGTCCCTCACTATAAACAAAACATATGATGAACAAAAGCAGAAACAACCCTAAACCAGCTAAAATCAAACCACATAAAGTCCTTAACATTTTCTTTACTAATATCCGGGGCATTCGTACTAACTTTCCTAGCGTAGAAGCTTTCCTTTATGAAAAGTCCCCAGACATCCTAGCGCTTTGCGAAACTAACCTCAACTCTTCTATTCCCTTCTCTGACCTCTCCATCCATGGCTATCTCCCCCTCTTAAGGAAGGATTCCACTGTCCACATGCATAGGCTGGGGATCTACGTCAGCGAACATCTCCCCATAGCTAGGGTGACTTCACTTGAATCTGCTGCCCCCGCCCAGTACGTATGTCTCCGTCTGTCTCCCTCAGTTCGGTTAGTTACTTATTCTTTCTGTACCGCTCTCCCTCCTCTCCTGACTGCTCTCTTCTAGATAGCATTGCTGACAACATTGATAAGGCTATTTCCTGCCACCCATTCGCTCACATATTTGTATTCGGAGACCTCAACGCCCATCACTCTGAGTGGCTTCAAGACTCTGTTACTGCTCTAGCGGGCGCCCATGCCATGAACTTCGCTATTTCCCAATCCCTTACGCAAGTGGTGGACTTCCCCACTCGCTTCCAAAGCACTCCATCCGGTCACTCCTCACTACTAGATATATGTTTTACCTCTGCCCCTGACGCCTGTCAAGTCTCGCAGCTTTGTCCGCTCGGCAACTCCGACCATGCTGTTGTCTCTCTCAATATTTCTTTCCACTCTCAGGAGCCTCCTAACTATAGGAGCCTCCTACCTATAGGACCTCCGACCTATAGGACCTCCTACCGCTACCAAAAAGCTGACTGGGATGCATTTCGCGATTTCCTCTGCGACGTCCCTTGGGGAAAGTGTTCGATCTCCCAGTTGATAACTGTGCCTCTGAGGTCTCGTCATGGGTGAAAGCTGACATTGATGCCTTCATACCCACCAGGAAGTATTGCCTAAAACCTCATTCCTCTCCGTGGTTCTCTCCTGCCTGTTCGGCCGCCATTGCCCACAGGAACCATTACTTCCGACTATTCAGGAGCCAGTCATCTGATCACAATAGGCGCCTATTCACGTCTGCTCGCAATAAGTGCAAGAGAATCCTGAATGAAGCCAAACGGTTGTTCGCTGAGAGAATGCGATAGCACATAGCTGACCGCAACTTCGGCTCCAAGGACTACGGGCGGATATGCAAACGGTTGCTTAACAACTGCAAATCCTCTATACCTCCTTTAATCCATGAATTTGAGGTCCTCACATCATCTGCGGACAAAGCTGAGTGCTTTGCCCGCAGATTCTCATCCAACTCCACGTTTGACTCATCTGGAGTATGTTCATCCGACTTCCACGTTAGAACTGAGGCCAAGCTGCACGACCTACACATTACCCCGAAGGTAGTATCCCGAGTAATTTCAAATCTTGACCCCCATAAGGCGAGCGGTGGCGACGGAATCCCGGTGATAGTCCTTAAGAGGTGTGCCTCTGAACTCTCCCCTGTCATCTCTAAACTGTTTAACTACTGCATTTCTGCTTCCTGTTTTCCTGCGTGCTGGAAGTTCTCTTCAGTCGTTCCTGTTTTTAAGAATTGTGGTGAAACCCTCGGACCCATCCAACTATCGCCATATCAGTCTTCTACCGATATTCGGGAAAGTGTTCGAGGCCATAATCAA
Organism: Ascarosepion bandense; assembly: GCA_037127315.1. Lineage (NCBI taxonomy): Eukaryota > Metazoa > Mollusca > Cephalopoda > Sepiida > Sepiidae > Ascarosepion > Ascarosepion bandense. The sequence continues at coordinate 639,117 of JBBBDQ010001280.1, read as the reverse complement.
TGCTGAAATAGTTCAACATCTTACTTCCCACAAACTCTTCTCTGACAAGCAATATGGCTTCCGCTTTGCCAGGTCCACGGCCGATATGCTAACAACCTTTACGGAGTACATGCTCCGGACCCTCGATGAGTCAGGCGAGGCTCGTGCAGTTGCTCTGGACATCTCCAAGGCTTTTGATAGGGTCTGGCACTCTGGCCTCCTTTGCAAGCTACGGGTTACGGCATTACCGGACGCCTGCTTGACCTAATCCAGTCCTTTTTAAACAACCGCGAAATGAAGGTCGTATTGAATGGGCATGCATCTTCATCCTACAGCACGAATGCCGGTGTCCCCCAGGGCTCTATCTTGGTCCCGACGCTCTTCCTTATTTTCATCAACGACCTCCCAGATGAGATCAAATCCCAAGTAGGCATCTACGCAGATGACACCACAATATACTCCTGCACAAGTAAGAAACCTGGCGTGGCGGACAGACATAATCTCGCTGCTGACCTTGAACGGGATCTACACTCTGTGGTGAATTGAGGCAAGAAGTGGTTTGTCAACTTCAATGCCTCCAAAACCAAGCTGTTGTCTGTCAACCATCACAGGCAACCTCTCCTGCCTCACATCAGCATGGACCAAGCGATTCTCCCTGAGTGCAATACACTGGGCCTCCTCGGCCTTAACCTCTCTTCTGATCTCAAGTGGAACCGCTACATCGAATCCATAGCTAAATCCACTGCTAAGAAGGTTGGGTCACTGTGTCGATCCAGGATGTCCTTTCCGCCTGAATCCATCCTGCATATATACAAGTCTACCATTCGACCCTGCATGGAGTACTGCTGCCATTTATGGTCAGGCGCCCCTGCCGCTCACTTCAGTGTTCTCGACAGGCTCCAAAGGAGAGTTAGTAACGCGATAGGTGCTGACTTGGCGCTCGACTACAGCCACTTCCGCACCGACGAAATGTGGCCTCTCTTTGTCTGTTCTATAAGTACTTTCATGGCTTCTGCTCGGACGAACTTAAGTCACTGGTGCCTCCTCAACAGGTGTTCACTCGTGCAACCAGATTCGACAATTCTACTCCTGCAGCTTCTTCTCTCGCACTTCACGCCTGTGGAACTCGCTCACATATTCTTGCTTTCCTGACGGCTACAACCTCCAGAAATGTAAATGCAATGTCAATACTCATCTACTAACCACTTGACTCTAGCCCTTCCCCCACCCCGTATATCCTTCCCTTTCTCTCCCCCCTTGCAACTGTCATTAAACCTGCATTTTGATCTTTCTATTGCTTCTTTCTAATTGGTTTGTAATCCTCTTCTCCCACCTGTAATTAATTTTATTTCAGTTATGTAGCCCCCGCACATCAGTGGCATTTACGCCTTGCCCGGGGTGAAATGATTAAAAAAAAAACAACAAAAAAAACATCCCTATTAATTACAGATCGAATATTATACGGGAAAATTCTCAAATAAAAATTTATCTAAAACCTCTCTAATGCTATGCGCTTACAGATTCACTTGAAGAAAGATGTACTTTTTTTTATTAGTAAACTCAAGAGGAGATTAATAATCGCATGAAACAAATAAGTGAAACTAAACGCGACTTTGAAGTATTTTTATATGCATTTTTATTAAATATTCAGTCAATATGAAGCGAAGATTAAATCAAGGTAGAAGGGTACTGAGTGTGGTTGGTTTATGCAGGAAAAAATAGAAATTAAAATTTTGAAAATATGTTAGAGAGATAACGGTTGACCATTGACTTGAAGAAATTAAGATCATATCAATTTATGAAGCATCCTCTCAGGAGTATGTTCAAAAAAGTAACCGTTCTCAGGAAAAAGGATGTCTGAATGAAACTGTAACAAAAGACATGACTTACCTCGGAATTCGAAACGAACGCGAACGTGTCTTGCCTGCAAGATAATGACAAAAAAGAAATATTGCCGCTATTGAAGACACAATTTATGCATGCCTATCTCGCCCAAAACGAGACAATATTTGCACACATGCAAATTTTGGCCGTCTTGAAATGGCATAAAAAGCAGGGTGCCAGTGCTGCTGGGAGAATTGTCTTTCTCAGCGGATTGCGTGTATCAAAGTTGCGGATTGATAGACAGACAGACAGACTGACAAAGAGGAAGTAGGGGCGGCTTAGTTGGTGTCTGTTTCACAACTGCCCAGTGTAACGTCTGAGAAGGGGAAACCTGTAAGGATGTGTCTTTTCACAGGATCTCTTCAACTTGCACAGCGAGACTATTCTGAGGAACCTACAAAGTATGCCAGGATTTGTCATCGTAGGCCACATTTTAAACAACATAAAGTGCGCAGATGATACAGTGCTGATAGTAGACACGGAAACGAAACTACAAGACCTCCAACAGAAGGTAGCTGAAGACAGTGACAAGAAAAGACTACAAATAAATTGCAAGAAAACCGAATGGATGGTCATCAGTAAAAAGGGCAGCCCAAAATGCCAAATACAGGTCGGAGATACTAAAATCAAACAGGTACAAAAATTTAAATACACGGGAAGTGTTCTAAAGGTAGACGGAAAGTGCGACACAGAGATCTGAAGGCGAATTAGCATGGCGAATGAAGCATTCCAGAAGTTGAGTAAAGTATTAAGAAACAGGACAATTTCGCTAGAAACAAAGAAGAGACTGCTGAATTGCAATGCGATGTCAGTCCTTCAATATGGCAGTGAATGTTGGACAGTATCATCGAAGATGAAGGAAAAAGTTGAAGCAACTGAAATTTCGTTCTACAGAAAGATGGAAAGGATAGAAACGAAAAGGAAATTAATACTGAGCATCGGGAAGAGACAGCTGAAGTTCCTAGGACATGCAATGAGGAAGGAGGGCTTGGAGAACCTGATACTAACAGGCCAGATAGAAGGAAAAAGAGACAGGAAAGCAGCGGATAACATATTTGAAGGACCTAATCAGGTGGATGATGGTACGAGGGTTGCGTGGAGTAACAGGCGAAAGCGTGCGAAGAGCCACCAGGGATGGGGAGACGTAGAAAGCCATGATCGCCTACGCCCTGAAAGAAGAAGAAGAAGAAGAAGAAGAAGAAGAAGAAGAAGAAGAAGAAGAATTCATTTCCTTGAGGCGCCCAAAGCAAGATAAAAACAGCCGGCCTGCCGGTGAGCGTCGCAGGCATTTTTGCCCCCACCCTTATCACAATTTTTTTTTACTACAGAAACTTCCTCTTTACTAATAGAATACGATATGAATTAGGATGATTGAACCCTGTGTGCTTTTCATGGAGGCTTTTAGTTGTAATGTTTCGAACAGGTGGAACAAAAACAGTAAGTCTTAAAATTTGACATTTCAATAACGATTAATCATTTTATCCTTCGCAAGGCAGGATCGCCTCTGGTTACTCTGATGAGAAAAACTGTACAGGGAATGCCTAAGAAAGGATAAGAGGTGAATGGGATTTAGCGAGGTGGATGAGATTTATGGAGGTAGAAGATGGCAATTGACGTTGCATTTAAACTTTTGGGGAAGCAAGTATACGGAAGGGAGCTCTAGAGGCAGGAAGTACGAGAAAAACTAGAAATGTCGGTTACATGTAACTATTTTGACGGTAAAAGGGTGGGACCTAAATGCCAATCTAGTAGCACGTGTAAATTCATGTGTTCGGGACACCAGGGAAATAAACTTCTCAGAGAAGAGGCCGTGAAAATATTTGTAGAAAAGACAGAGGGAAGCCACATCCAGCCGGTGAGAAAGTGAATGAAGTCGAGCTGCTGAATAAGAATCGATTACGTTGCGGATATGCGTCGTGGTGCAGTGGTTATCGACTCGGAAAGAGAAATTGGGTAGTCGAGTTCGAATTCCAGTTGAATTCGTTGCATTCACTTACGCACAAATACCATTGGAAAAGTTATTAATCCGTCTCTTCCCTTCAGTTATAGGTTAAGTAACGGGACAAATTGGGTTATATAGCCTTGGTTGGCAACCAGTCTACCGTAGAAAATAATGGCAACCTCCTGCGTAGAAATGACTGACTGGGCAGAAGTTTATCCCATCTTCTGCCCAGTCAGTCATGTCTCTTTCGGGACATGATCGGACAAACGTGTAACACGTATGGCACTTAACTGACTGACTGAATATAATAGTTGAACATATGATTAAGGCCTCTACTGGGCATAAAGTGGGGGATCAGTTTTATATTGTTATGAAGTAATAAACTGATCCCCCATTTATTACTATATAATAATATAATACATATCTTCCCTTTCTAGCTATGAGTCAAATAACAGGACAGATTGGGTTCTATAGCCTTGGTTGGCAACCAGTCTACCGCAGAAAGCAGTGGCAACCTAATGCGGGATAATCTTCTGCCCAGTCAGTCATGTCTCTTTCGGGACATGATCGCACAAGCATGTATCACGTATGGCACTTGACTGACTGAGTGACGTTGCAGATCCAGATTAATGATGTAATTCCGATGTTTCGTTTAAGGGAAAGGGGATGCCGGGTAGAAAATAATCCAATTACTGGCACGTGAACTTTTTTGGAGTTTGTGAAAGATGGAAAGTTAGATTTGAGCTTTACCAACGGAAACATGTCAGCAATATTCATTTTTTTATATGTGGCTCTTGTAAATATACCTAGAACACGATACTAGGTGCCAGAAACTTTCTGGAGCGGCCTCACAGAACGGTTATTTTATTTAACATTTATTTCGATGGACCGTATATACGAGTTCCATTTGAGATCTTGGATGAAACTCTATCCACAGTAAACATTCCAGGCAACGTTACAACCGTTCATTGTGACTGAAAAAACTTCAGAGCCTGCTCGATTATGAACTGAAGAAAATTCAGAGGCTGCAAACTTATCGATTGTATGCAACTAGAGAGAAGTTTATTTGAATTCTTCATTGTAGACAAATAAATTAAATATATATAATCATGAAATGATTTGTTTGAACATTGTTATTAATCGATTCTCGTATTTGAGTAGATATTCTGTTTTTAATCAAACACTAAATATTTATTTTTACCAGCCTAATTATTTACAATAAGTTTTTGTACGAAATGTGCATCATTCGGCAGGATTCGAACCTGCGACCCATATCAACATTGTATGTTTACATTTGTTGTCATTACGATACATTTCAGAGCAGAGATGTTTATTTGCATAGAATCGAAAATTGTGTTATATAGGCAGGATTTGACTTCATTTAGACTGTGGTATCATTCGTGGTCGAGTGTTTTAAGACACTCCAGATCAATTGGTGGCTTCCCCTATGTTGATAGGGATCGCAAGTTCGAATCCTACCAAATAACGCACATTTTCGTACAAAACTTTATCGTAAATAACCAGGCCGCAGAAATAAATATACTGTTCGATTAAACACAGAATATCTACTCAGATACGAGTATCGATTAAAAATAATGTTCAAACAAATAATTTCAATATGTCGGCTGTTAAAACTATTTCGTTAATCTTCGGGATTTTCCGTAACATATATAATCATATAATTGTGATTAAAAATAACATTATTCGAACTGAGAATAAAGCTTGCTCGAAATTTTCATCCTTTGTCCTGAGTATGACGATAAACTACAACCAGCAGCAAGACCTCTGTGATAATTTTTTTTAAACATATATTGTTAAATATAACAGACAATGTATGCCTATTGTGTTTAATCATGAGTCGTTCTAAACATCGTATTTTGGCTTTAATTACAGGTGAAAATAAAGACAAAAATTTTCCAACATCAGAAGGTTTTAAGGAGTGTTGAACCACCTCTTAATTATGTTGTTCCCTATTAGACTTCCAACTATAGGCAAATATTTAACCCCTATAGTGGGATCAAAAACTATGAAATTATAAAAATAAATTTTGATAAAAAAAAATAGCAGCAATACATGTTCATAGTAAAAAGTATTTTTGGGAAAAAAGTATTACCAGGAATAGATTTTTGGGGTAGAAATTACCAGCAGTTAATTTTGAAAAAAAATACAATCCATTCATTTTTGTAAAAAAAAAAAAATTACTAATGCTCCCAAGAAAATTAAATTTCGGCATTAAATGACCCATAAGGAGTTGATGTACCGATAAAAAAACAAACAAACAAAAAATTTTCAATCATTTCCTGAATTTCAATTTTTTGTATACACATCTCGCGCTGAAATTTGCTAAAAATGTTCGATAAAACTAAGCTAAATCCTTTATTTAATAACTTTTTATCCTCTAATATATTTATCTTCAACGTGCGCAAAGAATTAATAAGATTGAAAGGCATTAATGGCAGAGAAGCATTAAATTCTCTGTGTAAATTTAAGAGAAACGGTAATCATGTGCGTTGTAGTGTAATGGATATCGACTCTGAATGGGAAATTGGTAGAGCCGAGTTCGAATTCCAGCTGATCCCCTTGTAGCCACTCATGCTCAAATACTCTGAAGATTTCTTCTTCCTCAATCTATCAATTTGGACCTTCCATCATCAAGGATAAATTCTTTTGGACACCGTTTTTTTTTTTTTTTTTTTTTACATTTACCTTTACCTCTCGTCTCGCTGCAACGTCTTTCTTATTACTGTTTTTATTCTATTTTATTTTGTTTTCCCTTCTTTTTCATTCTTGTGCTTTCTAGCATAGACTATGCTTCCTTTTGTTTTAATTTCCTGTCCTTTATCACTCCCTACCGTTTTTTATCCACTCTCGGCAACGTGATAAGGCCACGAGAGTGTCTTTTGGCGGGATCTTCAGGTTCTCTCTGTTGGTCCCTGTACCCACACGCACTATTCACCTCTCCACCGTTTCATATAAATTTGTGATGTTGATTTCATTCTTCTTTAACCTTTTCATCTCTTCTGTATTGTAAACGCATTATTCTGGCACAACGAATAATTGTTACCTCTTTATCTCTGTGATGCTCGTTCTTCTAGTCCAAAAATAGATATTTTAGAAAAGAAATAAGGACCCTTTTGTCCAGCATTTGCTCAGCCGCATAGTCAGGCCTTTACCATGTCCAATGTTGTAATTGCTATTTTTTTATAGAAACGCTGAGCTGCATTTCCAAATTTGTTGCCTTGTTAAAATTAAAAACGCTTTTACTGCTATATCAGGCCTCCTCATGGCCGCTGGTAGGAGTAGTTAGCCTTTCCTTTTCTTCTTTGAATTCGCTTGCTCTCTTCCCTGTTTCTAGCCTTTCCTTTTCTCTCTTTTATTTCTGTCTTCTTCGTCGCAGTGGGCTCATCTTTGTTTTGTTCATTTTTCTTTCAGATTTTTTACCTAATTCGAGGAATAATATCTTTCGTTTTTTAATGAAATTCGTCTGTGTGTTCTTGCAAATTTGAGTTAAACTGGCTGTCTAAGCAGAATGATTTTCAGCATTTTGTCCAGGGCAGCACACCATCTATGAGTTAAATTGCAGTAAGCCACATGATAGGTGAACACAGCAAGATGAAATTGCCTGCAGATATAAAAAGTGACAAAATCTACTGTTAACTGTAGGAAACAAATTGTCTGTTAATTTGAATGTCTCCAAAACGAAACTGATTTGTTAATAATCTGAGGGACCTCTTTTTGCCTTCCATTAACATGGCTGACGCTAAAATCCTGCTCCTGATTGCGCCTTCTCGGGCTAACGCTTTCTGCTGACATGTAGTAGGGAGATAATATTAGATCAATTGCTTGGTCCCTAAAATAAAGTTGGCAAGCTAGAGAAAGTTTCTCTTCAGAATCTATTTTACTTATTTATAAATCTACCATTCGTCCATCCTTTGGATATTGCTGTCGCATCTGGTTTGGTGCATCTGCTATATCTTTAGAGATTCTTGAAAAATTTCAAAGAAAATCTGCAATGTTATTGCGTCCTGTCTTCAGTCATTTTCCCACCGCCGTAATGTAGTATGAATTCACCTTGTATTGCTCAGGTTAGGGTTAATTAGTAAGAACTGACTACTAAATCATTATTTATTTTTACTTCTAACAATGTACTTTTTTAAATAGTTTGCAAAAGAGTTGATAAACCGTAGAAAATGAATGATTGAATCAATCAATTTAGTTTGCTAAAGTTTTTAAAAAGTATAGAGCTTTTCAGTAAAGAAACTTTGTTACTGTTAATGTTTTACTGCCATTATATACTACTTGTCAAGACAAATGGTTAGATTCTAAGACAATGGATTGATTTTCTTTTCTATTCTAAATTCTCTCCAGTTTACGTCGGGGGTGACAATTTGGTAAAGCATGAAACGCCAGGATTTGTTATTAGAGGCAACAACTTGAACAACATTGATTTTCTTTTCTATTCTAAATTCTCTCCAGTTTACGTCGGGGGTGACAATTTGGTAAAGCATGAAACGCCAGGATTTGTTATTAGAGGCCACAACTTGAACAACATTGATTTTCTTTTCTATTCTAAATTCTCTCCAGTTTACGTCGGGGGTGACAATTTGGTAAAGCATGAAACGCCAGGATTTGTTATTAGAGGCCACAACTTGAACAACATAAGGTATGCAGATGATACAGTGCTGATTGCAGACACGGAAAGGAAACTACAAGACCTCCTACAGAAGGTATCGTTGGAGAGTGACAAAAAAGGACTACAAATAAATTTTAAGAAAACTGAATGCATGGTCATCAGCAAAAGGTGCAACCCAAAATGCCAAATACAGTTAGGGGATACAAAAATCAAGCAAGTACAAAAATTAAAATAACTAGGAAGTGTTCTAACAGGAGATGGAAAGTGCGACAAAGAGATCCGAATTGGCGTGGCAAAGGACGCGTTCCAGAAGCCGAGTAAAGTACAAACACACAGGAAAATGTCACTAGAAACAAAGAAAAAAGTGATGGATTGCTATGTGATGTCAGTTCTTCAATACGGCAGTGAATGCTGGACAATATCATCGAAAATGAAGACAAAACTTGAAGCAGCGGAAATGCGGTTCTACAGAAGGATGCTACGGATATCGTGGACTGAGAATGCAAGCAACTATGAGGTGTTGGAAAGAATAGCAACAAAAAAGAAATTAATACTGAGCATCAGGAAGAGACAACTGAAGTTCCTGGGACACGCAATGAGGAGGGAGAGCTTGGAGAACCTGATACTGTTAGGCAAGATAGAAGGAAAAAGAGACAGAGGAAGGCAGCGGATAACATATGTGCAGGACCTGATCAGGTAGATGACGGGACGGGGGTTGCGAGGTGTAACTGGAGTAAACATACTAAAAGCCACAAGGGATAGGGAGACGTGGAGAACCATGATCGCCTACGTCCTGAAGGGACAGGGCACATAGAAGAAGAAGATATTTTTAATGCCATTTCTTAAGTATTCTGTGTAATGAACTGAAGATTACTACGAGATTGAGACAAAACATAAAGGTACAAACTAATAGTTGTTTAACGGAAAATAAATTTAAATCAATCGTTTAAAAGAAGATTCGATATTAAAAAAATCATCACAAACCAATTCCGTAAAGTCAAAGACAGTATCGATATCAACTAACTGAAGCCGCTCATATGAGATATTTTTGATGAATGACTCCTATTCTTAGAATGAATTCTTCCGATCACACAGTTCCCACGACGCATATCGTGTGAACACCTCTGCAGCGAAGATATGAAGGGTTAGTGGCACGGGTTAGAAAAGATGGTAGAACTAGAGTGACAAAGTAAGTCGATTTCTTTACAACACAGACACTTTGATTCCAAGTGGTTTCCGAAAACAGAATTTGTATTTTTCCTGGAAGTTGCAAAAATTATAGATTTTCCTCAACTTTCCGAAACGCTTTAAACAGAAGCCTTTTTTTTCGATATATTATGACATATTTCCTTAAAGTTTATATTTTCTTGATTTCGGAAGAAACTGTAACATTTTCTCATCAATTTCAGTCAAATTTGCACATATGAGAATTTATATATTATAATTATAATTTAACCTTACACAATGTGACGGTTTTTTTTTTATTTTTGATTTTTTTGTTTCTTTTTGTTAATTGGTTAAACTCGATTAGCTGAAGATATTATCACATGAAAATGCTTTTTACAGGTCGTTGGATGCAAAGCCCAGGCAGGTAAGAAATGTAAAAATCTGGGAAGTGTTCTGACAGAGAACGGAATGTGCGACACTGAGATCCAAAGGCGTGCTGAGATTTTTAGAAAAATTGTAATCATTTCAACCCAAGCAAACGTAGTTTTAATACCACCGATGCGCAAGGGGGTACATAAGAGTAGAGTGATGAAAAAGAGGAACAAATTATAGGGGGTGTCAGAGAATGGGTAAGAGGAAGATGAGAACACTGGTATGGAGAGAGCTGAAGAGAGTAGAGTGGACAAGGAAAAGAACATGAGGGAAAGAATGCGAGGCAGAGAGAGAGAGAGGAGATGACAGTTGACTTTACATTTAAATTATTGAAGATTGTACCTGTCTGGGAAGCAAGTATACGGAAGGGAATTCCACAGTCGGGAATTGCCTGAAAAGAAGCTGTTAGAGTAGAATAAATGTTGCAGGTAGATTTTATTGGGTTCATTGTAAATGTGTGCCCCACAATTTCTTCAATCCACGGATGTGTTCACTTGTTTTTTTTTTTGTTAAGCTCAGACGTCGCGTGACCTTTATATGTATCTAAACTTATTTATAAATGGAACTTTGTCTGTGTGTGCATGTGTGTCTGTGTGTGTGTGTGTGTGTGTGTGTCCGTTAGCTATAGACTCCGAGACGGCTGAACCGATTTTCTTAAAAAATTACACAGTTGTACTATAAGCGTCTGCAAGTGTTCTTAGATAGGTTTTGTGTCGAAAATCGATAATCGAAAAAATCGGGTTAAAGAAGGAGTGGTCCGATTGTAATCAAATTTGATACACTCATAGACATAGACATAAGAAACGATATTCAGAAGTTTAAAAGTTGCAGTTCTTACGATAGTGCAGAAAATCGATAATATATATATATATATATATATATATATATATATATAAAAGCCAAGATGTTTGTGTGTGTCTGTTTATCTGCCTGTATATCTGGAAATATTTTTCAGCCCTTTTATTTTAGTTTCTGCTTCGGGTTTGGCTCTAAGTAGGTATAATTGTAGTTCTTAGTCTCAGCCATGATACCATTTTCTCAGAGGACTTATTTAGCCTTCAAAATTCAGTTTACGACGAAAAAAACTTATTTGATATCGATACCAGGAAATCAAAATTTGACTTACATTCATTCATTTTTCTTTCAGTGTACGGTTTCGCTTTAACTGGAAACAACTATTGCTTTTTAGTCTTTCGTGCCAAAGAGTCTGCCAAAGAGTCTGAGCTCCAGGACCATGGATGAGTTTTAAAGCTTTCATTACACCCGAGCAACGCCGGGCTATACTGCTAGTCTATCTATATTTCATATCCTACCAAAGTTTGTGTCTATTTCTCGTTATCATCGGCTCTTTCCTCTCAGCTCTTTCTTTCTCTCATGTCTTCCTACGCTTTTTATTTCCTATGTACCTCTCTTTCCTTTTAGATTTAACCCCCTTTTTTTTCGATTTCTTTTTTTATTATTGTTTTTCTTTCCTTTCTAGGACTTTACCTCGTACAATTTTCCAAAATAAAGTGAGATTTTTAGTGTTCTTTTTCAAAAATAACATTTAATACCATCATTATTAAATACCTGATGAGACATTGTTTTTTCGGTGACGAAACAACAAGTACAATTTTGTAGTAGATTGCAGTTTGTACATGTTCTAAACTATAACTTATAATAAACATTCATTGCTCCATTTTGATATTGACGACTGTTTTAAATTAATGTTTTGAACGTTGTTAATACTTTCTTTGTTCACTTGGATATATATATATATATATATATATATATATATATATATATATATTGTGTGTGTGTATTTTGGCAGCATTTTTTCATTAATACAGGTTTCATTGAATAATATAGACAAGTTAACACAAGGAAAACACTTGTTGAAAATATGCATATACTTAGACAAGAAAATAATAAACGAAAACTTAAAATTCTAGAAGCTATCTACATCAAACAGTTTAAACCTAGGCTAAATAAAATAAATTTCGACACCTCTACTAACATACTTCAATGCCTATAATCGACTGGAGAAGTCATAGTTATTATACTTACCCCCTACACCATAGTAGCAGAAGTTACCAGACCAATCCCTCATGCCACTATACACTCAATTGAACAAAAAATCCACTACCACCATTTCTTCTCGGCCTACAGCCATGTGCAACACAAAAAATGGACCTGTCTAATTTTCTCTGTATAACTCCACTCTGTTAATAATAATTTAAATGCTCTATGTTCACTGAACATTAAATGTTCATCCTTTGATAATGGCTTATGTAAGCTGAAAGCTCAGACCTGATTAAAAAAATCAACAATTATTGCGATTTCTTGTCATCTTTCCATGACAACACTATCAAGCTAATCAGATCATACGAACGGATCTTACACAAAATAAATAAAACTTGTCTATATTATTCAATGAAACCTATATTAATATATATATATATATATATATATATATATATATATATATAAAGTTCAAATAGTTTGTCTCTTTAATTGAACAGATCCATGCTGACTTCGAAGTTATGTAAGAACACCATATGATGCTCTCATCCGTTAGGGCAATCTGCAAATAGCCCTAACGAGTGAGAACATCATAACAGTGTTTTTTTGCAAAGCTTCAACATCAGCATGAATCTGTTTAATTAAAGTGACAAACTCTTTTTAATTGTCAACGCTCTATCCCCACCCCGATATTGAGCACTTTACGATAACGTACCTGCTTGCCAAACTTCTTTTATCAGTAAAACTACTGAAAAACAACAACCTTGCCGCTAAACATTATCACAATCAAGCCCTATATATTAAAAAATTAAATGCCGGACAGAGAACTCCGTATTCTAAACCTATCGGTTCTCTTCACCTGAATATATATATATATATATATATATATATATATATATATATATATATATATATATATAGACACGTAGAGACTGGTAATGGAAGTTTTACAATTTCTTGTATTTTATTTTTTGTTATTGTTATTGTTTTATTTTATAATGTAACTTTTATATTTGTATTTTTACCGTAAAGTTTCTTTTTGACTTTCATTTACACTTTGTTCGACCAATACTATAAGTATTAATTTTATATCTTTAGAAACAAATTAAATTCTAGCTAAGGGTGACGTCATATATGGCAATGAATGCTAAACAATCTCCTCATAGATGAAGAAGAGATTTTCAGTCAATTTCGACATCCTCTACTTCCAGTATTATTTGGTATCGTAGAAGGAAAGTTTCATGGCCGCGGCTAGCATTGCTAAATTATCTTTTTGTTACAGCAAAAATATTTTACGTGTTTTTCAATTTAAAAACTACAATTAGAAACTACAATTCCTCCCCAAGTAAATTATCAACAAATGTTTGTTCGGTTCAGTTACTGTGTTAAACGCTGCACTTCACATTTATTTTCAACAATTTGATGGTTTAGTCTCAAGCCGATCATCTTAGAAGATTATTCTGTTCATACTGTTTACTCTTTGAGCGCTCTGGGATGGCTGGCTTCCTTTTCACCTTCTCTGTTTCGCATCATGACAAAGTTTCAGCCTGCACTACAAGTTTATGTTATCGTAGTGTAGTTTCAGTGTACATCAGTGCATCGCAGCTTGATGTTATTAACTTAGTGTAACTCGCGATACTAAGTTAATAATACTAAGTTAATAACGCGAATGTGCCTTGTTGTGCAGTGGATATCGACTCCGAACGACAAATCGGGGTGCCGAGTTCGAATTCCAGTTGACTTCCTTGCATTCACTTACGCACATATACCCTTGGGAAAGTTATTAATCCACCTCTTCCCTCCAGTTATGGGTTAAATAATAGGACAGATTAGGTCCTATAGTCTTGGGTGGCAACCACTCTACCGCAGAAAGCATGATCGAGACCTGATCGCCAATCCGTTTATCATGTATGACACCTAACAGACTGATTGATAAGTCGCGATGCCCCTATTAACTTAAAATCGAGTGGAAAATTAATTTAATCTTTTTATGGCAGGTTTTTAGAACTGCTTTTTAAAAGATAAATACAAAAAATAGATTCTTTAACAAATTTTTAGATCACCGAAATGAGTAATGAGATTGCAAATATATTACATGAAAGCAAATGGTTTGTTGACAAATATTTCTTAAGTTTAGGAAAAAATTAAGCAGTACTACAGGATATTCGGAAAGTCACTGTGCATTGTATTTTTGTTAAGAGAAATGATTCTATATAAAATACAGGAAACGTGATGGCCGTTAGCATCAACAGAAGCTTGGGTCCTGATTTCGTTTTTGTCGCTTTTCATATTCAGTTGCTTTCCGTTTTCATATCACAATTATGTGAATAGTTTTCATTTTCAAATATCTTTCCCCTACGCCAACTTTGGTAATGATTTTCTAAGACTCTGTTGCAATCTTTCAGACATATTTATCAGTTTATTGTCCGATAGTTTTGTTGTCCTTTCACAACGTTTAACATCTTCCACTGATCCCTTTCCCCAAATTTACCAACAAGCTTACGAACCTCATTGCAATTTGAAACAGGTATATCTGAAAATGTATCAGTAAAATGCTATCGCACTAAATTTACTATTTTCATGAAATACGTGTTCGACAATCAATACACTCTCTTCAGTCTTTAAAACAATATGGAGTGAAATCTGAAATATAAAAATATCACGAGAGAAATACACTAACCTTTCGAAGACCTGTACTTAAATTCAGTTGCATCAACAGGAGAGATTGTCCCTTAAAATTCTATCGTAGGTCCAAGGCTGTTGCTTATCTTCAACAATGATCTTTCTGATATCATCTTTTCCCAAGTATGCATCTCTGCAAATGACACCGCCATTCACTCCCGTCTCAATAGAAAGACTAACAAAATAAATCTGGCTGACGCTCTTAAAACGAAACTCCAATAAGTGGGTTAACTGGGACAGAAAATGTCTGGTAAATTTGAATGCCTCCAAGTCAAAGCTTCTATTCTTTACCCGCCATAGTGAAACTTTTCTGCAGGACTGATTCTATGCACCTTGTCCTTTCAGAATGTAGGCGTTCATAGATTTCTACGTCTCCCCATCCCTGGTACGCTTTTTCCTGTAAGACCACGCAACCCACGTTCTTTCATCCACCTGATCAGGTCCTTCAAATATGTTATCCGCTGCTTTCTCTTGTCTCTTTCTATCTGACCTGTTAGTATCAGGTCTTCCAAGCCCTCCTTCCTCACTGTATGTACCAGGAACATTAGCAGTCTATTCCTGATGCTCAGTATTAATTTCCTTTTCGTTTCCATCCTTTCCAAAACCTGATCATTACTCACATGCTCGATCCATTATATCCCCTGTGTAGGTACCTCCCTTACATAACAAAAAATCCAGCATAAAAAAGGTTAAAAAGATTCAAAACTTAATAAAACGAACTTTATTTATCCAAAATGTTTATAATATTATGAAGAGGAAAGATCAAAGTAAATTTTTTAATCCCTTTTAACATGTTCGAAATTTTGGCAGAAAATTTTTTGATTTGGCGTTAGCGTGGTCGGAAATATTTTACAATTGATTACGTAATTTTTTTTTATGTAACTCACTTTTTCTATGACAAACACATTAATTTGGAAATTCTCGCAAAAATCAAATATTTGTCGGATTTTAATGAAACTTTCAGTACTCATTCACAAATGAATAAAATTATTTTTGAAATTATTACTTTTTTAAAATATTGATGAAAATTATTTTTAACTCTGTTACCACCCACCCCCGCTTCTAGTAAATTCATGAAATTTTAATAAATTTTAATTTTCTGGGATTTTCTTTTTTATTAGTTAAACGCAAAACTCATCGGGAAATTAAATCATGTATTTTTTTAATTAAAATTATGATTCACTATACAAAAATCTTCTCCGAAGAGAAATATAAAAAATGCAATAAAACTTTGATATAATTTAATTAGATAAGCTTTTAATTGCTGGAATAAATAATAAAAATTAAGGACATTATAGTCTGAAGAAAAAAGATTTTTTTGATTACTAATAAAATTTTAAAAGAATTATTTTCATTTTTTTTAATTATAAATAATTCATAAAGTTTTTAAAATATTTTTAAAATCTTTTAAAGAACTGAATCGTTTTTTTTTATTAATTAAGAATTGATGATTATACTGCCTCTAAAGAAAATTAATAAAAAATTTTCACCCCGTATATGTTTAAAAAGAAAAAAAAATATTTGTGCAAATTCAAAGTTATAAAGTACGATGTTCAAATTTATAAAATACGGTGTTCCATAGAAGTCAAAATGATTTTATAAGTTAACAAGCGTTCTGGGTTATTCCCCCTTTAGCAGAGCATAGAAGAACGCAATTTCAATCTTACGATATTTTATTATCTACGTTTCTAAAATTTTTATTTATTCAGAAAGCATGTTCAAATGTCTGGCTATAAATCTAAACTAAAATTCTATAAAATATTATATAAGTGCTGAAATTATTATGTTAAATTTTTAATTTTACTATTTAGTTAAAACTCCACCTCAAAAAAAAATTAAAGTTTTTTACCACGGTTGGTCACCATACATTGCGTTTCTGTCAACATCCGGTAGCAGTCATCTGTCAGCACCTCCATGACTTACATAACAAAAAAAAGGCCTACCGTAATTAATTTTTTTTTTATTGTAAATTTCTGGGAGTAAGCAATTATTAATTGATTTAAAACAGATAAAGTTAAGTTTTAATATTAAAATTTGACTTAAATAACGTGCCAGCGCGGTATATTTTATTTTATCAGAATTTTTAAAAACAGAAATTTGGCTACTGTTTACGTAATGTGTCAATCAATCAAAAATGGCGGTATTTTTTCAAAACATTGAGAAAATTTTAAAATTTTAGATTTTAATCAATATAATTTCGGTTACAAATACACCAGTATGTTTTTTGCTTACTAGAATTATTCAATTTAATCTCTTGGCTTTCAATTAAAGCTAATTTTAAAGCTTGACGATAACTTATTTATTTTTCAAATTTAATTTAAATTTAGGTATAGAAAAATGACTGGACTCCATTGGAGGTACCTAACTTTTGTAGAACCACATTTCAGTTCAAGTTTTTTTTTCATCTATGATGATATTGTCCAGTATTCACTTCCATATTGAAGAACTGACATCACATAACAATCCAGTACGCTTTTCCGTATTTCTAGTCAAATTTTCCTGTCTCCTAATACTCTACTCAGCTTCTGGAATGCGTCCTTCGCCATGCCAATTCGCCTTCAGATCTTGGTGTCACACTTTCGGACTTCTGTTAGAACACTTCCTAGGATTTAAAAATTTTTGTACCTGCTTGATTTTCGTTACCCCTCATTTGTATTTGTCATTTTGGGCTGCTCTTTTTGCTGATGACCATGTATTCGATTTTCTTGCAGTTTATTTATAGTCCTTTTTTGTCACTCTCTTCAGCTACCTTCTGTAGGGGGTCTTGTAGTTTCCTTTTCGTGTCTGCTATCAGCACTGTACCATCTGCGTGCTGTATGTGGTTCAGATTGTGGCCTCCGATGACAAATCCTGGCATAACTTCTAGGGTCCTCAGAATAGTCTCGCTGTACAGGTTAAAAAGATCTGGTAAAAAGACACATCCTTGTCTTATGCCCCTTTCTATCTTTGTATATCTGCTGAATCCGTTACCTGTGCGTATGCAGACAGTTTGCCGCCAGTAGAGATTCTTGTTTACTCTTTCTTTAGTCTCTTGAAAAGCAGCACACTGCGTCTACTTGTCTACATTTTTTCAACCTACCCGCAATGTAAGCAGTCCTGCCTTGGCATCTCAACATCAGTCACTTTCTCACCAACGTGACAGGGCTTCACTCTGTCTTGTCTACAAATATTTTTATGGCAACTGATCTGATAAGATTTTTCATGGTGCCCCGACCACGTAAATTTAAGCGCACTACTATTATCAAAAGCGGATGTGCGTTGTGGTGCATTTGATATCGGCTCGGAACGAGAAACCGGGGAGCCGAGTTCGAATTTCAGCTGAATTCATTGTATTCACTGACGCGCAAATACCCTTGAGAAAGATATTAATCCGTCTATTCCTTCCAGTTATGGGTTAAATAACAGGACAGATTGGGTTCTATAGCCTTGGTCGACAACCAGTCTACCGCAGAAAGCAATGGCAACCTACTGCGGGATAATCTTCTTCCAAGTCAGTCATGTCTCTTTAGAGACATGATCGCCCAAAGCGTGTATCACGTATGGCACTTAACTAACTGACTAATATATTTCTGATATTTTTTATAGAAAATGATTCTTGTGTAAACTAAACATATGGCAACTTTTTTTTACTCTTGCATAATTTGAACTGAAAGAGACATGATCGCCCAAGCGTGTTTCACGTATGGCACTTAACTGACTGACTGACTGACTACTATCTAGGTCCTACTCTTTTTTATCGCTGAAATAGTTAAATGTAAATTCAACTCGAACAGTTTTTTCTTTCTAGCACTCCCAGTCTGTGGAATCTTTTTTCCGTTTACTTCTTCCCTGATAGCTGCAAACTTCACAAATTTAAATGCAACGTCAATTGTCGTTTTCTATCTTCTTGAATCTCGTTCATCATTTATCTTTTCTTCAATAACCCCTGTTTACAGTTATTTTTTTGTTTATCTCATTGTAATCGCCTGCATATTAGTGGCGGTTTTGCCTTGCATGAGGTGAAATGATAAAAAAATTCTACTCAAGAGCAGGATAAAAAAAGAAGAAAATATACAAAAATAAACCTCATACATCTACAACTGGCATTTTCAAATTAGGTAATATCAATATTCAGGAAAGCACGTTACTCACATATAAAGATCTATGCAAAGCTGTCTGTTTTGGTTAGAGCTTTTTGGTGAACTCTTCGACTCACTTAGTGGGAAAACTATGTAGAGATAGCTAGCCTGTTAACAGCCTTCATTTCTATATCCCTCTCTCTACTCTTTTCTATATCCCTCTCTTCCCTCCTTTCTGTATGCCTCTCTCTCTCCTCCTTTCTATATCCCTCTGTCCTGTCCTTTCTATATCCCTCTTTCCCCTTTCTTTCTATATCCCTATCTCCCCTTATTTCTATATGTCTCTCTCCCTTCTTTTCTCTCTCTCTCCCTCTCTCCTCATCTTTCTTTATCCATCTCTTCCCTAATTTCTATATCCCTCTTTCCCCTCTTTTCTATATCCCTCTCTCCCCTTCTTTCTATATGGAACTCTCCCCTCTTTTCTATATCCCTCTTTCCCCTTCTTTCTATATGGATCTCTCCCCTCTTTTCTATATCCCTCTTTCCCCTTCTTTCTATATCCCTCTTTCCCCTCTTTTCTATATCCCTCTCTCCCCTTCTTTCTAAATGGATCTCTCCCCTCTTTTTTCTATCCTTCTTTCCCCCTTCTTTCTATATGGATATCTCCTCTCTTTTCTATATCCCTCTTTCCACTTCTTTCTATATTGATCTCTCCCCTCTTTTCTATATCCCTCTTTCCACTTCTTTCTATATGGATCTCTCCCCTCTTTTCTATATCCCTCTTTCTCATTCTTTCTATATGGATCTCTCCCCTCTTTTCTATATCCCTCTTTCCACTTCTTTCTATATGGATCTCTCCCCTCTTTTCTATATCCCTCTTTCCCATTCTTTCTATATGGATCTCTCCCCTCTTTTCTATATCCCTCTTTCTATTTCTTTCTATATATCTCTCTCCCCTTTTTTCTATATCACTCTTCCTTCCTTTCTATATCCCTCTCTTCCCCACTTTCTATATCCCCTTCTCCCCTTCTTTTTATATGCCTCTCTCCCTTCTTTTCTATCTCCCTCTCTCCTCATCTTTCTTTATCCCTCTCTTCCCTCTTTTCTATATCCCTCTCCCCTCCTTTCTATATCCCTCTCCCCTCCTTTCTATATCCCTCTTTTTCCTACCTTCACTTCCTAGAAGAAAGTATATAATTTCTGTGTCTCTCACCACTGAAATAAGACGAGGAAAAAATCATAAGAAAATTGTTCGCTGTTTAATCCATAGATAATGTAGCATTGAAGCCCGAGAAATTTATAATAAACTACAGCAAGCCAGGGACAATATGCAAGGGAATACAAATTCAAAGACAATTTGTAAGATTTCTTTTTTCACCAATATGCAAATACAGTGCTGTTAATTTCTGCATTAATCTAATATTTCGCGAGTACTATTTACTCGTTTCAAGGGCTTCACCAACTGGTAAAATTTCTGATAACCACGTGAATGCGTTTTATTTTTTGCTGACTGTTTCAAAATAGTTATTGACATGCCGCAACTGAGTCAAGTAAAGTCAGACTTGTGCGGAATAATAAATCAATGGCTGCCAACATGGCAACGAATAAACTTTTGGCTGACATTCAATAGGAAAGCTTATCGCGACATGTCTGCACCTACCAACCGCTGCACTGCTTATGCACACGGGGAATTCATATTTGCTTAAGTCAACGAACTTAGTCGAAATTAGATTGTTATGGGTGCGGTGATATCACAGGTAGGATCTATGAAAGAAATAAGCGAAAACATTCATTTCGTATTTGGATATACAGCAACGCAGCAAATAATGATTGTAACTGGGTGTGCTTACAGCCAGTATGTGGGTGCTGGCGCATGTGCAGGCAAGGTAACGGTGATCGACATTGAAAGAAAAATCAGAGAGACCAGTTCAAATTATGCAAGAGTAAAAAAAGTTGCCATATGTTTAGTTTACACAAGAATCATTTTCTATAAAAAAAATATATTAGTCAAGTGCTATACGTGATACACGCTTTGGGCGATCATGTCTCGAAAGAGACTTGACTGACTGGGCAGAAGATTATCCCGCAGTAGGTTGCCATTGCTTTCTGCGGTAGACTGGTTGCCGACCAAGGCTATAGAACCCAATCTGTCCTATTATTTAACCCATAACTGGAGGGAAGAGACGGATCAATATATTTCCCAAGTGTATATGTGAGTAAGTGAATGCAGTGAAGTCAACTGGAATTCGAACTCGGCACCCCGATTTGTTGTTCCGAGTCGATATCCACTGCACCACAAGGCACATTCACAAGAATCATATTCTGTGAAAAATATCAGAATTGTACTATAGTTAGAGCAATAGAGATAGATCCCAGTTCCACTGGAGTAATAAAAAAATAGACAGAGATTAGGTTCATGTGGTTAAACTAGTTTTTTTTTAATAGAGTTAAAAAAATAGAAATATGTGCAGATTTTACTAGATTTGAAATAGTAGACATAGAACTGGATTACACTCGAGTTTAAAGGGTCATGGCCACATTACGCCAAAACACCGGTTCCCATCGGATCACCGAAGTTAAGAAACCTCGAGCCAAAAAGTATTATGGGAACATTGGTCAAAAATAATTGTTCGAAAACAATTGTTCATAAAATATTTATTCGAATTTATAATTTTTTTTATATTTCTGAGATGTGATAGTATTTACATTATTTACATTATTCGGACTATTGTCCTCATCTTCGTTGCCCTGTCACTCGAGTAAGTCTAAAATTGACTGTATGGTGAAAGAAAAAAAATTAAAGTAATTGTTTCAATTAATTTGCACAAAAAATAATAGTTTGAATCTTCCTTAATGAATTATAAGAGTTTAGACCTAATAAATCTATAAAGATTACATTTAGTAAGAAATAAAAAGAGAAAAAAACACTTTGTTTTTGTTACATAGGATCAATGATATTATCATAATTTCATAAAAGAGGAAATTCCGACGCACTTTATTTTACCACATGTTCCATTCGTCTTGAAGACGCTTACTTCTTACACATAACCAAAACGCGTTGTCTATAAAAGCATTTGCCCCTTGTAAAAGGTTTTTTCCAATAGGAGATCTCAGTTATGGTTATTTGACAATTTCTTCGAGCACATCACCCCAAACATCTGGCCACCTAACTCCATAGACTGCAACCGTCGTGATTATAATGTGTGAGACGCAGTTAAGCCCAACGGAACTCATTCTAACACCAAAGATGAACTGAAGGCAAGAATTATAGCGGCGTTCAATAACTAAAAGATTGTTCAGAGCAGTTGCAGAAGATTCCGAACTCTCCTGGAGGTTGTGGTTGAATCCAATGACGATTTTATTAAATACGTTTACTCTTTAGTATCTCAATATATATTTGAATAATTTTGGCAAATATATCTGCCAAAATGAGATGTCTGTGTTATTTTCGTTTTTGCGTAAATCAAACAACAATCAACCGATCGCACTCTGTATACAGGGGTGTGTACTACAATCCGGAAAAAAACTACATATACTGAAAGAAACATTGTGTTTATTCAGAATGACAAGTATTTACATGACAAAATGCTTTATACCATTCTTGTCTGATCTCTCTTCTACCATATTATTCAATACACCTGCAATTGGCCACAACCCCGATGATGGCAGTTCTCAGAAAATCGATAGTATTGTGTGCACGTTTGTTGGTCTGTCTCTCAAGTACGCCCCATAGGTAATAATCACAAGGATTCAGGTCTGGGCTATTAGGGAGCCAGAAATCCTTGACCAGAATATGTCCAGATTCTCGTCACACCAAGCCTGAACCAAATTGGACGGATGAGCAGGAGCTCCGTCCTGTTGGAAGAACCATGACTTCCCTGCAGCTACCTTAAAAATCCATGGTTTCAACACATTCTTCATGACATCCAGGTAGACCTCCTTTGTCATGGTCTGACCTTTGCCAAAGAATTGGGGAGGCATGACTTTCCCTTCATCGGAGATAACAACATTGGTGGTCCTGTGTTTTTCTCTGAGGGGTCAAGGACTCAACTTTCAGCCTTACCAGACTCTTTGAAGGTCTTGGCAATGCCGTACACAGTCGATTTTGGGAAATGAAAAAAACTCAACAATCTCTTTGGGCGTGCGTCCACAATGTAGGGCCAAAATAATTGCAGTACGGCGCTCAAGCTCACTGAACATTTTGGTTAATTTGTTTTTAATCCAACAGATTGTTGTCTCAAAATTCTGAAACAAGAAAAAAAATGAATGTTTAATATGGTAGTCATTTTATTCCAAGTTAAAGTTATTCCACACACTACTATACATATTATATATACACACTAACCAAATAGCGACTGACTGGAGACAGTGGTTCAAAAAAGTGCTCAATGCACAGCCAACCCAAATCAACTGAATATGCAAAGCTAACAATATGTTAAAGAACAGAACACACACCACTGACTTGCTACCCAGGTTTCGATCAACCAGGTCTCTTTAGGCAAGTTCTTTAACATATTATTATATATATTAGTCATCCACATACAAGCCTGGAGAACTCAATTTATCACTGTGCAAAAGTATTAGGGCAACAACTATTTTATGTGTTATGAGGCATCAAAATAAAGTTTAATGTCCACCCCTGTCCTAACACTTTTGCACTCTACCGGTAGGGTGCAAAAGTAATAGGACAGGGGCAATTTTCCTAAAAACCTCACTGAAATTCAAATACAGGGTGAAAAGCCAAGTAAATTGCTAATAAATATTTATTATTTAAAACTAGGTTTAAAAGAAATGTATTAAAAAGAAGTTATATTTAATTTTTCTTATTTTCTATTAAACAAGTTATTTTGAAACTACTCATTGTTCCATTATCCTGGGATATGACTGACTTTTATCTTATTCCCTCCCTCTCGAATTGATAAATCTAATGTTACTTCGCAAAACATATTTTGGGAACAAATACAAGCTGTTTGGTAGGAGATACCATTAGATAGACTGAAGAAGCTTGTAATGTAATGTATTTTTTTTTTGTTGTTGGTTTTGAATGGAAATCATTTTTACAACCAACATCTAATATTGCCTGATGACACGATTCTATCTCGAAACATAGAAATTTCCATGTCGCAATGTACTTTTAATTCATAATTATATATATATATATATATATATATATATATATATATATATATATACTCTACTAGCCATAATTATAAGACCACCCAAGTGTCTTAAATAAATGCTGTATTTCAAACTATTAACAAAAGAACAGTTCTATTTTTAGTTGTCAATAAATATTAAAATAGTTTGAAATACATAATTTCTTTTGAAAAAAACTGGGGTGGCCTAATAATTATGTCCGGTAGTGTGTGTGTGTGTGCGCGCGCGCGCACGCATGTATTTCTCTTTCTCTATGTGTGTTTTTTGTATGTGTGTGCGAATATGTGTGTGTGAGAGAGAATACTAGTTGGAACATAAAGCAATGGAAATAGGTTAAACTTCTTAATGACATTTGTAGTTCTGAGAATGTACATCTTAAGTCTATTAACTGTTTTATGACCGGAATCAATAATAAAAAAAGGCATTAGGTAGGGTGAATGATAAACAGAAAAAAAAATGATGGTTATAGGTTAGATTGAATCATTAAAGAAAATAAAGTCACGCTCAGCATTCTCCCTACCTCTGCTTTTACGATTATTACCATATCAGTTCAATCATATCGATCTGTACCGTATTCCAGTTTATCAGTTTTATCAGTTTATATCATATTGATTTCTCTGTTTTGTAAATCCATTCAAACCGACACAGTAAACCGCTCTGCTTTGGGCTCTCACTATGATCGTTACTTGTTAAGAACTAAAAGGGATAATCGAAAAAGGAAGAAAAGAAAAAAATGAACTTCATGTTTGCAGTCAAAACAGGAAATATTTACAAAACAAAATGTTTCTGTATATAACAAAAATAAAACTAGTTCAAGACCTGAATTAACACATGTAATCTTATCAGTAACCAAGAAAAATATTTTCATCAGTTTAAAATATCAATACATTACCAAAATAATAAGCTTAAATAAAAGTAAAAGAATATTTTGTAACATTTCTTCAGTACCATACTTTAATTAATCTTAATTTCTTTTATCCCAAACAAATATCCGAAAACGTTTTTGCTTTCCCTCTGGATTCCCGTGTACGGATGACTAATGTGTAGGAGATGATATGCTGAAGACATTCTTAATTGGAATAAGAATGATCTTGAAAAAAAAATCACATGACGTATTAAGAGATTCAATTGATTGATGGATAGATTCGTTTTCTACGGCTTTGCAGTATATTTAACCCTGGAACACGGTCGGGAAAATAGTATTGTTATCACGGTCGTGGGTATATACCTCACGACCGTGTTACATGGTTAAAGCCAGAATGTTTTAGAAGATCAGAATTTGTTTTTTGAGATAATAATGCTTTAGTGATACAAATCTTACTATTTAATCCGTAGCTGGAGAGAAGATGAGGATCCATGTCATTTGACCAAAGTCAATATAAAGAACCCAAAGAGGATTGAAACTCGACACGAATTGCTTCTATTTATTTAGTACTTACGCTTTTCGCAAATTAAAGAATCAAAATTCCTTCAATATTTACCTTGAAAATATATATCCCGTTAATACTATCCAGGGAATATTAATGGAGCGTGGAAAATTGAATACTTGAGACAATTAATTCTTTAATGATTAATATACAATAAATTCCTTTTACAGTTAGAAAACGATTACTAAAATGCTTGTGTGAGTTTGTCCAGAAGATGTTAGGTCATGCAAGGGTTCAAACGTATGAGATACTCGAGTATCTGGCACGAATTTAACTATTAAGAGGCTTTTAGGAGATTGTGATCTTGTTTTATATAGTCGATAGGATTCTAAGTTCAAATTAAGTCAGTGCCATGTCCATTCAAAAATTAGAGAATCATGTCTCACCGCAGATTCCCTTCTTAGCTGTGAGACACCATGAACTCATAGGAATAAATGTAGAAGGGTTTTCCAGAGTTTACACAACAATTTTTCATTCAGATTTGTTCATTTCTGATATTTAACCCATAGCTGGAGGCAGAAGGGATAGATTCATGCCTTTCCAGAGGACAGTATGCGAGAACAAACGCATTAAGCAAGACCGGATCTTTAGTCCAATTCACACGTTAAAAATCGCAACACCACTTTGCGTATATTTCTTCACTGGATATTATGTGATACTCGATTGAGTGATCATGTCTCTTTTCGATTCATGATTGACCTGGAAGAAGAATTCCCTGCACATGTCTACCGCTATTTTCTGTCGCTACTTTATAGAATAGTTGCAACCAAGACTATAGGACCCAGTTGTCTTTCTATTTAATCTATAGATGGGGGACATATCTACCTTTCCCAGTGATATTTGTGTGTAAGTGTATGTAAACAACTAGATTGGAATTTGACATCGGATCCGGGTCATTACCAATCACCCCCGCCCCACATCCAAGCTGACAACACCTGATATTCACAAGCGATCACCCATCAAGGCACTGACCAGGCTTGACGGTGATTAACATCGACGATCGGACGAGAACCCGTGCTTCAACGTTATATGGCCATAAGCTTTTGATGCAATTCGTAAGAAGATCAGTTAAGTGCCATACATGATACACGCTTGGGCGATCATGTCTTGAAAGAGACACGACTGACTGGGCAGAAGATTATCCCGCAGTAGGTTGCCATTGCTTTCTGCGGTAGACTGGTTGCCAGCCAAGGCTATAGAACCCAATCTGTCCTATTATTTAACCCATAACTGGAAGGAAGAGACGGATTAATACCTTTCCTAAGGGTATTTGCGCGTAAGTGAATGCAATGAATTCAACTGGAATTCGAACTCGGCTCCCCGGTTTCTCGTTCCGAGTCGATATCCACTGCACCACAACGCACATCGTAAGAGGATACTAAGTGAATAATAAAAAAATAAGATATTTTAAAATTGGATTATTTTCTTTCACAGTGCTGGTTTATTTAGATTGAAAGTTAGTAAATAATATTTTCCTAAGTCCGTGGTGATAAGCTCAAACAAAATTACGACTTAGGATCGAATCTTCGACGACACAGTCGTTTGAACAGAAAGTCTGATCAAAATATATGAAATGAAGGCTGGTGCCACTTTAGACCTGATTGGTGGAAGATAAAGTCTGAAATCGAGATCAGGTCAATTAATGTATTACTTGCAAACTATCGCCTGGTATTACAAATTGACGTGATGCCAGTTTATAGAAATTGAGGAAAATTATACCTGGTTTCTGTTTATACAGAATCTTTTAAGCTGAGGGTGAAACAATTAAGGATGTGGCTTTCAGCTGGTCAGAATATTTTTTAATTTATAACTACTTCTCATCACATCAGACTAGCATAATGACCATAACCCAGTCGATGAAATAGTAGGCAGAAATAAAAACCTAAAAGAGACATGCATTAGACCCCCTCACACACGCGCGCATATATATATATATATTAATAATAACGAAATAGACTCTGTAAGTATGCAGGCCGTAAATTTATACTAAAATAAACCTCCGAAAAAACCATTAACAAACAGAACCTAAATCCGTTACAATCCGGTGTACTAAGACGTCGGATAAATGGGGAGAAAAAAAAGAAACCCGCGGAACAAGAACAAAACATTCAATACTCCGCAGTAAAGAAAAAACCCCAAACGGAACCAAACACAAGAAAAAGTGCTCAATACAAAGTACGAAAGAAAAGATACAATAGTAGAGCAAAAACACAAAAATCTAGAGTGAGCCAAAACCTACCGCGGTTTCACACTACGGATCGTCAGGGCAAAGGCTGAAACACTAAAGATAAAACCAAATAAATAGATATACACTAAGGTAGGGGGGAACCATACCAACATTTGCTTTTATCTTTAGTGTTTCAGCCTTTGCCCTGACGATCCGCAGTGTGAAACCGCGGTAGGTTTTGGCTCACTCTAGATTTTTGTGTATATATATATATATTTTTTTTTTTAATCGTATCACCCCGAGCAAGGCGGTAACGCCACTGATGTGCAGGGGGCTACGTAATAGTGAAAAGATTGGAAAAGAGAAAGCCGGAAACCACATCCTAAACAGGGAACAAGGGATGAGCTTCTTAACCTGTTCAATAGACATGGGTGGAGTGTGAACCGGGCGATAGATAGATTTATCTACTCCAATTATATATATATATATATATATATATATATATATTGTAAGAAAGTTATATCATAGAACACGTAGATTTTTAACCCACTGTTCATGCATTTACTTTTATAAAGAGTGTTCGATACAACGTAGAACTTAATATTGTTATGGTTTTTACAATGGTTTATAAAAGCAATTATTGGTAATATGTAAGTGGTAATGGTAAAATGATAAAAATTCTTGGTAATATGATATGTAAGTGATGTGTGGGATGGGAATTTAGTATGATTTAACCGGCAGTTTGTAACCTTAGAGATACAGCCTTGGGTTAGGAGAGGGCTGCGGGTTGCCTAGTTTTGGATAGGTCACTTTTTAGTTTTATCTAGATAATTCTTATATTGAGATGTAAGTTTTTTTTAAAAAAGGGTAGACACTTTTTATTTTACTACTATCTATGAGTGGATGGAATAGAGTGACTTTTAATGTTGTGTGAGTTTATTTTCTATTATTAATACGATATTGTTTTTTTTTATTTTGAGGATTAAACATGGATATTAATTTCCTTTTGGAGGGGATTATTTTATGTGAATGAGGTATTTTTTGGTTAATTAAATTTTAACGAAAAATATTTTCGATGTTTACATAACACTGCTAATTTATCTCTACGGTTCAATAGTTCGCCATTGTTGGGGTACTTTAGAATGTGTAGCTTTTCACTTAAGTATAAACTGTAGATGTCGTTAAGCGAGTATCGTTTTCACCATTTATTTTCCGCTTCCACTTATCATCAGATAAGGGGCACATGTTGCTCTGATACTGGGCTGTAAGGGGATGAGGGTGCAGTTCGCAGCCCAGCTCGTTGATGGTCTGCACCGTTTGGGGTGCTGTGTGAGGCTATGCGTTTTCTTGATCCTGGCCTTCGAGTAGGCAAGGGCATCATGGATAATTCTGTGTGATGTCCCAACAAATAGGCTTAACGTCCTCGCAGTGTCATCCACTGTCACCATTCTTACTGACTAAATGAGGTCATTGACTGATTCGATCATCTGAAAACAAACTTTATCCAAGTCTGTACAGAGACTGCGATAAATCCCTTGAACATGTCAAATGCAATAGATGTTGTACAAAACAGCTGATGTTTGACCGTGAGGTGAACTCAGGCAAGCGGTCTCTGTAAAGAGGTCGCTTGGTCAGTGATTTTCACTCGTTGATGTTAGACGCTGGTCCGGGCATAGAAAAGCGGTCGTTAACAGCAGGTAGTCACTGACGAAGAGAGTCGCCTACGGTAGGTTCCACTATATATATATATATATATATATGTAGTTAATGCAGAAAAGTTAGAAGTATCAGGTTAAAGAAGACTTTAGAATCAAGTTTGAATTTACGCATGAAACAGACTGTTAGCATACAGTGTTGATAGCTATGTCCAATTTGCTTATATACATGTAAATTATATTTCCTCATATATATAAGATTTATTGCGGGCTCTTTTCATGGGAACAAGCACCCTTTCAGTAATCATCGTAACAAGCGTTCAGGTGTAAGAATTTTCAACTGAGGATCAGTCTTGCATGAAAATTTACACATGCAGAACCTGAACTGTCTATCTTTTGATGCCACTGACTGAAATATATTTTTGCGCATTCTTTTCTTGCACCTCCCGACTGTAGAATTCCCTTCCACATACTTGCTTCCCCAACAGCTACAATCTCCAGGAGTTTAAAGGTAAGGTCAATAGACACCTCCTAACACACTAACTAGCACCCATTCTCTCAAACACTCTTCCCATCTACCCAACCCTCATCTTCGGTATCCTTACCCGTCTATCACCCTCCTTCTGACATTTCCTATATCTAACCACTCTTTCTCAACACTTTCCCCTATGTAAACCCCTAACCACTCTTTCTCATCACTTTCCCCTATGTAACCCCCGAACCAGTCTTTCTCATCACTTTCCCCTATGTAACCCCCTAACCAATCTTTCTCCTCACTTTCCCCTATGTAACCCCCTAACTACTCTTTCTAATCACTTTCCCCTATGTAACCCTCGAACCACTCTTTCTAATCACTTTCCCCTATGTAACCCCCTAACCACTCATTCTAATCACTTTCCCCTATGTAACCCCCTAACCACTCATTCTAATCACTTTCCCCTATGTAACCCCCTAACCACTCATTCTAATCACTTTCCCCTATGTAACCCCCTAACCACTCTTTTACATCACTTTCCCCTATGTAACCCCCTAACCACTCATTCTAATCACTTTCCCCTATGTAACCCTCTAACCACTCATTCTAATCACTTTCCCCTATCTAACCCCCTAACCACTCTTTCTCATTACTTTCCCCTATGTAACCCCCAACCACTCTTTCTCATTACTTTTCACCATGTAACCCCCTGCGCAACAGTGGCAGTGAAATGCCTTGCTTGGGGTGAAATGATTAAACAAAAATATTAGAATCCCTTGTCACACCACCAGCTGCGTATAGAACAGGGACCTTGTGGCAAAACTTCCTCGCAAGATGCATGTCCTCTGCGACTGTAAATGGTTTAGCAAAGCTGATCTTTGGAGAATACGTCAGACACCGTAAGCTATTTCAAGTATTCAGCTTTCCAGAGAATACCAGGATGAACACAGGAATTCGACTATCACACAAATAAGAATTCTAGCTATCACACACATACGACATTATTCTTGAAAGGGTCTGAGCCGAAATAACACATTATGAATTTCGAACTGTTTATACACAATTTCGAAACCATTATAAAACATATTTCGAAAATTAGAAAAATAAAATATAAAATTAACCAGATAGTCGAGAATCATTCTTTTTAATCAAACTTGTCTGTATATATATATATATATATATATATACGGAGTCGCTACCTCTGATTGACACCAAATCAGTCGAGTTTGATCCCAGCCAGAAGCAAGTGGATGTGTCAAGCCACACTGGAGTTGTGATATAGCGAAACAGGTCTATATGTGGACGACTAATACATATATATATATATATATATATATATATATATATATATGCGCTGGCATAAGGAAAGCTTATTCGTTTTCACATCCATTGGCACAATGTCAGCAAGGGTTCAATATAAGACGTCGAAACTCTCCTGCGCCACAGAAACAGTCAAAAGCCGAATCCCCCTAAATTTTCTTCATTCTTTCATTGATGAAACTGCAATATAAGTAATTATTAAATATTTATAAATTCACTTGATGCACATGTTATTGTGCAGTATTAGCAAAAGAACCATTCTATTTTCATTTACAATTATTCACTTGGCAATAAATACTAAAAATAGTATGAAATACATCATTTTTTAAAACACTGGAGTGGCCTAATAATTATGGACATTAGTGTATGTCGTTTATTAAATATATATGTATATATATATATATATATATATATATATATATATATATAAATAAATAAATAAATAAAGTATTTCATACTATTTTTAGTATTTATTGCCAGATGAAAATGGAATGGTTCTTTTGTTATTATTACTTTGCAAAATTTTACAAGGCAAGAAAGCAAAGATGAACACGTCCGAATCCCCCGAAATTTTCTTCATTCTTTCATTGATGAAACTGCAATATAAGTAATTATTAAATATTTATAAATTCATTTGATACACATGTTAGTGTGCAGTATTAACAAAAGAACCATTATAAATTATTCACTTGGCAATAAATAATAAAATAATAAATAATAAAAAATAGTATAAAATACATCATTTATTTAAAATATTGTGGTTGCCTAATAATTATGGCCGGTAGTGTCTGCCGGATAACATATTTGCAGGGACTGATCAGGTGGATGACGGAACGGGGGTTGCCAGGAGCAACAGGAGCAAACATACTAAGAGCCACAAGGGATAGGGAGACGTGGAGAGCCATGATCGCCTACGTCCTGAAGGGACAGGGCACATAGAAGAAGAAGTGTCTGCCAGCAGGTGACTATTTGTGAAGGATTGTTGAAAGATCACAGGTTGACGAAGGCGTTATTAAATATTGCTGTTTTGCTGAGAGTGCCTCGAAGATAGCGAGCACGCGCATATGTTTCGTATCTCGGATCTAAACAGGATTATTTGCAGACTCCAGAATTCTGAAAATATTCCTTTATGCAAATAGAAAATAAATAGAAAAACCAAGCTTTTCGTATTAATCTAAATGTATTGTTTTTTGTTTTTTTTTCTTTCATCATACTTTCTTTGTTTTTCTCTTCAGTGTATAGAACTGATTAAATATAGAGATAGAAAATTATTGCAACACTTTTTTTTTTTGGACTACGAAATCCAAGATGTCACGAATTTCTAGTAATTATATTTAACCAATAAGTAATTGTTTTCTTACGAAACTGTATAGCCAATTTTATTACTCAGTGAGTGTGAAGAGGTAGACGCATGACTCTAAAATGAGAATGTTTGCATGTATGACTTGAACTTTTTCTGAATCCTTTTAGAATTTAAATAGACGTAATTACTTTATTCGCATGTAGAGAAAGGGAAAGAAAATTTAAGAGAAAAATATAATACAGAATTATATATGTATATATAAAACAATTATATCTTTAATAAGTGATAACCAACACTTTATGACAGAAAGAGGATTCTTTTGAATTAATACTACGCAATCATGAGAGAGTTGTGTCACAGTAAGCTGTGATAGTAGCAGAATTAATGTTACTTGAGATAATCACTGAAACGACATATATATTACTTTTGACCACACGTTCTCTCTCACACGCATATTCA
Source organism: Ascarosepion bandense (assembly GCA_037127315.1). Lineage (NCBI taxonomy): Eukaryota > Metazoa > Mollusca > Cephalopoda > Sepiida > Sepiidae > Ascarosepion > Ascarosepion bandense. The sequence continues at coordinate 606,376 of JBBBDQ010001280.1, read as the reverse complement.
AACACATTAATATTAGTATATATATTATTATCGATCGAAGTCATTTTCTATTAGAGAGGTTTACTAATCTCTATAGCAAACACATGCTAGAGAGTTCATATGTGGCTTACACTGCAGCTAGGTTGTGTCGACATTAGTACAGTTTCTGTGAAAGAGAGTGCATAATATTACATCATCGGCAGTTTGAACAAAGTCATTAGACTCAAATCATCGATTATTTGTGACGGATACAATCATCGAAAGCTCATCGAACTACTTCCGTCTAATTTCATAGACCTTTTAACCAATCGGTCACGTGCCCATCATATATCACACACACACACACACACACACACACACACACACACACACACACACATTGTGTTTCTCAGTCATAGTTTATTTTATCAACTAAATTGAGTTATTATTTTTGTTTTTATGATTTTTAGTTAATTTTTTTTAATTGAAGTGGTATTAATCCTTAGTGGCAGTTTTATAAAAAGTAGATGTTTTTTAGACTTATCAAACATTTTGTCTGGTGTTTTTTATGTTTTAACCACCATGGTCAAGATGTCTTTGGAAATTTTTTTTTTTGTTAAAAGCGATGTTGTTCATTGTTTAAAATAAATCATTTTTAAAACCAGATAACATTTCAATTACTTTTTATGCCTTTGAATCCATAAATTTCAGGTTCTTTAGAAAACTTATAATTATGAAAGAAAAAATAAGCTTTCCATATCATCCTTGAATTAAATCCTCGGTTTTATGGACAAGTTTCACGAAATATTCCCTTTTGTTTGGGCTTGGAATGTTTTTGAGAGAGATTCCAAAATTTGTTTTTTTTTATTGTCAGAGTAAAAAATAAAATGAAGCATACAATGAAACTTTCATTCACTGGCTTGAAACTGATCTATCTGGACAAACTTGCGAATCATTACACCACGACGAAGAGCCCCAAATAATTTTCTAACCGTTACACAGATGAGGGATGAGATCAAAAGTATGGAATACCAAATCAACTCTCGTCACTGACCTAGTGAGACAAACTTGCTAAAAATTACACCATGTCAAAATAACGGTGTTGGAAAGGATGCAAGCGAGTAAAAACTCATATTAAATATCAGGAAGAGACAAATGAGGTTCCTGGGACACGTAATTAAGTAGGAGGGCCTGGAGATCTTAATACTCACAGGTCGGATAAGGAGAACGAGAGACAGGGGAAAGCAGTGCAAGACGTACTTGTCAGGTTTGAGCAAAATGGATGGCGGAGCGAGGCTTCAAAGAGATACAAAAAACATATATTGAAGCGACAAGAGACATAACCTAGTGGAAGTCCATGATCATCTACATTCTGAAAGAACTCTGCACATGAAGAAGAAGAAATAAAAATAAAAATGAATGTAGACAGTGCTCTACTTAAATGGAAGATAAATATAATAGTGAAAAAAAAAAGGATAGATTAAAACCCCACTGTTTATGCATTTATTTTGAAATAAACCCTTAAAGTAAAAGGAAAAATTCTGGAAATCCTCCTATGACTTCAGCTCTCTATGTCTGAATGAAAAGCTACAGATTAGAAGGTTCCATAAACATAAATTACTACTAAATCGTAAAAATGAATTTAAGTTTTTATGTAAACACTAGAAGTATAGTCCGGCGTTGCTCGGGTGTAATGAAAGCTTTTAAACTAATCCATGGTCCTGGAGCTCAGACTCAGCCTAAAGAATGTTTGTGTGAAGTTTGGTGAGAATCGGATAAAAATTGTGGATTTGTACAAAGGACATACAGACAGATAAACGGACACACACACATACAGACAGATAAACAGACACACACACAAACATCTTGCCTTTTTATATATATATATATATAAATAGAACTGTGTGTGTGTGTGTGTGTGTGTGTGTCCGTTAACGGACACACACACACACACACACACACACACACACAGTTCTATTTATAAATAAGTTTAAATATGGAAACCAGTGATTGTGAGGGTCATTAATTTTAGTAAAATAAGGTGTATGGTTAGGTCTTGGAGGCTGTGTTTCTGTCCGAGTGAGTCCGTACTCACCTGGACAAACACACACTGCTCTGTCATTCTGAAGATGAGATTTTCATCTCAAAATATTAATGTTTAATAAATAGGTAATACCCAAAAACTTCTTTACCTTCTTTTATTTTACTAAACGCATTGTGACAGTCTTCAAGACATAACCATAATCCTAATATACACATTGCTTCAAGCAAATTACAAAATTTTACTTAGTAAAATAAGTTTTAAGTAATATTAGGGCATAAGTTATAAATCTATCTAAACTTATTTATAAATTGAACTTTGTCTGTGTGTGTGTGTCTGTGTGTGTGTGAGTCCGTTACCTATAGACTCCGAAACGGCTGAACCGATTTTCTTGAAAACTTACACAGTTGCACTATAAGCGTCTGCGAGTGTTTTTAGCTAGGTTTTGTGTCGAGGTAATACCGATAAATATCGAAAATCTATAATCGAAAAAATCGGGTTGTAGAAGAAGTGGTCCGATTTTAATCAAATTTGATGCACTCATAGACATAGACATAAGAAACGATATTCAGAAGTTTCAAGGTTGCAGTTCTTACAATCGTGCAGAAAATCGATAATATATATATAAAAGGCAAGATGTTTGTGTGTGTGTCTGTTTATCTGCCTGTATGTCGGTATTTATTTCAGCCCTTTTATTTTAGTTTTTGCTTCGGGTTTGGCTCTAAGTAGGTATAATCGTAGTTCTTAGTCTCAGCCATGATACCATTTACTCAGAGGACTTATTTAGCCTTCAAAATTCAGTTTACGGCGAAAAAGACCTATTTGATATCGATACCAGGAAATCAAAATTTGGATAACATCCATTCATTTTTCTTTCAATCTACGGTTTCGCTTTAACTGGAACAACTATTGCTTTTTAGTCTTTTGTGCCAACGACCAAAAAGTCTGAGCTCCAGGACCATGGATTAGTTTTAAAGCTTTCATTAGACCCGAGCAACGCCGGGCTATACTGCCAGTCTCCAACAATTATTTAGTTCTAATTTTACCCTAAACAATCCAGCCCCTTTAATGTATGAGAGAGTAAAAAATTAAATTTAAAAAACCTAAAATTCAAACTGCTGTTAAAAAATTTTGTCAACCCATTTAAATAATGTATGCTCTTAGTATGTATCTTACCTAGTCAAAATTAAAGTGTCATGTTTTGAGATCAAGTCACACTGTTCTCTTTCGTGATCCAAATTTTCAACTCCATAGTTGAACCTAATTCTCACTTTTAATTAAGTAATATTGATACACCTGCAATCATATCGTTTAACTTCCGCCAACCACCAATCTTTAATTTTCTAAATAACCAGGAATTGCTTTCTAAATCAATCATTTTCACTATATCTTTTTAAAATATTACATGGAACAGAACAACAATGTTCTGAAACAGGTAAATTTGTCTATAGTGATTGTATATAGTGATATAATATAAACCATTAGAATAACAAAATTACAACACACACAAACATATATATATATATATATATATGTGTGTGTGTGTGTGTGTGTGTGTGTGTGTGTGTGTTTTACTTATACATTGTCATAGACAAAAGGGGCATTAATTTTAAACTAAATAACATTTTTAATGGCATAGTTAATAAGTAAATGACGAATTTTCAAGTTTCTTATTGATGAAAACAATTTGAGCTCTAAAACGTATTTTCTGTCGTCACGAACGATTTTTTCACTATTCTCACGACATGTACAATTTCGCCCAATAACGAAGTGGTCGAAAACAAATTTAAATGGTATAAATAAATAAATAAGTAAATGGTAAATTTCCAAGTTTTATATATGTTTAAAAAAAAATCTTGAGATTTAATGAAAAAGTATTTTTTAGGTTTGGAATCGATTTTCTCACAATTCTCACGACACGTACAGTGCCGCCCAAAAGGAAGAGGTCGCATAAACGTCTCAATGTCAAGAATAATGAAAAAAAGTGAATTTCCAAAATTCATATACGTATAAAAAAAACAAAACTTCGGCTCTAATGAAACTCTATTTTCTAGCGTTACGAACAATTTTCTCACTATTCTCACGACACTTACAGTTTCCACTAATAACGAAGAGGTCCAAAAAATTTAATGTCATGATTAACAATAAATAATTTGCGAATTTCCAAGAATCGTATTTGTGTAAAAAAAATCGAAGTCTAATGAGATTGTATTTTCTTGCATCGCGAACAATTTTCTTAATATTCTTAGGACCCGAACATTTTCCGCCGATAACGAAGAGGTTCTAAAATATTGTATTGTCATGGATAATAAATTTAAAAAATGGCGAATTTCTAAGATTCGTATATATCTAAAAACATTTGAGCTCTAATGAAACTTTATTTTTCGCTATTCTCACGACATGTAAAATTTCCTCCAATAACGAAGAGCTCGAAAAAATATCGTGACAAAAATACTATGACTAAGTACAAAATAGAAACCAAAAAATTCTTATCTGTAAGCGTAAAAAATTTTAATTTTGTATTTTTGAGTAAGTTTGTCTTTCTAGCAACAAACAATATTTAAAGAAATCGATAAAAGAATAAACTTTTTTCCATCTTTTACATTTTTAAGACTTCAAAGTTTTCATGTAATTCAAATGCGTATAGAAACGCCACCATCATCAACAACACTATCTTTATTATTAATAATTTGCGTCTTGCTTAAAGTATTAAGAGATTAAAACATTTCGTTAGAAGCCCCACAAAAATGGAAAAAATGTGTTGAGCTGCTTTGTAAAAGCAACACTTTGATATAAAAGCTGGGAAATTTTGCGAATACTGAAAAGTTTTGCGTCAAAGATGTTGTTCTACAGAAAAATACCGTAAATAACATGGGAAAAGGGAAATGAAAATGATACTTATATTTAGAGTTTTAACAACATAAGCTGAAATTTTCACTTCATGGGTAAAGACGCTTCGAGAATTGAACACATGCAGTAAATTGAAAAAAATATTTTTTTAATCGTTTCACCCCAAGTTAGGCGGTAGCGCCACTGATGCGCAGGGGGCTACATAAGAGTAAAAGTTTAGACAGGAGGAGCTTGAAAAGAAAACGAACCAGTTACAATCACAGAAAGGACAAGATAAGGATGGGAACACAGGTATGAGGACAGTTGCGAAGGTAGAGAGAAAGGAAAAGAACAAAATATACAGGATGACGTAAAAAGAAGTGGATAAGAGATGGGCATTGACCTTGCCTTTAAATTCATGGAAATACGGGCAAAAGAAAAATAACAAGTAGCTACTTAACGAGCTTTGGTAGATGAATGACCAAGTTGAGACTAGAAAGGCTGGTAAGAAGACAAGTAAAAAGCGTTATATTAATGAAATTTTCTTAAATGCACCAACTTTCATATGTTAAAATAGAAAAAATATAACCGGACCTTACTATTTTTTTATTAGTTAACTTATTTTAATTTTATTTAAATGTTTAAAATTTTGTATACTGCAAGGCATTTAAAGAAAATATATCAAAATATTACTTTATAATAAATCATACCAACAAAACAATGCCAATAATTTTGACGATCACCTTAAGTACTGTCACTGAAAACTCATTTTTATACACTGATCGGCTCCAATGATTTGAATTTTTGTATTCATATATATTAACTAATCAGCGACGTCGTGGAGACGCGTGGTAGATTTTGAAATTGCCAACTTAAATATTTTATAAGCTATGAAATTTCGAAGGCTCAACAATATTTTCACTTCTTAAAAACTGGCAATTCGAAAATCGCTTCAGAACACGCAGAACCATGTCTCCCCACCAATGCACATTAACTGATTTATGGGTAATATAGTGGATGGGCTTCTTGTTGTCTTGCCAACAGTTTGGAAGTTTTGGGAACTTTTGACCTCAGGAGAGATAAATCTAGATTTCAGATCATTTTCTTTGACATGGTGACAATTGTTGAACTCATGACAGACAAATCTGAATTTCAGTGCTTGATATGGTGATAGTTGTTGAATGCATGCGAGACAAATCTGAATGAAAGATCATTTTTTGTTTATTCATGTCAACTGTATTTGTTGTTGATATGGTGACAGTTGTTGAATTCATGTCTAATCTGAATTGCCAATGAACAGCCGTTTTTTCAAGTCATCTTATTTTTCTTGGCTGCAATTCTTTCGGAAGACAATTAATCCTAAATAATGCTTTTTTAAAAAGAAATTAAGCAATATACTCCTAGGATATCAGCGATTATGACTCGGATACCACAAAGATGGTTTGACGCTGTAAAGAAGGACGTCGAGCCCGTACCACCGATGTGCGCTGCGTCTTTGGAGGAGCCGGACGAGATAATGAGGATACATCATTGTAGTGGACACCCCGGCGTAAGAAGAACGTGCTATTTTGTACGGCTGACCAATCCGTCAGTATCTACAAATACCGTGAGGACAGTGGTCAAGGGATGCCGAACATGCACCCTGCACCAGTTAAATGGCGAAAAGGAAAGCTGGTGTAGAACACACATGGAGCAGGCTGGGTATGAACATAACCCATTACGGCGGCTTGAATTTTCTTACGCTGGTAGATTGCGGGCCTACCAGATTCGCAGTATGGCGCCCATTACCACGACAAGACTCGTCAAGCATGATCCGAAAATTGGAGTCGGTGTTCTGTTAACGAGGACCTCTAGAAGAAATCTACTGTTTAACAACAACTTCCCACTGTTTCATTTATTTTATTATCCTTGAATTGATATAATTTATTGGGAAAAAATATTCCCTGTTGCCTTCGCATAGGTTTAGAATTCAGTTTGATTTCTCTTTGACTAGCTGTCAAGCAAAAGTAAATTGTCCAGTTTTTATTTATTTATTTATTTATTTTTGCGAATTACATTATAAATCATTAAGCAGAACCAGATTCCCTCCTTTATTTGAGCAAAGGAACGTAAAACATTAACGTAGAATTTGAACCCGTGTCTTCAATTCAACTTTTCCAGTCAGCTCATTATTTTTCAACGTTTGCCATGATTGAACCATACACGCTAAGATACATTTTATTAATCGTGGAAATAACTTTGATGATCTTAGTTTTTACCTAGTAAGTTGGAACTGACAAGATATGTTATAAAATAAGTATATTATGACATAAAGCCGCTACCATAACAATGATAAACAAACTCATCAGTCAGATCTAAGTAAACTGAGGAATAAAAAGATAAAATAAAAGTTGATTTTTTCTGAAGCAGGAAGACCGGATGGCAAAAAAAAAAAAAAAAGAAAGGAAAAAGAAAATGACTATTTTTTTTTTCAACTCGGAAACATATCTTTGACTTAGCATATATCTTGGCCTCATATGCAAATTATTTTTTGGCATTTCTTATTGGTATCCGTTGAGTCTTCACAAGGAAATGTTGGCTTACTTTGGTGATCAAGTGATAGCAAGTTTTGGATAAGTGTTGAATAAGTCATTTCCGTCACAATGGTGATTTTGTTGATGTTGGTTTCTGCCTTGAATTCTAATTATTCCAACCATTTTGTAAATATTATTTCGACTGTTCAGAGCGCTTCAGTATCACAAAAAGACCACACTGTTGACCTATTTGTTCTCCGTTGTTTTTTTATTTTCTTGCAATATTTTCTATATTTATGAAACATTCGCTGTTTTTCAATTTTAATGTCTTTTTATTTATTTAGTGGAAACATTAACAACTACGTTAAAAATTATTTTTTCTACATTTTCCAATCTTGCTGAAGGACCCAGATACAACTAGGATTATTGACGTATTCATGTGCTGCATGTTTTAGATTTCCACTTCAAGATCATTGTATTTTGATAGATTGTTTTTTTTTATCATGTCCACCATAGTTTATGAATATAGAATACAGCGCAGTACGTAATTTGTTCAATGAAACAACGTCAATGATTAACACTCACAAGTCAGACACTCTACTGAATCGGATTATATCGTCAATACTCAGGAAATATGGTCGCCTTTATACACATCGCATTGAGCTTTCTGATTGGTTAAGCCTCCTATTGGTGAACTATCAAATAAAAAAACACCAACAATTCATGGTAGGAAATCGAACGTTCTATCAACTCGACCCCGTGCCCATTACAATCTAACACAGTAATCAGTTTCAAAATTCTCAATCTTTAGCACACTGCTTAAACGAAGCACAAAAATATATTTTAACGTCATAATACTATTCTATAACATACAATCACTATTATAATCAGTGACACTGGATTTTTAAATTTATATTAGATATGTTCGCCTATCGTTCGATTCATATTCCTTGCCGGTCTTTTAAATAGAGGTAGTGGTTTATCTCTTGATCCCTGTTTAGGAATGGGTTTTTGGTTACCTTTAAAATACTTTTATTCTCTTACAATAACTAAAATTTTGACCTCTTAAAGTTAACCTTTATTTTTTCTGGATAGCCCCATAAACTTCACTTCTTGCTCTTTCTCATGCTTAAAAAATCACACAGTAACTCTCTACCCTGTTTGGCTCTTAGGGCTTGTATTAGGTAGCCAAAATTAAAAAAAAAAAAGAAAGAAAAACAATCAGTAACAACACTATTTACATTATTCTGACTATTGTCCTCATTTTTGTTGCCATTTGTATGATATAAAGGAGAAACAAGCCGCCCCCCTTAGGGTAAGACAACAAGAACATCGCAAAGCCGTAACACGAGGGAAGATAGAAAAATCAGGCGTAGCTGACCACATATGGAGGGAGAAAAGGGATCACCGCCCCCTATGGGATGAAGTTGGAGAAATAGATAAAAAAACGACACTATAAACTATAAACTTAAGGAATCAGCACATATGCTAGGCTACAAAAATCTCTTATCTAAGCCAATGCGAGAAAGGTAAATCTACCCTACTGTTGAACTAATCTTCTTCTATGTGCCCTGTCTTTTCAGGACGTAGGCGATCATGGTTCTCTACGTCTCTATATCCCTGGTGGCTCTTAGTATGCTTTCTCCTGTTACACCTCGCAACCACCGTTCCATCATCCACCTGATTAGGTCTTTCAAATATGTTATCGGCTGCCTTCCTGTGTTTCCTTTTCCTTCTATCTGGACTGTCAGTATCAGGTTCTCCAAGCCCTTCTTCTTCATTGCATGTGCCAGGAACTTCAGTTGTCCCTTCTTGATGCTCACTATTAATTTTCTTTTCGTTGCCATTCTTTCCAACACCTCATCGTTGCCCGCATGCCCGGTCCACGATAATAACTGGAGAAAAGACGATGGTTTCTAGCCTTTCGTAAACAAAGCTGTACGCAACATATCGGTCCAGAATTACAATTCGACTCGCTTATTAATGCATTTTGCACCGATTTGTTATACTACCCGCACACGCTTCTTTCAAATCAGTCTTTTTGTTACCCAAAAGGATATTAGCATATGCAAAAGATACGGAATTAGCCACAAAATATTATATTTTCATTATGTTTCAGTTAACAATGTCTATATTTTGATGTTTTTTCCCCAGGCATCAGTAATTTTCTCTTATCAGATTCTGCAGTGCAGAGAAGCTTTCTAACAGACGAATCATCGATCACGAGTGCTTAGTGACACGAGTGATAAATATGACACTGGGCATAGAATGTCTAACATCTACCAAAACAATTATTCCAGATCAATATATTCAAGACCATTTTTCTCACTACGTAAATAATTATTAAAAGACGAACTCTTATGTTACGGCTTACATATCACTTTGAATACACCGGTTCTCGCTCGATCACCGAAGTTGAGCCTGGTCAGTACTTAGATGGGTGACCGCTTGGGAATGCCAGGTGCTGTAAGCGTTTAGTGACGGCTGTGCGTGCTTACGACCATATCACGTTGAATACACAAGTTCTCGCTCGATCACCGAAGTTAAGCAACGTTGAGCCTGGTCAGTACTTAGATGGGTGACCGCTTGGGAATACTAGGTACTGTAAGCATTTAGTGACGGATGTGCGTTGTGGTGTAGTGGATATCGGCTCCGAAAGAGAAAGCGGTGACCCGAGTTCGAATTCCAGTTGAATACCCTGCATTCACTTAAGTACTGGTACCATTGGGAAAGGTATTAATCCATCCCTTCCCTCCAGTTGTGGGTTAAATAACAGGGTAGGACTTGGGGACCCTGCCCTTAAAAACAAATCCCAATGAATCTTGGTACTCGAAAAGAAAAAAGTATTACTAGACACAAAACTTATATAAAAACAACAATAAATTGTTGAAAGAAAAAGGTATTATTAGCAATAAATAAATAAAAATTTAGTTGGCAACAAATGACCCGCCGTGGCTGATATGCCATAAAACAAAACAACCAACCAATCTTATTTACACTCATATCATTTCGTATTATTGTGTATTTCAATATCTACTTTATTTCTGAAGATTCATCCACCAGTCGAATTCCGATTCCAGGCTACTCTGTTGCGTTCAGAGTTGTAATAATACCAAATGAAAAAAAAAATCATGAATTCCTCTTCACACAGTCGAGAAAATACCTCCGATCGCCTAAACGAACGGACACTGGTCAGGTCGAGTAAAACAAAGGGCACCTACCGTAAGTTTCGACGTATAACAGTCTGATAACTTTGTAACATGAAATGTAATTTATAAGAGAGGAATGATTTTCCTCTTCTGTTATGCAACTTCAGGAATACGAGGTAAACTTGTCACGTGACCACTGTAATTATAAAGGTTAGTAAATATAATAATACCAAGCTTTTTTTGTTTAGAAAGGATTTCGACAACACAGTTGTCGAAATTCTTTCTAAAGATAAAAAAAAGCTTAAAAATATTTTCACTTCTTAAAAATTGGAAATTCAAATGTCTCCTTGGACTCAAACTCACAGTGGACATCAGTTTGAATGCACATATATGATTTAGTGCTGAAAATAGTTGTAATATTTTCATCAGGTAAGTGCCATGCTGATACACGCTCGGGCAATCATGTCTTCAAGGAAACATTACTGACTGGGAAGAAGATTTTCCCGCAGAAGCTTGTCATTACATTTTTCGGTAGACTGGTTTCCAACCAAGGCTGTAGAACCCAATTTGTTCTGCTGTTTAAACCATACATCAGGGAAGAAGAGATTGGTTAATACATTTTTCACCGATTTTACGCTCCGAGCCGATATCCACCGCACCACAACATCGCTCCAATAACTAACTCCTCCGTCTATACTCTATTTTTACAAAAGATAGCTCAGACTAAAAATAGAGTATTGCTGCTATATATGCTTTAGAACTGCCCAGTCCTCACTTGCCTTGTCTTGAGTTCAAAAGCTTCGGTGTAGCCGGTCTTGAAGTGACGAAGTATTTTCCACCCTTAAGTCTCCTTCTCACAGATGTGACGACGCAAGCCTTCCGCTACACTATCGCTGTTTTTAAGGTAATTGCTTCGAAATATATTTTTTGGTTTCACCAGCTCTGACCATTGCATCTTGAACCCTATACACAACTTATATAAAGATAAATCATTCTCGCTTCATATTTAATCAATAATAAATAAATTCCCCTCTGAAAATTTCTTTCTAGGGATTGATGCACTGTGAAACAGACTTCCCCATCGTCGAAATGTGGCCTCCTTTGTCTGTTCTATAAATACTTTCATGGCTTCTGCTCAGACGAACTGGTGCCTCCTCAACAGGTGTTTACTCGTACAACCAGACTGGCAACTGGGTCCCACCCATTCACAGTCAGGTTAGCCAAATGCAGACGACAATTCTACTCCTGCAGCTTCTTCTCTCGCACTTCCCGCCTGTGGAACTCGCTCCCGTATTCTTGCTTTCCTGACGGCTACAACCTCCAGAAATTTAAATGCAAAGTCAATACTCATCTACTAACCACTGGACTCTAGCTCTCTCCCCACCCCTGTATAACCTTCCCTTTCTCTTCACCTATGTATCTGTCATCGTACCTGCTTTCTCAGCTTTCTATTGTTCCTTTCTAACTAGTTTGTACTCCTCACTCTTTTCTAATTAATCTTTTTACATTTATGTAGCCCCCTGCACATCAGTGGCATTTTCGCCTTGCTCGGTGTGAAATGATTAAAAAAAAAAAATTACGGGATATCCAGCTCAATGGTCACAAGATTTACAATAGATTTGTATAAAGAAAACATATATTTTTTGAAGGAAATAAGTTTTTAAATCAGGTTTCATTGAAGTAATTTTGTTAAGTGTTTTTTTTTTTTTTGAGAGTCAGATGTATTGCTGGCAGTCTTTGAGATTTAACTCGCCCGATCGATTCAGTCGATTAAAAATTTAATTGAGCGATTAAAGTTTATTGCTTTACTCGCCCGCGGTCGATTAAAAATCTCACAATGAAACGTGTCCCTTCAAATATAGGAAGATGAAAATCTGATTTCTTTTACAACCCATAAGTATGCAACTGAAGATTCACGATTACTTACACTGACATTATTAAACTCTTTGGTCGTATGCATGGCGTCTGATTTACGTCGAAATGTATGGTTAAAAAAAAGACAGTGACATTCCGCAATCATCAAAACAAGATCTGACAAATAGAATTGACAAGCTCTTGTCTCGCTTTTATCGTCCGGGTTAGTGTAAACATTCGTTTAATTAACGCTTCCAGAGTGGGGCCAAAATGTCTCTGTCACCCAGAGCTATTTTTGCTCACAGATTTTTAGAAACTCATTTGGAAAATTATTATCCTTAACTCAACATCTATATTTCCTCCCCGCTTACGAAAAGTAAAAACGAAATCAGATTTATTTTTCATCGTCTATGAGATGGAGATTGTAGCCAAACAGAAGAAAGAACTACGAATTTAGGTACCTCCACTCAATTGCTAAAAAAACAAACAGCATATCATGATGTTAAAAGGGCTTAATAAAAACAAAGTTTTATCATCAAAATGCTTATGCTATTATTAAGAGGAAAGATCAAATTTTGTTATTAGTATTTTTAATTTTTTAAATCCTTTTCGAAATTTTAATTAAAATTTTATTTTTTGTTTTCCGTCAGCGATTCACGCTATGTTTACGTAAGACGACTATTAAGAAAATGGAGTTGGTCGAGTAAAATGATTTTGGGGCAAGTATATATTCCCTTTCTCTTGACCACCGGTCGAGTGATTTCTTTTTAAAATCTCAAAGGCTGATTGCTGGGATGTATTTTTCTTTCAAAATTGTATTGCTGGTAATAATTTTTTTCAGTAATGCGTTTTTTTTAGTCTATGAAAGTCTATTTTTATACTTTCATAGTGTTTTGACTCCAGTTTGGGTGGTTAACTACATGCCTATAATTAGGACCCTAACAGATGCTACCACCCCGGGTCAGGATGAACCTTGGAACAACAGCAATTGAGAAGTGGTTCCATGCTCTTCACAACCCCTCAATCAGTGGTCTTATTGCCGGGTGCAATTTATCTTCATACCCAGAACCATTGTATATACAGTGCTAGGTGCTTCCTTCTTCCCTCTTTCTTTATTTATACTGAGAGCAATTTCCTTATCAAACATAATGCACAAAATTTAAGGTTAAATAAGGACGTGTGAATTCTCAGTGATCATATCTTTTTAAAAAATAACAACTTAAAAATGGATTCAAAAAGACTTTTAGCGCATTAGTGAATGTAACGAAGCTGGTTAGAATTCGAACTCGACTGACTGATTATGCATCCCGAGCTGTTACCCATCCTTTTTCACTATATATATATATATATATATATATATATATATATATATATATATATATATATATGTGTGTGTGTGTGTGTGTGTGTGTGTGTGTATATATATATATATATATATATATATATATATATATATATAATAATAATAATAATAATAATAACTAAATAGACTCTGTAAGTATGCAGGCCGTAAATTTATACTAAAATAAACCTCCGAAAAAACCATTAACAAACAGAACCTAAATCCGCTACAATCCGGTGTACTAAGACGTCGGATAAATGGGGAGAAAAAAAAGAAACCCGCGGAACAAGAACAAAACATTCAATACTCCGCAGTAAAGAAAAATCCCCAAACGGAACCAAACACAAGAAAAAGTGCTCAATACAAAGTACGGAAAGATACAATAGTAGAGCAAAAACACACAAAAATTTTGGGCTCACTGTAGATTTTTGTGTATATATATATATATATATATATATATATATATATATATATATAACGTAGAATATTTGGTATTTAAGTCAAGTATTTCCGATAGAAATGAACTCCAAAGAACTCAATGTTAAATTTGATTAAATTTATTTAATTTAACAGAATTATATAATACGGAATTTTTTTTTAGATATTCTACAATTTCATGGGTAATAAATATTTATCAGCCAAAAACCTGTTGCTCGTCAGACCCAAATGATACAACAGTTACTATTCAAAATCATCCAGAAAAGAATCACAGACAGACACTCACCTGCCCATATCGAGAATAGATATTTGTAATGGTAATCTACAAAAAACATTTCCTCGCCCATTCAAAAAAAAAAAAAAAGAAAGAAAGAAAGAAAAAAATAATACAGAAAAATCATAAACGAAAAAAAAAAAAAGAAAGAGAAAGGAAAGGAAAGGAAAGGAGAACGAACAGTAAAAAGAAGTTAAAGTTTATGTCTTAGATCCACATCAGCGTCTATAGTTATTCATCTGCTTTCCGAAAAAAACATGACATGTAAATTTAGTTATAAAGAAAATGGGATGTATGTACAGCATAAAACTAAATGCTAAACCATAATTTTTAATAGAAATTAAAATATAACTACTAGTAGTATTATATTATAAATATAGCTATATCAAATAAAAAATAAAAAAAATAAAAGAAAATGATAAATAAAATATTAAAAAACAATCTTAAAAATGATCTTAAATAATAATAATAAAAACTTTCGCTGCGAAATATGTAGTACCCATGAAATTGTAGAATATCTAATTTTTTCTAGAGTATATATATATATATATATATATATATATATATAGTATAGAAAAAAGTTATTTATATATATATATATATATAAACTTATTTATAAATGGAACTTTGTGTGTGTGTGTGTCTGTGTGTGTGTGTCCATTACCTATAGACTCCGAAACGGCTGAACCGATTTTCTTGAAAATTTACACAGTTGTACTATAAGCGTCTTATAAGTGTTCTTAGCTAGGTTTTGTGTCGAGGTACCCCCGATAAATTTCGAAAATCGATCATCGAAAAAATCGGGTTATAGAAGGAGTGGTTCGATTTTAATCAAATTTGATACACTCAGAGACAAAGACATAAGAAACGATATTCAGAAGTTTCAAGGTTGCAGTTCTTATAATAGTGCAGAAAATCGATAATATATATATATATATATATATATATATATATATAAGGCAAGATATTTGTCTGTTTATCTGCTTGTATATCTGTATTTTTTCAGCCCTTTTATTTTAGTTTTTGCTTCGGGTTTGGCTCTAAGTAGATATAATTGTAGTTCTTAATCTCAGCCATGATACCATTTACTCAGAGGACTTATTTAGTTTTCAAAATTCAGTTTACGACGAAAAAAAACTTATTTGATATCGATACCAGGAAATCAAAATTTGACTTACATCCATTCATTTTTCTTTCAGTCTACGGTTTCGCTTTAACTGGAAACAACTATTGCTCTTTAGTCTTTCGTGCCAACGTCCAAAGAGTCTGAGCTCCAGAACCATGGATTAGTTTTAAAGCTTTCATTACACCCGAGCAACGCCGGGCTATACCGCTAGTATATATGTATATATACGTTAAGGACGACGTTATAAGAGATCTTGCATCGTGCCCTCTTGGAGGACTGAACTCAGTTCGCAGGAATAATAGGTGAGCCTGAACAAGCTTCGCTAACCATCGCCTCACACTAAGAAGTAAATAAAGGGAAATTAAATTAAATACAATTTTGAAAAAAGACAGGTAGAAAATAGCCAGAGAGAATTTAGCACTAACAAGTGAAATTGAAGGTAAGGGAAGCAAAATATAGGTAAGCAAATTTTTGTTTGTTTTTTAATTAATGTAGTGTGTTTGAACCACTTTCCAAAATTTGTTTAAATGACCAACTATCAAAATTGCCTCAGGACCCTGATCTTTTATCTTCACAGTATAAAGATAATTTAATTCCAATTATATATTTTAGGTTAAACATCATTTTAACAAAAGTTGAGGCTTAATATACACTGTTTTCAAAATCGTATGTACGTGGGTGCAGTAGATATTGGCTCGAGTAGCCGAGTTCAGATTCCAGTTGAATTCCTTGCATTCACTTAGGTGCAAATACCCTTGGGTATTAGAATGATAGAAGATGGTAATTGACGTTGCATTTAAAATTTTGGAGATTGTAGAGATATCAGGGAAACAAGTATATGGAAGGGAGTTCTATAGACAGGAAGTGCGAGAACAGAAATTAGAATTGGAATGTAACTATTTTGACAGTAAAAGGGTGGGACCTAAATGCCAATCTAGTAGCACGTGCAAATTAATGTGTTCGGTGCACCAGGGAAATAAACTCGTCAGAGCAGAAGCCGTGACATATTTGTAGAAAAGACAGAGGGAAGCCACAACCAGCCGGTGAGAAAGTAACTGAAGTCGAGATGCTGAATAAGAATCGATTACGTTGCGGATATGCGTCGTGGTGCAGTGGATATCGACTCGGAACGAGAAATTGGGTAGTCGAGTTCGAATTCCAGTTGAATTCGTTGCATTCACTTACGCACAAATACCATTGGGAAAGGTATTAATCCGTCTCTTCCCTCTAGTTATGGGTTAAATAACAGGACAGATCGGTTTGCATGGACTTGGCTGGCAACCAGTCTACCGCAGAATGCAATGGCAACCAACTGCGGGATAATCTTCTGCCCAGTCAGCCATGTCTCGTTCGAGACATGATCACCCAGGAATATATCCCGTATGGGCACTTAACTGACTGACTGACTAACTGTCTATTTTCAAAATCAGAACCTCAGTAACACCCTACGCATTATTCGGTGGATGATCGACCTGGGATGAATTAGGAATCTTCGAATCTCAATGGTTTAATGATTCCTGATTTTACACAATAGTTTTCTTTCTTAATACAGTGCCCTCTATGGGGACAGGTGACCATTGCTTTTCACAATTTTCAGCCCTTAATAAAGTTTGTCTTTCTGTTGTTCCTTCTAAACCCTGTCCCGCCATGGATTTCTCCAAGCCCCCTAAGTATGTTAACCTCTCTCTCTCTCTCTCTCTCTCTCTCTCTTTCTCTCTTTCTCTTTCTCTCTTTCTCTTTCTCTTTCTCTCTCTCTCTCTCTCTCTCTCTCCTGCTTTCAATCTGTACTGTCAGTAGCAGATTTACCAAGCCTACTTGTTTTATTATGTGCCTTAGAAATTTCAACTTTAAAATATTCTACGCACCTTTCATGCTAAATTCAGATTTCACCGTATATAACTGTGCTTACTATCGATTACAAGGCACTAGAATATTGGCAGTGATATAAAAATCATCTATTCCGAGTTCTCTTATTACATTTTTAGCACAAGTGTTAAGAAATTTTACCTTTAATGTGTTTTTTTTTTCCTGTTGGAATGACAGTTGACAATTAAGTTAAGGGGGGATAAATCTTTGCTAAGACAACTTTACGACAAGAAGGTGAACGCTTGGCCCCGAGCATTTTTTGTTTTTTTTTATATAGTTCTTTCGTTGAGAGAATCTATTCAAACTATTTTTTGCATACGTATATTTCGTCCTATCTTTTATAACATTGAACACATTTATCCTTGTTATCAGTTGACAATAATGGAACCGACGCCAAAATCAAAACCTAAAATCAGGCATTTCTCAAGACCAATTATAGCTTCATTGTATATAACTGACATTACATTAGTATATTTTTTTACATTTCTCTGCAAGTTTTAAATAAGTTAACAAAGATATGAAAATAAAAAATGATTTGAGAAAGGAATTAAGAAGCAAAATAAAGAAAAGAAAGATGCAAAGATAAGACAAAAAAAAACAAATCTAAAGAAAAGGAATTTAGAAAAGAAAAGAACGACTGTAAAAAAGAAAAAAATACTAATAAAAAACAAAAGAATAATTAAAAATTAGGAAAGAAAAGGAAAGAAAATATTAATTTATGGAGGCGACGTAATTGTAATATTAGCCGTTTTCCCTATAAGAAAATATTGGACATTCATTGACCAAACAGTCAGTAATGATTTCAGCTAAAATCTAAACAATCTTTCTCTTAAAAATTTTTTCTAGAAAACATGTTTATCAATCCAGTAGCTGTTATCTCTCTTTCCATTATTGATGAGATTTTCTTTCCTAACCTTTTATATGAAGTACTGTGAGAGGTTTACAACTTGATTATGTACTTAAGTCTTTCCTCGAGTTACATGTTCTATCCATTTTAGTTGTTGCTGATGTTGGTAGTCTTCAACTGATTTTTTTTTTATTTGGTACAGTTCTTTGTTTCTGAATCTTTAGCAGCAGTCCAAAAGGTTCAAGAGGGATAGTCTTTGCTAAGGCCGTCAGATTTTACTCTCTGAAAGACCTTTATAGAATGTTAAAAATTTGGTTAAGAAAGAGAAAGAAAATGTAGAAACTTGTTTGTAAATACATGCTTCTAAAATTTCCCTACATATTTCACATGAGTTAAAAAAAGATATATAAATTGAATAATTGGAAGAAAGAATCACAAAAAAAAAAAACCAAAGAAGAAAAAGAAAAATACAATATTTACAAATTAAAAATATAGGAGTAAATAGATTCGCCTATCGTCCGGATTACACTCCTTCCCGTTCTATTGATTAGAAGCAAATATGTATCCTTTATTTACTGTTTGGTTTTTGGTTCTTTGGTTCTTAGTGGCGTTATCGACTGGGTTTCGTACTCCTGGGTATGACAATAAACTGAATCCGGCAGCAAGGCCTCTGATCGGACGATAGGGAGGTTTTGAAGGGCGTAAAACCACCTTTTACTTGCTGTTATTTCTAGTTCCACAATGACACGCGGTGGTGGTAGCTGTTAGGGTCCAAACTATGAGTAAATAACCTCCAAACAAAAATTAAACACTCTGAAAGTATAAGAATATATTTTTATGGTGAATATGACTGTAATAAATTTTTATGTAAAAAAAAAAATCATGAACAATACAAATTACATAAAATTACCAACAATAAATTTTTAAAACAAAATGACCATGAGGAAAAATTTATAATATTATTAAAAACATATTTTATAGCAAACTATTCAACAATACATTTTATCATAAGTTAAATCCATAAAATGTTGTTCAAAATATTTACATTTTGGATTTAAATAATCCATAGAGGTTGCTATGCCGCTATATAAAATCAACCAACCAAACTGGCTCAGGGGGGAGTTAATAAAAAAGTCATTTATGAAGGAAACACAAAAGAATTGTAAAAAAAAATAATAGACAGGTTAAATAAAAAAATCCACTTGTAAATAAGAAAATAGAAAAAATAGAATTAAAATTAAAAAAAGAATGGCATGAGGAAGGCATAAAGAAAAAAGAAATAAGGAAAGACAGAAAGGAAAATAAAAAGAAAGACAAAAATGAAAACGAAAGAAAGAAAGAAAAACAAAAATGAAAACGAAAGAAAGAAAGAAAAACAAAAATGAAAACGAAAGAAAGAAAGAAAAACAAAAATGAAAACGAAAGAAAGAAAGAAAAACAAAAATGAAAACGTAAGAAAGAAATGTAAATGAAAGAAAAAGGGAAGACAAAAATGAAAACGAAATAAATAAAGAAAGAAAGAGAGAAATAAAAAATGAAAAAAAAGAAAGAAGGGAAGGACGAAAAAATATAAACAAAAGAAACAAAGAGAGAAATGAAAACGAAAGAAAGAAAGAAAGAAAGAAAACGAAAGAAAGAAGGGAAGACAAAAATGAGAAAGAAAGAAAGCAAGAAATGAAAACGAAAGAAAGAAGGAAAGGACAAAAAATATAAACGAAAGAAAGAAAAACAAAAATGAAAACGAAAGAAAGAAAAAAGACAGAAATGAAAACGAAAGAAAGAAGGAAAGGTAGAAATGAAAACGAAAGAAAGACAGAAATGTAAAACAAAAAGAAGAAAAGACTAAACGAAAACGAAAGAAAGAAAGAAAGAAATAAAGAAAGAAAGAAAGAAAGAAAAATGAAAGAAAGATGGAAAGAAATGATGGAGATCGTAAGATGAAAATACAAAAAGTAAACTGAAAAAAAAAAAAGAAAACAGAAGAAAAATAACGAAATATGATGGGAGAAAAAGAAGAAAATGTAAAGAAATTACAAAGAAAAAGAAGAAAATGGAAAGAAATTACAAAGGACGAATTACAGATTTCGTAATGAAATTCAAGGAAACAGATTACATGTTTGCTAACAAAAGGATGAACCCAAAGGGCGAATTGCAAATCAAAGTTACTAAAATCAAACAAGTGCAAACATTTTAATATCTAAGTGTTTAAACAGAGAACGAAACGTGCGACACTGAAATCCGAAGATGTATAAGGATAGTCCAGCCAAGAAGGATTCCAAAAGCTAAGCAGTGTATTAAGATACAGGAAATTTTCGTTGGTGTTATGGTAGCATCACCCATCACAATGGATTGAACTCTTCATACAACTACATATACTTTTCCCTAACAAGAGGTGGGAGAGAGTAAGAGATCAGAGTTTGAGAAATACGCAAAGATCAAGAGCTCAGAGAGTAAGAAATAGCCATGACTTTACCATTGCGAATCCCGGATTCTAGTATTACTTCCTAACCCGTATTTATTGTTCTACTAACAGAGTTCCACTTATTGTATTTTGCTGTGTTAAAAAGCAGCGGAAATGTGGTTCTACAGAAGCATGGTACGGATATCGTGGACTTAGCATGCACGCAACGATGAGGTGTTGGAAAAAATGGCAACAAAAAGGAAAATTAATACTGAACATCAGAAGGAGACAACTGAAGTTCCTGGGACACGCAATGAGGAAGGAGGGCTTGGAGAACTTGATACTGACAGGCCAGATAGAATGAAAAAGAGACAGAGGAAGGCAGCGGAAAACATATTTGCAGGTCCTGATCAGGTGGATGACGGAACGGGATTTGCGATGTGTAATAGGAGCAAACATACTAAGAGCCACAAGGGATAGGGAGACGTGGAGAACCATGATCGCCTACGTCCTGAAGAGACAGGGCACATAGAAGAAGAAGAAGAATATATATTCGTTATTTCCTATTCTGGTGTTTGTATTATTTCTTGCTGGACTCTTAACCGGGTCCACGACAACTGGAAACAAAGAAAAGAGTACAAATTCTTACGTGATACATGTCACGTAATAGCCATGAATGCTGGACAATCTCTTCAAAGATGAAGAAGAAACTTGAAGCAACAGAAAAAATGGTTCTGCAGAACGATGGTGGTATGGTGGACGGAACATGTGAGTAACAACGAATTTTGAAAAAAATAGAAACAAAAAAGAAATTCATTCTTAATATCAGAAAGAGACGGTTGATATTTCTGGGGCACGTTATGAGAAAGGAGTGCTTGGAAAATCTGATACTCTTGTGGCGGATTATGGCCTATCACGTTGAATACACCAGTTCTCGCTCGATCACCGAAGTTAAGCCTGGTCAGTATTTAGATGGGTGATCGCTTGGGAATACCAGGTGCTGTAAGCATTTAGTGACGGATGTGCGTTGTGGCTCGGAAAGAGAAATCGGTGAGCCGAGTTCGAATTCCAGTTCAATACCATGCATTCCTTTAAGCACTGGTACCCTTGGGAAAGGTATTAATCCGTCCCTTCCCGCCAGTTATGGATTAAATAACAGGGTAGGATATGGGGACCATGCCCTTAAAAACAAATCCCAATGAATCTTGATACTCGAAAAGAAACTTTTTTTACTAGGCACAAAACTTATAAAAAACAACAACAATAAATTGTTGAAAGAAAAAGGTATTACCAGCAATAAATAAATAAAGTTTAGTTGGCAATAAATGACCCGCCGAGGTTGATTTGCCATAAAAACAAAACAACCAACATCTCTTCTGACAGCGAGCAAGGACAGAGGAAAACGATACATAACACGTATCGAGCTTAAGTAAATATATAACGGGACAGTGCTTACACGAAATAACAAACAAAAAGAGAAAGTCTAGGGACAGAAAGTTATGGAGAGCCATGATCGCAATGTCACAAAGGGACACGGTACATAAGAAGAGAAAAGGTTAGAAAAAATTTAAAAAAGAAGACAAATGTGAAAAAGGAAAGAAAAATTATGAAAGATGGTGAAAAAGAAAACGACAGGGACAGATGTCAGAAACCAGGCAGAAATAATAAATTTGTTCATTGAAAATCATTACTGATTTGAAATTGGAAAATTGTAAATTGAAAACTTTATTTTTTCAAATAAATCCATATTTCGAATGTTTTGTATCTCCACGTTTCTCGTAATTGGTTGTCGTCTCGATATATTAACTGATTTTCTTTGTATACCATCGGACTTGTCCACCTCCATTTACTAAACGGCCTTTGCAGTGGACAATTAGTGTTGTCTGCCTGTCAGTTTTAATGCATCTCTCCGGTAAAGATTTTCATCTTCTGAAATTGAGATGATTTTATTTTTGCACAAAATATAAGATGTCATTGTAAAGTTTTGTTGATGCATCGTCGATAATTTGCATATATTTACTAGTTGATTAATTCGCAATCCAATATGCAAATGACCTCTCTTCATACTGGGGAGGAAGTACGTAACCAGAAGAATAATCGTGAATAAAAATAAATAAACAAATAAATTCAGAATACTCAGGAGTCTGAAGAAGGAAGGAAATAAAATACAAAATAAAAGAATAGACTTGAAACAAGTTTTTTATTTACTTTGTTAATGTCATATCTCTTCAGGACGAAAATGATCAGGTCTTTCTACAGATTCCTATTTTTTATGATCTGCGAATTGTCCTTCTTTTTCTTCTATGTGCCGTGTCCCCTCAGGACGTAGGCGATCGTGGCTTTCCACGTTTCCCTATCCCTGGTGGCTCTGAGCACGCCTTCTCCTGTTACACCGTGCAATCCTCGTTCCGTCATTCACCTGGTTAGGTACTTCAAATAAGTTATCCGTTGTTTCCCCTGTCCCTTCTTCCCTCTATCTGGCCTGTTAGTATCTGATTCTCCAAGCCTCCCTTCCACATTGCATGTCCCAGGAACTTCAGCTGTCTCTTCCTGATACTTAGTATTAATTTCCTTTTTGTTTACATCATTACCATCATTGCTCACATGCTTGATATTCGCAGCATCCTTCTGTAGAACCACATTTCAGTTGCTTCACGTCCTTCCTTCATATTTGATGGTATTGTCCAGCATTCACTGCCATATTGAAGGACGGACAGCACGTTGCAATCCAGTACTCTTTTCCTGGTTTCTAGCGAAATTGTGCTGTTTCTTAATAATTGTCATAACTTCTCAGAAAATACAGAGGCTCTATTTACTCGTTCCTTTCTACATGGCTTTAAATTCAGTTTTATCCTTCTCTAATATTTTTCTCAAACCAAGGCCTGAGTACAGTCTATCTTAATATTTAACCCATATATTATGGGGAATGAGAAAAGGTAGAATCCTTTCATCCGCTAGTTAGCTTGTGCGTTGTTTTTCTTTGTCTCTCTTACCGTCAGTCAGTCAGTTAAGTGCCATACGTGATACATGCTTGTACGATCATGTCTCTTTCGAGACATGACTGACTGGGCAGAAAGTTATCCCGCAGTAGGTTGCCATTATTTTCTACAGTAGACTGGTTGTCATCCAAGGCCATAGAGCCCAAACTGTCCTGTTATTTCATTCATAACTGAAGAGAAGAGACGAGACGGGTGAATACCATTCCAAAGCGTAATTGTGCGTAAGTGAATGCAAGATATTGCCTTCATTTTGCATGATTTTGCTTTCATTTTTCAAAATATTGCCTTCTACCTTGTGAATATCGCATTTTCCAAGCCGTGTTTCCTCATCATGTGCCCTAGAAATTTTAACTATCACTTTGTGATGTTATGTATAAATGTAATTTTCGTTTCTATTTTCTCTAAAACTCCATCTTTGTTTCGTGCTCGGTCCATCATATTCACGGCATATTTCTGTACATTTCTGTTACTTGACGTCCCTTTCTCTGCAAAGAGGTTGTCCAGCATTCACAGACCTATAAAAGAACTGCTATTACATAACAGTTCATTACTTTGTTTCTAACGAAATCTTCCTGTTTCTTAATACTTTGCTTAACTTTTGCAAAACATTTTTTGCTATCCCAATGCAACTTCGAATTTCAGTGTCGAACTATATGTCCTCCGGTAAACCACTTCACAGATATTGAAATTGTTGTACTTGGTTGATTTTAGTATCTCCAGTTTATAATTTGCATGTTGGTCAGTTTCTTATATATATAAATCTTCGTACCAGATATGCGTCTTCGTACCAGGCAGCACAGTCATGTCTGTCGAGCAAATGTTGTCCAATCGTGGAATCATAAGAACTACTCAAGCCGTCCATGATTCGGCGATTGGACAACATTTGCTCGACAGACATGACTGTGTTGCCTGGTACAAAAATACTCGTTCGTCTTACAATCTTCGTGTTCTTGAGTCTGTATACCTAATGATCCATCAGCCCAGTCTGTGCAGACAAAAGGAGCACTTTATTCGCTCCTTACGTTTGTTCGAGGGTTTGGGAGTATCTTTTTCTCTTTTTTAAAACTCTTGTGAAACTGTATGATTGCACCTCCCTTACATTTTCATATTTTTTCTATTAAAATTTTAAAAAAGTTTTCCAACTTTCCCTTCACAAATGTTATATTATTATTATTTGAATTTTGTCAATGTATTTTTTTTTAATTATATCACCCCAAGCAAGGCGATAATGCCACTGATGTGCAGGGGGCTACGTAGGGGTAAAAAGAATGGAAAAGAGAAAAGAAAACCGGAAACCACATCTTAAACAGGAAACAAGGGATGAGCCTCTTTACCTGTTCAATAGATGAGGGTGGAGTGTGAACCGGGCGATAGTTTAGTCTATCTACTCCACCTTTGATAAAGTGTTGGCCGAAAGGTTCCTAAGGTTTAAGGTGTACTATGATGTCTACTTTGTTCAGATCTATATGCTTCTTCTGTGGGAACAAATCTCTTTATATATATATATATATATATATATATATATATATATATATATATATATATATATTATGCAGATTGAAAATACCAGACAAGTTATCAATGCAATCTGAATACAAGTGAGATTGCTGTTCAAATACACATTTATTTTTAAATTACATGACCCGGCAACCAGCAAGGAAAATACAACAGAACCTTCCAGGAAAACTTTGTTTTATAAAACCTTGTCTGTCATTTTTGTTTTGTGTAGGACATGTTTAATTTCTTTTATGTATTTTCATGTAATTGAGTCAATTTCTAATTTTAGGCAATGGTGAATTGCACTGGGAAATTTGTCTATCTCAGGAATATATTTTTAGCTTCGTTTTGATGATAACATTTAAAAAAATTAACACGTTACATATCTCTTTTGAATTATATCTGGCAACAAGAAGTGGACATATATGTATACTTGTTAATAAACTTTGTAATCTTTGACAGTTGTTCATTTTTCATGAACAATGTTAATCCTGTGGGTCAGCAAAAAGTAAAGAAATTTAATTAGGTCTTCTCGAAATAACGAGTGTGCTGTCTTAGTGACCTCTCCAAAACCAAAATCATAACCGACCTGTCCGAAGTATGGAACCATAAAAGTATGGCATAAAACCATTCAGCAGATTGCCATCAAACAACAGCTATTCGTGAAGCATTACGACATATAGAGAAGAGAAAACCTCCAAGAAAAGGAATTTTCAAAATTTTGTATTTTATGTTTTTAATAATTTTGAATTTTGATTTTAAAACTTAACATCCCTTTTCTACCATTCAGTCAGTTAAGTGCCATACGCTTGGACGATCATGTCTCGAAAGAGTCATGACTGACTGGGCAGAAGATTATCCCGCAGTAGGTTTCTATTGCTTTCTGCTGTAGACTGGTTGCAAGCCAAGGCTATAGAACCCAATCTGTCCTGTTATTTAACCCATAACTGGAAGGAAGAGACGGATTAATACCCTTGCCAAGGGTATTTGCGCGTGAGCGAATGCAATGAATTCAACTGGAATTCGAACTCGGCTCCCCGATTTCTCGTTCCAAGCCGATATCCACTGAACCACAGCGCACATCCTACCATTAGCTTTCATTTTTATTGTTCTAGAAAACCATCCCCTACGTATAAATTATCATGAATAGGCTATGTAAATGTTCTCTGAGTCCTGCAGTTCGGCATAGGAGACGACATAGGCGGTAGCTTAGGTGCGACGGGCGACGGCGTCTACCTAGTTCGCGCGGCGGCTGTTGCGATGTATGGCGGCGAAGGATCGCTTGCGTTGCTCGATCGTTCTCAACCTTCCATCAGCAGCGAGGTGGTAACGTAGAAAGTAAAGTTAACCCTACGCAGGAGTAGGACGTTCGGCGGCGCCTGACACTTAAGCACAGAGCAAGAAATGTCGGAGGGTGTCGCGTCGGTAAGTAATAAATGAAAATAAAAGCCTCTCAAAGGAGAATCCATAAAATAAAACCATGTGTGGAAATGAATACATAACAAGAAAAACGCCTCAGGTGGTAAGTAATACATGAAAATAAAAACCTCTCAAAGGAAAAAACGTAAAATAAAACCACGTGTGAAAATGAATACATGATAAGAAAAAAGCCTCAGGTGGTAATTAATACATGAAAATAAAAACCTGAAAATTTAAAAAACATTACGATAAAAGCTTCATGAATACATTAAATGTAGGGAATAAACAAAAAATAATAGCCTGAAGTGGTAAGTAATATATTAATACCTTAATTATTTAATACCTCAATGGTAAAAAACAGTAAAATAAATGACTCATGTGGTAACGAATGTATTCGCTGCTCACATATTCTATACATGATATGCTCAGCATCCTCCTGTATAATCCAATCTCTATTACAGTAGCGTTGCAGCTCAGAACAGACATCTGGTTCATTATAGGGTGCTGCCTCTTCCAGTTAGACGCTTGTGGTTTAAAAATAACCCTTTGAACAGATCGTCACCAATGAATTAAAAGCATTAGAATTTGTCGCAGTAAGCCTGTTCTGTTCTCGGATTGTCACCTACTGCTTTAGACGAGATGAAGTGTAGGTTAGGTGAATGTGAAGCGTCTAACGGACGTTTTCCCTTTCACGTGGTTCTTGAGGCGATATTCTCACCACTCGGCCTTTTTCGCGGGTAGTGACAACACTCTTATAAAAAAACATTCTTATTTGTCTTGTGATCTTTGTCTAAAAACGCAATTCATAACGATTTGACTTCTTTTGACCGAGCCACTTACCATGTTACTTGTGAAGTCCACTTCACTTAGTTGATTAATTATCGGGAAAATAAATGGCCGAAGCATTTTTCCAACAGGTCAGCTGCTTTCCATTTAATAAGATATCGCTACATCACCTCTTCTCCTGCTAGAAAATTGTCGAATCATTCACTGTTATATAAGAGAATTGTTATCACATAGCAACTCAGTACTTTTTTCTTTATTTATAACGAAACTTTAGTGTATCTAAATAGTTCATTTAACTTTGAGTAGGATTTTTGATACTCCAGTCTGGCTTCGGATTTCGGTGTCATATATTCCATTATTTGCTAGAATACTTAATACAAATAGTGAAATTTCTGTACTTGCTTCATATTAACAATTCTGATTCAAAGCGATTTAATATGTCAACAGCCATGAATTTCATATATGAAATAATATTTTATGTAAGAAATATTTTGGTGTCATATTTTCTAACATTTTTTAGAAAACTTTCCAAATAGTTCAATGTCTGTATTTTCTTTATTGCAACAATTTTAATTCGTAGTGCTTTAATCTGCTAACAGACATAACTTTTATATGTAAAATATTTTTCTATGTAAAAAATATTCTTTCTGTTGACAATAATTTAGGGTCTATTTTCTATTTATTTTTGTACCAACGCACACACATTCTTACACATATATCTTTATTATGTATCTTTATGTATCTCTATACATAAATCTCATTGCAATTTAAATCTTTTACTATATACTGCACTCAAAATTAATACAATTTCTAGAATTATGCATAGAGCCTGCATTTTCTGTGGTGCATAATTTTTCCCTATGCTCGCTAAATATCTAATATATATATTTTTTAATATCGCTATTACCTCTACTCCAGGGAAATTAACGTTTCATCGTAACATATTGCCAGGCAATAATAAAAACACAGTCGGAACAATACAATGGACAGAACAAAAAGAAATGTAAATCGTGAATATTTATGCATATAACTGTGACGTTTGCAAAAATTGTCCCCGTTTATGAAAGAAAAATATAAACAAAGTAGAATTTTAAAAAAACAAATAAAGAAGGAAAAACAGAGCAAAAGTAAAGAAAAATAGGGGAAAAAAAAAGAAAAAGGAAAACAAAAGTCCATGGAACTCGCTGATATTTCGAACGAGTTTTTTTTTATTTGTCATAGTACAATATGATTCAGTGTCATTCTAACACCGACCCCTATTTGACCTCTTGACTATCATTGCCCGCCTAGAACTTCTCACCGACCACTAGGGGTTCACTCGGACCCGTTTTTATGACCCCTGATTGAGTTCATGCTTCATTTGTCATCGTACAATCTTGCTAAAATGTCACTTGCACACGACACCCCCATTTAGGCCCTCAGTCGGATCCCATTTCGTGACCCTTGATCTATCATGTTTCATCTAGCTCAGTGTCACTTGTCCCCACATATTCAACCCTTTGACTATCATAGATCTCCTGACACTTTTCACCGCAAGGAGATCGATCGGACCCCATTTCGTGACCCTTGATCTATTTCATGTTTCATTTGTGATCTAGCTCAGTGTTTTTAAAGCAAGCAAGGCGTTACCGCCACTGATGTGCAGGGGGCTACGAAAGAGAGTTAAAATTTTACGCAGGAGGAGAAGGAAGAGAAAGACGAACCAGCTATAGGGGGTGAAAGAGAAAGGGCAAGAGAAAGATATGAACACAGGTGTTAAGACAGCTCTTTAAGGACACATGGCCCAATGGATATAGACGTTCCTATATAGTTCCTGACTTGACTCTTATGAGTTGTGTACCAGGCTGCAGCAGTGGTGAACAAGTAACTTGCAAGATTAGAGGGAGATAACTCATGACTTCTAATCGAAGCTTCACGCAAGGAATGGAGTTCATATACCCCAGTGATTGTAAAAAAGGGTTCGGTTTGAAATTTCTAGCACCTGAAGAAGGCTGTACAAATGGCAACAAAGATGAGGGCAATAGTCCGAATAATGTAAATACTGTAAATACTACCTCATCTCAGAAATATAGACAAATGCATTATTCTAAGTTTCAAAATTTGATGCATTGCTTTCAAACCACTTTTATACTGTTTGAAAAACTCCCAAGTGAGATACTAACCAATAACCCGATTAATTATGAAATGAGTTTTAAAGTAATCATTCTAAGTAACGGGTTAATCGAAATAAGTGCTGTGTAATTGTTCCTATTTTTGTTTATTTTTTTCTTGAAGTTAATCTAACGCCGAAAATCTCCAGGTATCTCTGACCATATTCATTATCTTAATTAAGTATTGCAAATTAACACAGCTACCTCACCAAGTCGGCATTCATATAAACTGGGCATTTATTAGCTTTGGCTTCACCATCAAAGGGACAGAAAGTGTTAAATCGGACCAGATTGACTTGGTGCGAAATTGAATTGAAACTGTCTAGATAACGAATAAAACGAAAGACTACAAGTTTTTAGTTTTTCACCTCTTTTGCTTTTTTTATATTTGTTTTTCAATCTACTTTATTGATTAATTTTCTTGATAGGACAAGCTTCCTTATTTTTTTAAAAATCTGTTCGACTGACACGTTAAATGTTTAGCTAATAAAATGAAATCTTCTCAAGACGGTACGCTTTATATAAAAATAATAAAATTAAACATACTTAATATTGTATATACTTGAGTGTGTGAACAATTATTTGCAGTGAGGCTGATCAAGAATGCCTAGCATGAAAATTAATGACAGTTTTAAGCTCAGTTTAATACTACATTTTTTTATAATCATACCGCCCCATTGACACTGTTTTGCAGAGGTTACATAGGAGGAAAGTTATTAGAAGAGTAACAGGTTATAGGGTTTTTTTTTTTAATCATCTCACCCCAAGCAAGGCATTCCACTGCCACTATTGCGCATGGGGCTACATAGGGGAAAGTAAAGAGAAGGAGTGGTTAGACATAGGGAATGTCAGGAGGAAGGTGACAGATGAGTAAGGATAGCGAGGATGAGGGTTAGGCAGATGGGAAGAGTGCTTGATAGAATGGGAGCAGGTTAGTGTGTTAGGAGGTGTCTATTGACCTTACATTTAAACTCCTGGAGATTGTAGCCGTTGGGGAAGCAATCGTTTGGAAGAGAATTCCACAGTCGGGAATTGCGAGGAAAGAAACTGTTGGAGTAGTAAGTTACGGCTGCATTTTATCGGTTTCACAGTAAAAGGGTGGGATCTAGCTGCTAATCTAGTATCTCGTGCAAATTCGTGTTTAGGGGGCACCAGTGATCTAAGTTCATCGGAGCAGAAGTGGGTAAGAGAAGGATGAGAATACTGATGAGAGTGGCGTGGACAGAGAAAGGAGCATGAGAGAGAAGAAGAAATTTAGTGATAGGAGATGACTATTGAAATTCTTGGAGATTATAGCTGTCGGGAAAGCAAGTAAATGGAAGAGAATTCCACAGGCGAGAAGTGCGAGAAAAGAAGCGGATGGAGTAGAATTTGCGTTTACAATTTATTGGTTTCACAGTAAAAGGATGGGACCTAGTTGATAATCTTGTTGCTCGAGTAAATTTAGATATAGTATTTCAGCAGAAACATTTAGCTCGTTACTATATACAGTATTTTTCAGTAGAAGTATATATATATATATATATATATGAGAAATTGTAGGAGGATTTGAAACATCAAGTAAGTAATTCATCGAGTTTATTCAACCAATATTTGGGAATCATCAGCAGTGCACATCCACTGCCATTAATTGAAACCCAGACAGTTGCGTTATTAAGTGAATGTCATACCAACTGTACCACAGGCCCGGTGACGAAGAGGTAGCGAATTAAACTCGATATAACGCCACTCATTAACATATTCCGTGGTGGAACTCTGCTGAGCTCCTTTTAACCATAGGAATGTGCCTCCCAGAGCCACGACTACTATCACCAAGCTTCTAATACTCCAGTGTTAAATACGAGTATCGATTAAAAATCATGTTCAAACAAACCATTTCATATATGTATGTATGCATGTATAATTGTGATAATATTTACATCCAAGGTTGTTTTTTCAGCCGTTATTATTGATAAAATGTATTTTAGCATACTCTTTTTTATCGTAAACTGCTTAATATCAAGGTGTTGATAGTGCGTTTATCTCTTCATTAGAGCAGATTCCTGCAGACTTCGAAGTTTCCTGAGGACACCGTTATGATGTTCTTACTCATCCAGCCCTTACAGTACAACAAAAGCAACCTAGAACTATTTAAAAAGATAAAAGACACTGAAAATTATATAACAAAAATGATAAAATAAATCCTAAAGACAAGTAAAATAATTAAAAGCAAACGCCAATCACAAATTTAAAACAAACATACAAACCTCATCAAAATTCGAGCAACACGCAACACAGAGGGGGTCACAAAATGCAACAAGAAAAGGTGTGGGGTCTGCAATATAATAATAGAAGTAAACCACTTCAAATTCGAAAACATATCTTTTTTTTTTTTTAATCGTATCACCCCGACCAAGGCGGTAATAAGACTGATGTGCAGGGGGCGACATAAGTGTAAAAAAGATTAATTAGAAGAGAGTAAAGAGGAAGACGAACCAGTTAGAAAGGAGCAATAGAAAGATGAGAATGCAGGTGTGATGATAGTTTCAAAGGTGGAAAGAAAGAAAATGATAGACGGGGTGGGGAAAGAACTAGAGTCAAGTGGCTAATAGATGAGTACTGACATTGCATTTAAATTCCTGGAAGTTGTAGTCGTCAGAAAAGCAATAATATGGGAGCGAGTATATGCACTCGAAATAAAAGCAAATCTAAGCTGCAACTCAAAAAACATAATTTATGCTCCGAAATGCGATAAATGCGCAAAAATATACGTAGGGACGACACAAGGCCTGAATAGAAGAGTAGCGCTGCACAGAAGTAACATTACACTAGCCAAAAACTGGAAATTGTACGTTTCCCTACGTTTACGCGAATGTAGCGGAGGTAAATTCAGAATAATGCCTATCTACTAAAATGCAGACTATGACACGCTCATGAAGAAATATTTATAAAAAAATACAAGCCTTTCCTTGACAAATAACATAAAAACTAACCCCCCCCCACACACACAACAAATTAAAAAATGCTCAGGTCATAAAAAATAATATTATGCTTATCAAATATTTCACGTTGAAAATCGCTGAAAACACTTTTGAGAAATAAAGAAAGAAAATTACGAGAGTCTGTGTAAAAATAAATTCAGGTCAATGAAAAGTAGTTCTCAAAACTTAGCAAAAAGGTAACAAGTCAGTGTGAAAATACCCAGCAAACGAACACGCACGCATATCATCTTTCTGAACTGTTAACCGACCACTTACTGATATATGTACGGTGTTTTCGGCCGTCAGAAAGACAAATGAATCTGAAATGGTAAAGTCAGAAATTTATTCGTTTGGACTGTAAACACGTGTAGCGACACAAATATAATTATGAAAAGTTAATGTATTATACAAAATATAAATAATATTAATAATATTATTAACAAAAAATCCACACTTTAAACAAAACGTTTACACACTTTTTCAAATAGATAGCTAGATAGATAGATAGATCGATAGATATGAACAGACTTAGATATTCACAAGCTAAACGATATATATATATATGAACAGCTTGATAGATAGATAGATAGATAGATAGATAGATAGATAGATAGATAGATAGATAGATAGATAGATAATGGTATATATGCAATCTGGATAGATAGATAGATAGATAGATAGATAGATAGATAGATTTGTATTTTCTTGATCATGCTTTTTTAAAATTAAAGTCATATCAGATTCCACAACAAAATTGTATTTCCATATTTTATCGTCTCTTGATATATATCGATTTTAGTTTTGACACTGACGTCTGTTGATGTCCTCTGCCAAAAATCAATAGGATTAACACGTGAAGGTTTTCAGTGAATAAGAAACCAATCAAGAAACTCCATTAGAAATCACTTCACTTAATCTGTGTCCATACATGAACGTTTAGTGTGAGTTGTCTAACTATACATCTATTTGGGATAATAATCACTTTAAGAGTCACGACGGAGAAAGACAAAAGTTCAGACGTCTTAATCGTGAGAGTTGCAATGATTTTCAGAAGCTGTGAGGAGGGTTTGCAGCATATATTGAATCGAAACTATGGACGTTGGTAATTCGATATATTACAACCGGCTGGGAAAACGCTTGAATGTGTAACACTATATTGCATTATGATAATCATAATCACTAGTCGCCCTCATAAACTCTGCGAATATTCTAGTAATTCTTATTAAATGTGCCGTGTCGTCTT
This sequence comes from Ascarosepion bandense, assembly GCA_037127315.1. Lineage (NCBI taxonomy): Eukaryota > Metazoa > Mollusca > Cephalopoda > Sepiida > Sepiidae > Ascarosepion > Ascarosepion bandense. The sequence goes on along the minus strand of JBBBDQ010001280.1, from coordinate 572,684 downwards.
CAAAGCCCTCCACATATTCTTACCCCTTTGTAGTCAAGTTTTGTCTTTTTCTTATTTCTCCCAAACTCTGTTCTATTATACATCATTATTCCTCCCAAACCCTGTTCTATTGTACATCAATATTCCTCCCAAACCCTGTTCTATTATACATCATTATCTCTCCCAAACCCTGTTCTATTATACATCATTATTCCTCCCTAACCCTGTTCTATTATACATCATTATTCCTCCCAAACCCTGTTCTATTATACATCATTATCTCTCCCAAACCCTGTTCTATTATACATCATTATTTCTCCCAAACCCTGTTCTATTATACATCATTATTTCTCCCAAACCCTGTTCTATTATACATTATTATTTCTTCCAAAACCTGTTCTACTATACACCATTTTTCCCAAATTCTATTCCACTATACATCATTATTTCTCCCAAACCTTGTTCTAATATACATCATTATTCCTCCCAAACCCTGTTCTATTATACATCATTATTTCTCCTAAACACTGTTCTATTATACATCATTATTCCTCCCAAACCCTGTTCTATTATACATCATTATTCCTCCCAAACCCTGTTCTATTCATCATTATTCCTCCCAAACCCTGTTCTATTATACATCATTATTTCTCCCAAACCTTGTTCGACTATACATCATTATTTCTACTAAACCCTGTTCTAACATACATCATTTTTCCTCACAAACCCTGTTCTATTATACATCATTATTCCTCCCAAACCCTGTTCTATTATACATCATTATTTCTCCTAAACACTGTTCTATTATACATCATTATTCCTCCCAAACCCTGTTCTATTATACATCATTATTCCTCCCAAACCCTGTTCTATTCATCATTATTCCTCCCAAACCCTGTTCTATTATACATCATTATTTCTCCCAAACCTTGTTCGACTATACATCATTATTTCTACTAAACCCTGTTCTAACATACATCATTTTTCCTCACAAACCCTGTTCTATTATACATCATTTTTCTTCCCAAACCCTGTTCTACTGTACATCATTATTTCTACTAAACTTTCGTTCTCACACTTCCCTCCTGTGGAAGTCTCTTACGCTTACTTGCTTTCCCGACAGCTACAATCTCCAAGAATTTTAATGCAAAGTCAATTGTCATCTCCTATCTTACTAACTTGCATCTTCTCTCTCATACTCCTTTCTCCGTCCACACTACTCCCATCAGTTTTCTCATACTTCTCTCTCTCTCAGTCAGTCAGTTAAGTGCCATACGTGATACACGCTTGGGCAGTCATGTCTCGAAAGAGACATGACTGACTGGGCAGAACATTATCCCGCAGTAGGTTGCCATTGCCTTCTGCGGTAGACTGGTTGCTAGCCAAGGCTATAGAACCCAATCTGTCCTGTTATTTAACCCATAACTGGAGGGAAGAGACGGATTAATACCTTTCCCAGGGGTATTTGCGAGTAAGTGAATGAAAGGAATTCAATCACACACCCTATAACCTGTAATTCTTTCACATAACTTTCCCCCTATTTAACCACCTGCAAAACAGTGGCAGTAAAATAATGTATATTTTGCACTATCCAGGGATATCGATTTCGGTTGATATCAATTCAATGAGTTTAGCAAATGTTAGTAATCGGGCGATGTTGCTTATCCAATGTAGCAGTTCATACACAAAAATGGCTTTAATAACCAAAAATTGCTTTTTAAATTCGGTACTTTAAAATACGGTCAGTCAGTTAAATGTCATACGTGATTGACGTTTAGGCATATCATATCTCGAAAGAGACATGACTGACTGGACAGAAGATTTTCCCGCATAACGTTGCCATTATTTCTGCGCTAGACTAGTTACCAACCAAGGCTCTAGAACCCAATCTGTCCTGTTTATTGACTCATAGCTGGAGGGAAGAAATGGATTAGTACCTTTCCAAACCTGATTATTTTTGCTACATTGTGACTGGCGTTTTCTTTCTGTTCTGATCTCCCTTGACTCTGTTTGATTCAACTTTATTTATGTATGTATAGCTAAAATTGATTTAACATCAGCTTGTTGCTTTTTCTCAGTTTGTAAGTTACTCCTTTTTATCATTGGTCAGAATAAAATTTCACACAGACTCGCGAAACTTTATTTAGCTCTTTTCTTCAGCCCTGAGCCAATCGTTTTTTTCTATTCGTCAAAACAGATTTCACACTGGCTCGCGAATTTAAAAACAGTGAAGAAAAGAGAGTCGTTTTTATTCCGTTTTAATCACAAGTTTAGGTAAAGCCTATTGTTGTTGGAAAATGTATAAAAAATGGTAAATGCCCGCTTATGTGCACTTATGTAAGGTCATTAAATTAAGTTATATTTTTACGATTTAAATATTATGCTTAATAAAGAAAGCAAAGTATAATTCATAACGTTCACAGCCAAATTACGTTCTTGTATCTTCCCAACGTCTCTGTAGTAAACTTTTAAGACTGCGACAAAACTTTTAAAAACAAAATCGAGAAGTTATTTTCAAACCAAAATCGCATCGGTAATATGAATTTGTTGTGTTTTTAATATTAATATCTCCAGAATCATGTATAATCATATATATATATATATCATTATAATCATTTAACATCAGTTTGACACCAGCCTCGCGAACTTCGGTTAGTCATAACTAAATATATATATATATGTTAGCAAATTATTTCACCTGGAGAGTTGAATATTTTCTCAAATATCGTTGAAAGTCAAATTTCGCTGACCAAAATATTAATATCTCCAGAATCACATATAATCATATATATATATAGTAATCAGCTTTGTCATTTTTTATCAAACTACACTGAAGGAGCATTAGTTAACAAACTTCTCTGGTTGCTTATAGTGGCTGAATAGTGATTTTTATCAACACTGAGTTCTCTATACATATAACCTTGTCCCAAACAAGTTAAAATTTGTTAACAGCACTGTAAACGTCTCGAAGTGAAATAATGGTTATCAGGTTAGTCTGGTCAGTGGAATTTTATTACTATGTAGTGAGTTCAATCCACACCAGGTGTCCTATACTTTGAATGAGTGAAGCCTAAGGGTTTTTGCAACGATCATTTTTCTTTGAAATGACGCTACAGATTCACAAACAAAGAGCTGGACCAAATAACAGAAACCACACCTCTTGAGTACTACCAACAGCAGCAACAACTAAAATGGATAGTAACGGGTTATCCGTTATAGTGAAGTGTATTTGTGTGTTGAAACAGATTAACTGAATTTGGCCTTGTTAGTAGATAGCCCACTATAAGAGGGGTACAAAACAAGAAAATCAAATTGAATATAGAAACAACATATATATATATATATATATATATATATATATCAATTAAGGTTTTTACAAACAAAAGTAATGTTTGTTGGTACAACGTCGTTAACAATGTTCATAGTAGTAATTGCTGACAGTGTATATGCGTATGTATGTGTGAGCGTTTGTTTATTAGGAGTGTTTTTGTTAATATTTTATCGCCTCTTCGCCTGAACAAATATTATTGAGAAACAAAAAAGGTGTTTGACAAAGATACGAAATGAATAGTTTCACCAGGAAACGAATGAAGAGGAGCAATAATTGTGAGTAGAAAGCTTTAGTATGAAATATGAAGGAAAAGGTATTATCGTCGACCTTTGAAAGAGGTTCATGGCATTAAATCGGTAAACTCGGAGAAATTAAACATCGAAAATGAATCTAACTAACCTTAATGAAAGCCACTATTGTTTTCGCTCGTAATTAAAAGCGAAAATAAAACAAATTAAAACGTGAAATCGACTACTTTAGAAAAAAAATTAAAAACACGAGAACGTGTAGATATTCAATATCTTTAGTTTCCTTGTCGACTCACCAGAAACATGAATGAATTTGGTTACTAAATTTACATATCTCTCTTTGGTTATGATTTCATCACATTAAACAAATAAGATGTGCGTTTGTGATGCAGTGAATATCAGCTCAGAACGAGAAATCGGAGAGCCGAGTTCGAATTCTAGTTGAATTCGTTGCATTCACGTAGGCGTAAATATTAATATTAATCCGCCCCTTCTCCTTCAAGGTATGAGTTAAATAGAAGGACATATTGTGTTTTGTAGCCTTAGTTGCCAAACTGTCTACCGCAGAAAGTAATGGCAACGTACTGCGGGAAAATCTTCTGCCTAGTTAATCATTGATCGAAAGAGACATGATCATCCAAGCGTGTTTCCCGTATGGCACTTAACTGACTGAAATACATAATAACAAGTAAGAAAAACCTTATAAATGTAAAATGTTTTGCTATTTAATTTGCTTCAGCAGAAAATTTTGTGAAATTTTTGTTGTCATTTCATCTCAAGTAAGGCACCAAAGCCACTAACACGCAACGGATTACTGAGTCTGAAAGAATATAACAAAAAGTAAAACATTATTAAGGAGCCAGATCAATAACAGAAAATAAATTACGACAGAAGACAACGATTGACATTGCAGTTAGATTTTTGAAGATCAAAATTGACTGGAAGCAAGAAGCCGGAAGAGAGTCCCACAAGCAAGTTTTGAGAGAAAGTAAACTTTTATAATAAAACTTACGGTTACATCTGGCTATTTCAACTGTAAGATGTAGAGACAAGAACGGAGTTCTACAAGTAAAAAATGTGAGAAAAGACACTACAATAGATTTATGGTTACACCTAATCAACTCCACTGTAAATTGATGAGATCTCGAGGCCAGTCAAGTGCTGTGTTTTAATAGAGTCTATGCGCCATAGTAAATAGATCACCCGAAACATTACCATAAAAGTATTTATAATTGAATTTCCAAGCGCCGCTTAGTTATGGCACAAGGTCAAAATTATGGGGTATTCAATGAGGATCAAATTAAGTCCTCAGTTGTAACAGGTTCTAGCGAGACAAGCTTGCTAACCATTACACCAAGCCAAGGTGCCCAACGCGTAACGTAATAGTTGATTTACTAAGCGCCACTTAGATGTGACACAAGGCCGAAAGTTTGGGGTACCTAATGAGGATCGAACTCACTACTCAGTTGTAACAGGTTCTAGTGAACAAACTTGCTAACCATTACACCACACCGAGGTGTCCAACGCGTGACGTAATATTTGATTTACTTTGGAGTTCATTAATGATCCCTAAATGTATAGCAAGTGCACCAGACCATATGTGGCAGCAAAATTCAAAGCATGGACGAATGGTAGACTTATAAATATGTAAGATCGATTTGGAAAGAAAAAATGTCTAGTACGACACAATGAACCAACTTAAGAGTTAAAATGATTAAATAAGGAAAGAAAAAGGAAAAACCTTTTTAAACTTAGAATTTTATGGTATTTTTGGAGTTACTTTTGATGTTGAACTTCTGACGATTGGTTGTCTTGTTTTTATGGCATATCAACCTCGGCGGGTCATTTATTGCCAACTAAATTTTTATTTATTTATTGCTGGTAATACCTTTTTTCTTTTAACAATTTATTGTTGTTTTTATATAAGGTTTGTGTCTAGTAATACTTTTTCTTTTCGAGTATCAAGATTCATTGGGATTTGTTATTTTTTTTCAGAGCAGGGTCCCCAAGTCCTACCCTTATTATTTGAAGATCATTCATGGTCGAGAGATCTAAGACGTGCCAGATCACACGGTAGCTTCCCTTATGTGGATAGGGGGCGCAAGTTTGGATCCTGCTGAATGACACACATTTTCGTAATAAAAATTTATCGTAAATAATCAGGCTGGTAGATATAAATATAGATAACTAGCAGTATAGCCCGGCGTTGCTCAGGTGTAATGAAAACATTTATATATATATATATATATATATATATATATATATTATCGATTTTCTGCACTATTGTAAGAACTGCAACCTTGAAACTTGTGAATATCGTTTTTTATGTCTTTGTCTATGAGTGTATCAAATTTGATTAAAATCGGACCACTCCTTCAATAACCCAATTTTGTCGATTATCGATTTTCAATATTTATCGGGTGTACCTCGACACAAAACCTAGCTAAGAACACTCGCAGACGCTTATAGTACAACTGTGTAAATTTTCAAGAAAATCGGTTCAGCCGTTTCGGAGTCTATAGGTAACGGATACACACACACACACACACACACAGAGACAAAGTTCCATTTATAAATAAGTTTAGATACTGTTTAATTGAAAACAGAATATCTACTTAAATATGAATATCGATCGAAAATATTGTTCAAACAAATCATTTCAAATTGTCGGTTGTTTATAACCAAGTTTCGTTACTCTTCGTTATATATATATTATAGATATTATCCTATCTCTATAAAACTACTAGAGTTTTTATTACTATGCAATCACCAGATGCATATTATGAACTGACCGTTTCATTAAACTACTAGAACAGTAGCCAACTGCATGTTCTCATGAACTTCCAACAAGCAACAGATACGGGTATGGACGTGGATGTCGGCAAGACTAATAGTCCTTAATTTGGTTCATCTTAATGTCACCTCATTCGTGACAGGGCGCTACAAACCCGCTCTTATTCAACGTCGACAGATCGCGTCAACACTTGTTACGTTTCAAGATGTTTTATGCCAAGAGTTCGTGGCGATCACGATTCGGTCAAGTGCCTTGCGCCATTGCCATTACCGATTTTCAACGCAGTCATGATCATTGTCATGTTCTTAATGTTATTAACTCGGTTCCGTCTTGAATTTAACACCACTACCAGAATGCACCAGGGAAGTTAATGGCGGGCTTTAGAACAGTCACTCTGTGTTTAATGAAAAGTGTATTTGTCTCGCGGGTCACTGACAGCGAATTTGATCTTCGATGTAGACCTTGTTCGATCAACACGAAGTAATCGAAAACTGCATTAAGTATATTCATTTCAGAATGCTCATAACATTATAATCATTTAAGATCAGTTTGACACCAGCCTCGCGAACTTCGGTTAGTCATAACTAAATATATATATATATATATATATATATATATATATAAATGTTAGCAAATTATTTCACCTGGAGAGTTGAATATTTTCTCAAATATCGTTGAAAGTCAAAATTCGCTGACCAAAATATTATTATCTCCAGAATCACGTATAATCATATATATATATATATATATATATCATTATAATCATTTAAGATCAGTTTGATACCAGCCTCGCGAAATTCGGTTAGTCATAACTAAATATATATATAAAAATGTTAGCAAATTATTTCACCTGGAGAGTTGAATATTTTCTCAAATATCGTTGAAAGTCAAATTTCGCTGACCAAAATATTAATATCTCCAGAATCACGTATAATCATATATATATATATAGTAATCAGCTTTGTCATTTTTTATCAAACTACACTGAAGGAGCATTAGTTAACAAACTTCTCTGCTTGCTTATAGTGGCTGAATAGTGATTTTTATCAACACTGAGTTCTCTATACACATAACCTTGTGCCAAACAAGTTAAAATTTGTAAACAGCACTTTTTAAACTTTTTTCATTGGTCAGAATAAAATTTCACACAGAATCGCGAAACTTTATTTAGCTCTTTTCTTCAGCCCTGAGCCAATCGTTTTTTTCTATTCGTCAAAACAGATTTCACACTGGCTCGCGAATTTAAAAACAGTAAAGAAAAGAGAGTCATTTTTATTCCGTATTAATCACAAGTTTAGGTAAAGCCTATTGTTGTTGGAAGATGTATAAAAAATGGTAAATGCCCGCTTATGTGCACTTATGTAAGGTCATTAAATTAAGTTATATTTTTACGATTTAAATATTATGCTTAATAAAGAAAGCAAAGTATAATTCATAACATTCACAGCCAAATTACGTCTTTGTATCTTCCCAACGTCTCTGTAGTAAACTTTTAAGACTGCGATAAAACTTTTAAAAACAAAATCGGGAAGTCACTTTCAAACCAAAATCACATCGGGAATATGAATTTGTTGTGTTTTTAATATTAATATCTCCAGAATCATGTATAATCATATATATATATATATCATTATAATAATTTAAGATCAGTTTGACACCAGCCGCGCGAACTTCGGTTAGTCATAACTAAATATATATATATATATATATATATATATATATGTGTGTGTGTGTGTGTGTGTGTGTGTGTGTGTGTATTAGCAAATTATTTCACCTGGAGAGTTGGATATTTTCTCAAATATCGTTGAAAGTCAAATTTCGCTGACCAAAATATTAATATCTCCAGAATCACGTATAATCATATATATATATAGTAATCAGCTTTGTCATTTTTTATCAAACTGCACTGAAGGAGCATTAGTTAACAAACTGCTCTGGTTGCTTATAGTGGCTGAATAGTGATTTTTATCAACACTGAGTTCTCTATACACATAACCTTGTGCCAAACAAGTCAAAATTTGTAAACCGCACTGTAAACGTCTCGAAGTGAAATAATGGTTATCAGGTTAGTCTGGTCAGTGGAATTTTATTACTATGTAGTGAGTTCAATCCACACCAGGTGTCCTATACTTTGAATGAGTGAAGCCTAAGGGTTTTTGCAACGATCATTTTTCTTTGAAATGACGCTACAGATTCACAAACAAGGAGCTGGACCAAATAACAGAAACCACACCTCTTGAGTACTACCAACAGCAGCAACAACTAAAATGGATAGTAACGGGTTATCCGTTATAGTGAAGTGTATTTGTGTGTTGAAACAGATTAACTGAATTTGGCCTTGTTAGTAGATAGCCCACTATAAGAGGGGTACAAAACAAGAAAATCAAATTGAATATAGAAACAACATATATATATATATATATCAATTAAGGTTTTTACAAACAAAAGTAATGTTGGTTGGTACAACGTCGTTAAAAATGTTCATAGTAGTAATTGCTGACAGTGTATATGCGTATGTATGGGTGAGCGTTTGTTTGTTTGGAGTGTCTTTAAAGTCTCCGCTCAGTCTATCTGGCACCGGTCACTTATTAAGTAAATTGGTGAACAGTGAAGAAAAGAAGATGAGAGAGAAAGAAAGGCTATAATAATACGATCGCTTGACGTTTGTCTAGGGTCGTGTTAATAATGCTCGTATTTTCTCGACTGCGACCGTCTTCGTGTCTCGTCCTTTTATTTCGTTTTCTGGGGGCTCAAAACAAGTAATTAGGAAATTCACACCCGGATATAATTCTGGGTTTCACATTGGACTACAAATAAACTTTGCGTCGGCTCGCAAAAAGGGTCCGTAAAAGGAATTTGATTTTTTTTTATAATTAAAGGTTATTTGAATTTTTGATTTTCATTCATTTAGAGGTTTCCTAGTTTTTTATTTGCCGAAAAACATTTCACATCGAGGTGTGAATGTTCGCGAGTTTTGTGTGCAAAGTTTCTACATTTTAGAAAATTCATTTTTATTTCTTATTTTTTTTCTAACAAAATCAGTGAGTCAGATTTTAATTTTAAATGTTGAATTTTTTTGTTCACTACAAATTTAACTTAAAGAGAAAATAATGACACAATGGTGTTGAAATGACTTCAAATAAAAGTTTAAGAAAAAACCCTCATCAATATTGGAAAGAACGATAACAGTTTCTGGAATTAAAAAAAAATATTTTTCCGAAAAATTTGTTTTAAATGAGTAATAATGACTACTCAGTCAATGAATGTCAAATGCTTCCTTGCAGAAAAAAAAACAATATTACGCTAAGCTATATTGAATCCATAGCAAAATCTACTGCTAAGAAGGTTGAGTCACTATGTCGATCCAGGATTCCACCTGAATCCATCCTGCATATATACAAGTCAACCATCCGTCCGTTCATGGAGTACTGCTGCCATTTATGGTCAGGTGCCCCTGCCGTTCTCCACAGTGTTCTTGACAGGCTCCAAAGGAGAGTCTGTAATGTGATAGGTACTGATCTCGCGACTCGACTGCAGCCACTTCCCCATCGTCGAAATGTGGCCTCCCTTTGTTCTATAAATACTTTCATGGCTTCTGCTCAGACGAACTTAAATCACTGATGCCTCCGCAACAGGTGTTTACTCGTGCAACCAGACTGGCAACTGGGTCCCACCCATTCACAGTCACGTTAGACAAATGCAGACGACAATTCTACTCTTGCAGCTTCTTCTTTCGCACTTCCCGCCTGTGGAACTCGCTCCCGTATTCTTGCTTTCCTGACGGCTACAACCTCCAGAAATTTAAATGCAAAGTCAATACTCATCTACTAACCACTGGACTCTAGCTCTCTCCCCACCCCTGTATAACCTTCCCTTTCTCTCCACCTATGTATCTGTCGTCGCACCTGCTTTCTCAGCTTTCTATTGTTCCTTTCTAACTAGTTTGTACTCCTCACTCTTTTCTAATTAATCTTTTTACATTTATGTAGCCCCCTGCACATCAGTGGCGTTTCCGCCTTGGTCGGGGTGAAATGATTAAAAAAAAAAAAAAGCATAACCGTAGCCACAGTCTTCTTTTACTTTTCTGAGTCCAACAATCCGCAAAGGACGTAGTCGCGATATCTCGACTACACCGATACAAGATAAAATAGGCTGAACAAAAACAACCATTTGAAGTAAGGAAATTAAGGCCTTATTCTCGGAGTTATTTTAATCTTTAAAAATCGGCTGAAAGAATTCTAACGAAGCATGCGAACCAACCAGATATGTTCACATATTGAAACCAGCGCTTACATTATAAGAAGATTAAATTTATTGCTTTTGAAAGGAAAACGAGTTACATATCTCCTAGCCTTTGAGTGTCAACTTTCCATGCGAGTATATTAAGGGCAATTCCAATGTTCTCCTTCCAGATAAAAGTTAACCAGAGCTGACATTAATCACATGAATGGAAACGCAGCAGGTGTCCGAATTTTATCGAGTTGCATTTTATTCTAGATAATAATTATTTTACGCAGACCTTAACAAAGCCAAATCGGTGGAAATTAAAGGAAAAATTAAATGTGGAATTAAAGGAAAATAGCAATGCCCCAATATTTCAAGTTACTTGTTTTCTTACCGGAGCTGAATGTAAAAAGTAAGTGATCATCGTTTAAAAGTTCATTTATACTATGAAAAAAAAATCTTAGTAATAGCATATATTTTTATAGTAAAATATAATTTACAATGTAAGTGTAAAAGTTACTTTTTTTGTAAGATGTAACTTACAATGCATTGTTATATAAGAATACACGTTTTTAACCATGTCACCTCAAGAAAGACATGCCAAAGAACGCAGTGGGGGACTGAAAAAAATTGTTGAGAGGAATAAATGTAATAAATCAACAGGACATAAGGAGACAGAAGTCGATGATCCACATTGCATTTCAATTTTGGAAGATCGTTGTTAAAAAGAAAATCCTCTCTCACCGACGGAATGTCGCTTCCCTCTGTCTCTTCTACAAATACTTTCACGGATTTTGCTTCGACTAGCTTAGCTCCTTGTTGCCCCACCAATTAGGCGGATGTACTCGAGCTACTAGACTAGAAGCAAGGTTCCACTTTTTCACTGTGAAAACAACCAAATATAGCCACAACTTCTACTCTGTTAGCTTTTTTTTATCGCACTTCACTTCCTTATTCTTGCTTTCCTGATAGCTACCATCTCCAAGTGTTTATATATCGACAAACAACAAACACGCATATATATAAAAATATAAAGTTATATTTTTATTAATGACGATGAACCGTGTAGAATAGGGAACAGAGAATTGAGAGAGCGCGCTTCTAATGGGTTGACGGGAGTGTAGTCTTATCTGTTGTGTCTCTCTTCACCGGCCGATCTCTGTTGCTCCTCTACTGGCGAATCCGTGTGCCGAGGTCTTTTTATAATCTTCCAGAACCGGGACTTTTTCTTCCGGTTTTGCCTCGCCCACGCACGCCCACGTAATTCTCAGAGACTCCTGTTCTGTTTGCCTCTGTAGTTATTGCCGGAAATAAGGTCAAACGACATCCGTTCCTTTCAACGACCGGAAACACCCTCGCTTGCATCAGCCTTCCTCGGGTGGGGCCAGATTGTTATATTACACAAGAGTTTAAACGCAACGTCAACAGTAATCTCTTATCTCCTTGACTCCCATCCGTCTTCTCTCTTTACAATTTCCTCTCATACAGTTACTGTTACCTGTCCTTCTCCCTCTTCACTCTCATATTATGTAAACCCCTGCGCACCAGTGATAGTACTACCTTGCTTGGAGTGAGTGAGAAGATTATTAAAAAAAATAATAAAAAATAAAACTGCAAGTGTTTTTTTTTCTAGAGAGAAGGTCTACATAATAAACTATTAGTATTCAAGTTACAGTTAACTATTTCAACAGTAAAATTTAAGAACTAGTTAACAATCTAGTCAAATTCGTTAAGTTGAGGTACTAAATAGAAAGGCTCACCAGAAAATTTACCATGAAAATATTTACAGAAAAGTCACAAGGAGGGTACTTTTCGGCTGGAGAAAAAAGACTGTAGCCGAGATGCCAGGTCAAGACTAATAAAACTGTAGATTCGTTGGATTAAGTGAAGAACATCTATAGTATAAAACTAAACAAAAGATCAAATATCAGAATTTATTTTGAAGGATTCTTTTCTTTTTAGGCAATACATTTTCTGCATCTTATGCACAAGATGCACTATTTTTCCTGTAACAGATGCTTGATTTCCTAAACATCCTTCTTCTATGTGCCCTGTCCCTTCAGGACATAGGCAGTCATGGCTTTCCACGTCTCCCTATCCCTAGTGGCTCTGAGCACGCTTTCTCCTGTTACACTACGCAATCCCCGTTCTGCCATCCACCTGCTCGGGCCAATCAAGTTCATTACACGTTGTTTTCCCCTGTGTCTCCTTCCCTCTATCTTGCCTGTCAGTATGAGGTTCTTCAAGCCCTCCTTCCTCATTGCCTGTCCCAGGAACTTTAGCTGTCTCTTCCTTATGTTCAGTATTAATTCCCTTTTCGTTTCCATCCATTCCAAAACCTCATCATTGCTCACATGCTCGATCCATAATATCCGCTGCTTCCTTCTGTAGAACCACATTTCAGTTGCTTCAAGTTTTTTCTTCATCTTCGATGATATTGTCCAGCATTCACTGTCATATTGAAGAACTGACATCACATAGCAATTCAATACTCTCTTCTTTGTTTCTAGGGAAATTTTCCTGTTAACAATTGAATTTTCTCAATTTATTCCAGAGCATATCATTTGAATTCAGAGAAAAGGGTACGAAACTGTTACGTAATATTATTCCACCTAAATGAGAGTTAGTGCTGGGAAATTTCCTCAGAGATGAAGAGACTTGAAGAAATAGAAATATTCTCCAGAAAGATGGACGGAACAAGTAAGTAACGACGTGGTTTTAAAAAATGGAGATACAAAGGGACATTAATATTTAACATCTGAAAAAGGTAGTTGAAATACCTAGAACACATGAAGAAAGGACTTGAAAAATTTAACACTCACAGGACAGATTAAAGGCAATATGTTCAGAGGGAAACAACTCATAACTTACTAACGTATAGTAAATAGATGTCAGAACACAATTTAGGAGAGATAACAAAAAGATAAATTTTAATAAGCGCTACAAAGGAAGAATATGATTGGAAATGACTTAAACAAGATTTAGATCTAAAGTCAATTTTTTTAATCGTTTCACCCCAAGCAAGGCGGTACCGCTACTTATGCGCAGGGGGCTACACAAGAGAGTAAAAATTAAACAAGAAGAACGAAGAGAAAGATGAACCAGTTACAGGTGGTGGGTGTTCCAGAAAGAGCAAGAGAAGAATGGGAATACAGGTGTGATGACAGCTACGAAGGTAGACTGAAAACAGAAAAAAAAAGATACACGGGGTAATGTAGAAAGGACGAGAAAACGACTATAGTCAAGCGCGTAAGAGATGGGAATTGACATTATGTTTAAATTCTTGGAGGTTGTAACCGACCGAAAAGCAAGTATACAGAAAGGAGCTCCACAGGCGAGAAATGCGTGAAAAATGCTGCTGGAATAAAAGTGTTGGCTGCATTTAGATATTTTAATTGTAAAAGAGCGGGACTTTGTTGCCAAGCTGGTTGCTCGTGTAAATTCTTGTGTGTGGTGGGCACCAGTGACCTAAGCTCGTCAGAATAGAAGCCATGAAAATATTTTTAGAAGAGATAGAGTGAAGCCACATCCCGCCGGTGAGAAAGTGGCTGGAGTCGAGCTGCCAAGTCGGAACCTATCACATTACAGATTCTCCTTTGGAGCCTGTCGAGAACACTGAGGTGAACAACAGGGGCGCCCGATTAGTTATGACAACAGTATTCTATGCACGGTCGGATAGCTGATTTGTGTATGAGCAAGATGGACACTCAAGAGGGGAAACTCTTCATGGCCAGACACAGTGACCCAACCTTCCTAGCAATAGATTTAGCTATTGATTCAATGGAACAGTTCCATTTCAGGTCGGAAGAGAGGGAGAGGCCGAGGAGGCGCATTGCATTGCTTTTCAGCAAACCTTTCAACTACCCTGAGAAACATGTATTACGGGTGCAGAAAATGAGTAAACTGCGTAAAGAATCGAGAAGAAAGACAGATAACCCACCTTCCGCACCCTTAAATATGAAAGGCCTGTCTATGGGAAAGAATAACGTTTTTTAACATAAGTGAAAAAAATGCTCTTACCTAATGACGAAAAATACACTTACGCAACCATGAGAGAAAGAAAGGCATGCCTAAAAATACGAGAAAATAGGAATAAGAGAAATAACTGAAAAATAAAAAAGTAATAAATTGCAAACAAAAAAATAAAATCTTGCCTACCATTAAGAAAATAAAAGCTTGCTTACAAATAAGAGGGGAAAATGCATATTTATAACAGAAAAACTACTTAATCACCAGTAAAAACACTGATTTAACGATAAGAATAAAATTCTTGCTTCTCTATAAAAAAAAAAAAAAGCATAGGCTTACATATGCAAAAAACGAAGAGAAAACATTTCCAGCATTAAGGGAAAAGAAAACATAAAATAACTCGCATAACCATTTAAGAAAGAACGCTTCCTACTCACAAGAGAGAAAAACCTTACCTAATTATAAAAAAATATTGTCTACCATTAAAAGAATAAATTTACTTACTCCTAAGCGTATAAAAAAAAGAGAAAATACATACATTGTATAAATAAAAGAGAAAAGAAACCTTGATTAGCACAAAGAGAAAGACTCTTCCTTACAATTATTGATATGTCCCGGAAAGGGATATATATCAGTACGAGGTAGTTAAGTGGTTTACGCAAAGGTAACCGGGTAGGTCAATCAAATACGTAGACGTAATCGTCGTACATAGTATCCTGAGACGTAGGTGTAGTCAATGATCTTAGTAGGGCTATGGACATAGACCTCTAGTGGAAGACCAACAGACCTCTGTTGAAAGATCTCTCGATCTCCCTCACTCACTATCTACGTCCTTGCCTTGCTCTTTATTTATGGTTGACAACAGCCAATCACATTCCAGTGAGCTGGAACCAAGGTATATACATATTCATTACCTGTTCATTATATCAATTACATTAAAAAAAAAAGCATTCCTTATTTTGAACAAAAAAAAAAAATTGCCTACCTGTCACCCTCAAGTGTCATAGACAGCAATATTAGTATAAAACCACATTTTTCAGCACACTGAATATTGCTGCTGTGATTTTCATAATATATAGTAGGCTTTCTCTCCCCGTGCACAACTGGCTGACAATTCGGATTTAAGTGATGCATCCATCACATTCCCAAGGGTCAGTCAGTCAGTTAAGTTCCATATGTGAAACACGCTTGGGCGATCATGTTCTAGGTATATTTACAAGAGCCACATATAAAAAAATGAATATTGCTGACATGTTTCCGTTGGTGAAACTTAAATCTAACTTTCCATCTTTCACAAACTCCAAAAAAGTTCACGTGCCAGTAATTGGATTATTTTCTACCCGGCATCCCCTTTCCCCTAAACGAAACATCGGAATCACATCATTAATCTGGATCTGCAACGTCACTCAGTCAGTCAAGTGCCATACGTGATACACGCTTGGGCGATCATGTCCCGAAAGAGACATGACTGACTCGGCAGAAGATTATCCCGCAGTAGGTTGCCATTGCTTTCTGCGGTAGACTAGTTGCCAGCCAAGGCTATAGAACCCAATCTGTCCTGTTGTTTAACCCATAACTGGAAGAAAGAGACGGATTAATACCTTTCCCAAGGGTATTTGCGCGTAAGTGAATGCAATGAATTCAAGTGGAATTCGAACTCGGCTCCCCGATTTCTCGTTCTGAGTCGATATCCACTGCACCAAGGGTATTCGCGCGTAAGTCTATATAGTTTGCTCAACTGGAATTCGAACTCTGCACTTTGATTTCACATTTCGAGTTGCCATACATTAAACCACCAGCACATCACTAAAAGATTAAAAATCATTTCTACATGTAAAAGCCCAACTTATCCATAAGAGAAAAAAATTATAGTCATCTAAAAGGACAAGCCTGTGAATACCCATCAGAAAAAAATGTCTAAATATAAATACAATTATTTAATAGAATTTAAAATATAATTTTTAATACAATTTCAACAGAACGCGTTAAAACACACAGTTTTAAAAAAACAAGATTTGTCTTCAACATTTTAATATTCATCCATTGCTTTATAACACGTTACACATATCTGGCGCTCACTTATATAAACCATAAACACATACAGCGGATGGACGTGAAGTCAAGCTCTCCCACCATTTTGAAGATGAGATTCTGATCTCGAAATATTAATGAATATTAATAGGTAATACCCCACACCTTCTTTACCTTGCTTTTTTTATATTAAACGCATTGTGATAGCCTTGTGATATCATGTCTGAGACTAAGACATGATATCCCTCTCATGGCCTTTAAATGAAAACAAAAACAAACTTGCCTATCAGAAAAAAGTATTTGCTACACATGAAAAACTGGCCTACCATAAGAGATAAACATTATCAATGAGAGAAATTCTTTACGAAATATATGAAAGAAAACTTTCTCTGCACATAAAAGAACAGTTTTTGCTTCTTCTTCTATGTGTATTGCCCATACACCTTATATACACAATGCGTCAAGCAAATTTTATATATAAAATTTTATAAAATTTTATATACACAAGACAAAAAAGCACTTTCTTGTTATCTCCCCGCCAATTTCGTACAAACAATTGAACCCTCTCTTTATTATTATTTATATCAGAAAGAATTCGAAGAATGGGTTCAGCACGTTGAAGCCTCTGCCGCCACGTAAACTCACAGGGGTATGAGTGCCATTCTGTCACTTATTCCTGAACTTGGCGGCCCTCCACATTCGTTCGATGTGTGGGCGCCAGTTTGTGGATCAATAAAATTCAAGATGTGATTCACTGTGAGATGGTCAAAATCATTCCTCACTTGATTGTATCCCCTCCACTCGTCTGTGGTTACTGTGGAGCCCGGCCAAACCGACTGCTTGATTATAGGCGTCAGTGTTGCTGCACTCCGGTCTGGTATTGCATACAAGAAACATTCTTTAGTCTCACGACACATTCCAACAAATCCCCAAATCGTGTTGAGTTCATGTTTTATTGTTTTATATTTAATCTTCACAAAATGATTCAAGTGTTTGGGACTTCAAATCTTTTGTACAAAATTGGCGGAGATAACCGGAAGTACCCCCCACCCCCAAAATCCCCTACTCATGAGAGAGGTAAAAAAAACTTTCTTACACAGAAGAAAAAATAAGTACCGTTGCCTTCCCATAAAACAAACACCATTAATTTTCTATAAGACAAATAAAACCCCTGGTTACTCATATGAAAAACAAATGTCTAACCATCAGTTGAATATATTAAAATGTTGCCTACTTGAAAAAAAATGAGATTTTACTTATAAATGAAAAAGAAATCCTTGATTACACATAATATTAGGTTGTCCCAAAAGTTCGTAAACACTTGCAAAAAACTGAAATTTTACTCGCCAAGTAATCTAAGGTTACCAGAAAACACTTGCAAAAAATTGAAATTTTACTCGCAAAAACAACAAAAATTATTGCTCAAAATAAAGACCATCATTTTCCAAGACGTTCTGCCATCGATCTGCAAGCTTTCGGATCTGTTCAATTTTTCGCAAGTGTTTACGAACTTTTGGGACAACCTAATAGAAAAAAAGATAAACTATTTATAAGATTGCTATGAAAACAATTAGCCTACTAATATAAGAAACAGAAAAAAAATGACTAACCATATGCATAAAAGACATGGCTACAAAAAAATGTACAAAACTCTTCCCTATCTAAACTTATTTATAAATGGAACTGTGTGTGTGTGTGTGTGTGTGTGTGTGTGTGTGTGTGTGTGTGTGTGTGTGTGTGTGTCCGTTACCTATAGACTCGGAAACGGCTGAACCGATTTTCTTGAAAATTTACACAGTTGTACTATAATCGTCTGCGAGTGTTCTTACCTAGGTTTTGTGTCGAGGTAACCCCGATAAATATCGAAAATCGAAAATCGAAAAAGTTCGGTTATAGAAGCAGTGGTCCGATTTTAATCAAATTTGATGCACTCATAGACAAAGACATAAGAGACGATATTCAGAAGTTTCAAGGTTGCAGTTATTACAATAGTGCAGAAAATCGATGATATATATATATATATATATATATATATATATATATATATAAAGGGCAAGATGTTTGTGTGTGTGTGTCTGTTTATCTGCCTGTATGTATTTCTTTTTCGGCCCTTATATTTTAGTTTTTGCTTCGGGTTTGGCTCTAAGTAGGTATAATTGTAGTTCTTAGTCTCAGACATGATATCATTTACTCAGAGGACTTATTTAGCCTTCAAAATTCAGTTTATGACGAAAAGACTTATTTGATATCGATATCAGTAAATCAAAATTTGACTTACATCCATTCATTTTTCTTTCAGTCTACGGTTTCGCTTTAACTGGAAACAACTATTGCTTTTTAGTCTTTCCTGCTAACGTTCAAAGAGTCTGAGCTCCAGGACTATGGATTAGTTTTAAAAGCTTTCATTACACCCGAGCAACGCCGGGCTATACTGCTAGTCAATAATAGAAAGAAAAAACCTAATTGCCTTTAAATGAAAACAAAAACAAACTTGCCTATCAGAAAAAAGTATTTGTCTACACATGAAAAACTGGCCTACCATAAGAGATAAACGTTATCAATGAGAGAAATTCTTCACGAAATATATGAAAGAAAACTTTCTCTGCACATAAGAGAACAGTTTTTGCTTCTTCTTCTATGTGCCCTGTCCCTTCAGGAAGTATGCGATTATGGCTTTCCACGTTTCCCTATCCCTGGTGGCTCTGAGCACGCCTTCTCCTGTTACACCATGCAATCCTCGTTCCGTCATCTACCTGATTAGGTCCTTCAAATATGTTATCCGTTGCTTTCCCCTGTCTCTTTTCCCTCTATCTGGCCTGTTAGTATCTGGTTCTCCAAGCCCTCTTTCCTCAATGCGTATCCCAGGATCTTCAGCTGTCTCTTCGTGATGCTCATTATTAATTTCCTTTTTGTTTCCATCATTTCCAAAATCTCATCATTGCTCACATGCTCAGTCCATTATATTCGCAGCATCCTTCCGTAGAACCACATTTCAGTTGCTTCAAGTTTTTCCTTCATCTTTGATGATATTGTCCAACATTCACTGCCATATTGAAAGACGGACAGCACGTAGCAATCCAGTCCTCTCTTCCTTGTTTCTAGCGAAATTGTCGTGTTTCTTAATACCTTACTTAACTTCTGGAATGCTTCCTTCGCCATGCCAATTCGCCTTCGGATCTCTGTGTCGCACTTCCTGTCTTCTGTTATAACACTTCCCAGGTATTTAAATTTTTGTACCAGATTGATTCTAGTATTCCCGACCTGTATTTGGTATATTGGGCTCCCTTTTTTACTGTTGACCATGCATTCGGTTTTCTTGCAGTTTATTTCTAGTCCTTTCTTGTTGCTTACTGATGGGGAAAAGTATAATCTGGCCTATACAAAAGAGAAAAATTTTTCCTACCTTTAAAAAAAAATTGTTTAACCGCATTTGAGAAAAGTCCTATAAAACCAAGAAAACAAAATTATCTCTACTCATAAACAATGTATTTTATGGTATATCAACCCCTGATGGATTATTTAAAACCAGAACCTATATTGGATTTTAGGTGGTTGTTTACAGTATCCGGTGTTCTAAAGCGGTCCCCATCTACGTACTGACCGGGCTTGATACTGGTTAACTTCGCTAATCGAACGAGAACCGATGTTTTAAGCATGGATTGACTTGAAACTTCCTGATGAGAAAAAAATCCTTTTATGCAGACCAGAAAAAAGAATCAGATATTGCCAATCCATAACAGAAAAAGATTATGTCTTTTTTTTCTTTTTTTTTTTTAATCATTTCACCCCGGAAACGCCACTGATGTGCAGGGAGTTACATAAATGTAAAAAGATTAATTAGAAAAGAGTGAGGAATACAAACTAGTTAGAAAGGAACAATAGAAAGCAGGTGCGATGACAGATACATAGGTGGAGAGAAAGGGAAGGTTATACAGGGGTGGTGAGAGAGCTAGAGGCCAGTGGTTAGTAGATGAGTATTGACTTTGCATTTAAATTTCTGGAGGTTGTAGCCGTCAGGAAATCAAGAATACGGGAGCGAGTTCCACAGGCGGGAAGTGCGAGAGAAGAAGCTGCAGGAGTAGAATTGTCGTCTGCATTTGGCTAACCTGACTGTGAATGGGTGGGACCCATTTGCCAGTCTGGTTGCACGGGTAAACACCTGTTGAGGAGGCATCAGTGACTTAAATTCGTCTGAGCAGAAGCCATGAAAGTATTTATAGAACAGACAAAGGGAGGCCACATTTCAGAGAGAAATAGCCCTATCTATTCAAAAGAGAAAAACTAAAATATTCCCTCGCCACAAAAGAAAACTGAAATATTTCTAATCTATTGGAGAGTAAAAATAACTTGCTTAGCCAAAAAGATTTTATGATTAGGTTTCCGGTTCTTTCTAAATTATGGTTATGACATATACTTCTAACGTGTCCTCGTAAACTCAGAAATTTATACAGTTACTGGTTTTCTAGTTCCTTCTAAAATCTTTTCTTTTTGTTTTACTTCCGGATCTACCATCCGCCCTTGCACTGAATACTGCTGCCATATCTCGTCGGTTTCCCTTGCTATCCACCTAAATATCCTTAACAAAATCCAACGGAGAGTTTATAATATGATCGATCCCGACTTGTCAGCTCAGATACAGTAACATTCTAACCGGCGCAATGTGGCTTTCCTGTGTCTCTTCTACAAATATTTTCATGGTTTCTGCTCCGATGAACGTAGCTCAGTGGTGCCCTTATATATGAGTTTACTCGAGCAACAAGATTAGCAACTAGATCCCACCCTTTTACTGTGAAAGCAATAAAATGTAAACGCAAATTATGCTCAGTCAGCTTTCTTTCCGCACTCCCTGCCTGTGGAATTCCCTTCCGTTTACTTGCTTCCCCGACAGCTACAATATACAAGAATTTAAATCTAAAGTCAATGGTCATCTCCTATCTCATTAACCTGCATCCTCTCTCTCTCTCTCTCTCTCTCTCTCTCTCTCTCACGCTACTTTCTTGTCCCTCCACTCTCATCAGTATTCTCATCCTTCTCTTAACCACTTCCTGACACTCCCTATAACCTCTCACTCTTTCTCATAACTTTCCTCTTATGCAACCACCTGCACCACGCTACTTTCTTGTCCCCCACTCTCATCAGTATTCTCATCCTTCTCTTAACCACTTCCTGACACTCCCTATAACCTCTCACTCTTTCTCATAACTTTCCTCTTATGCAACCACCTGCACCACGCTACTTTCTTGTCCCCCACTCTCATCAGTATTCTCATCCGTCTCTTAACCACTTCCTGACACTCCCTATAACCTCTCACTCTTTCTCATAACTTTCCTCTTATGCAACCACCTGCACCACGCTACTTTCTTGTCCCCCACTCTCATCAGTATTCTCATCCTTCTCTTAACCACTTCCTGACACTCCCTATAACCTCTCACTCTTTCTCATAACTTTCCTCTTATGCAACCACCTGCACCACGCTACTTTCTTGTCCCCCACTCTCATCAGTATTCTCATCCTTCTCTTAACCACTTCCTGACACTCCCTATAACCTCTCACTCTTTCTCATAACTTTCCTCTTATGCAACCACCTGCACCACGCTACTTTCTTGTCCCCCACTCTCATCAGTATTCTCATCCGTCTCTTAACCACTTCCTGACACTCCCTATAACCTCTCACTCTTTCTCATAACTTTCCTCTTATGCAACCACCTGCACCACGCTACTTTCTTGTCCCCCACTCTCATCAGTATTCTCATCCGTCTCTTAACCACTTCCTGACACTCCCTATAACCTCTCACTCTTTCTCATAACTTTCCTCTTATGCAACCACCTGCACCACGCTACTTTCTTGTCCCCCACTCTCATCAGTATTCTCATCCGTCTCTTAACCACTTCCTGACACTCCCTATAACCTCTCACTCTTTCTCATAACTTTCCTCTTATGCAACCACCTGCACCACGCTACTTTCTTGTCCCCCACTCTCATCAGTATTCTCATCCTTCTCTTAACCACTTCCTGACACTCCCTATAACCTCTCACTCTTTCTCATAACTTTCCTCTTATGCAACCACCTGCACCACGCTACTTTCTTGTCCCCCACTCTCATCAGTATTCTCATCCTTCTCTTAACCACTTCCTGACACTCCCTATAACCTCTCACTCTTTCTCATAACTTTCCTCTTATGCAACCACCTGCACCACGCTACTTTCTTGTCCCCCACTCTCATCAGTATTCTCATCCGTCTCTTAACCACTTCCTGACACTCCCTATAACCTCTCACTCTTTCTCATAACTTTCCTCTTATGCAACCACCTGCACCACGCTACTTTCTTGTCCCCCACTCTCATCAGTATTCTCATCCTTCTCTTAACCACTTCCTGACACTCCCTATAACCTCTCACTCTTTCTCATAACTTTCCTCTTATGCAACCACCTGCACCACGCTACTTTCTTGTCCCCCACTCTCATCAGTATTCTCATCCGTCTCTTAACCACTTCCTGACACTCCCTATAACCTCTCACTCTTTCTCATAACTTTCCTCTTATGCAACCACCTGCACCACGCTACTTTCTTGTCCCCCACTCTCATCAGTATTCTCATCCGTCTCTTAACCACTTCCTGACACTCCCTATAACCTCTCACTCTTTCTCATATCTTTCCTCTTATGTAACCCCCTGCACAACAGTGGCAGTAAAATGCCTTGCTTGGGGCGATATGAATATAATAAAGAAGTATACTCTCACTTGTGTCTTAGTGGCGTTATCACTTTGCTTGTAGTGAGTTTTAAAAAAGACACGAAATAATACGTAGACTACCCGTCGTGAAAAAATATAGGCTACTCAGAACTGAAAAAACTCCTGTAAATCATTATAATAAAGACCTTTTCTATCTGGTAAATAATAGACAGGTCTGCTCTAGAAAGAGATAAAAAGTTACGTACTATGTGCAAAAAGTAAAATTCTTTTCTAGCTATAAAATGCCTATCCATACGAAATATAATGTCAGTGGAAAAATAAAACTTTGTTTTATCATTTTCTGTCTTTAAAACCTGTTTTGATACAACATAAATTATCTGGAGATTTCCTAAATCCTAAATGTTATTTCATCTATATTTAATCATTCTTATATTTGATATCATGGACGAAATTAATAGGTAGTCATATATTAACCTTTGACCAAATTAAATATTTAAATAGGTAAATATACGCCAAAAATCTATTAATATCAATACGATTTGTCTAAACAGAAAAATAGGAAAACATGTTTATCGGCTTCAAAAATTTTAAAATTAGTTCCATGCCTCAAGGCTGAAATAATTATGGTGCCACTTTTGAGGCTTATAAAATAATAATAAAAAATCATGAAATTCTGAATATCAAGATAGGTTAATTTTCTAGTGTTTATGTCTAACATATTCTTCTAATCTCACATGTTTCCATGTGCAGTACATATGTATAATAAATTGTAAATGATTTCTTCGAATAAAGTATTTCGTGTTTTTGTACTAGGACAAGGTTCAAATTATATCGATAATTTGAATAACATCCTAGAACAAAATCCCAAATGGATACAAATATACACAGACGATTTTAAAGACAAGAATAAAGTAGAAAGTGCAGCTATCTCTAACAACACCACACTTCAAAAACACCTATCAGACAATACATCAATTTTCAGTGCTGAAGCTGCAGCCATAAACTTAGCTTTAGACCTCATACTCGAACCTAGCCTAAAAAAATATATAATATTTTCAGACATTATCAGTGCTAATGGCACTGAAAAACGAAAATCTAAATGACCCTCTGATCATCACTCTCCTATCAAGAATCAAAATCATCACCCAAAACAAAAACATTATTTTATGCTGGATTCCCAGCTACATTGGTCTCAGAAGAAGCGAAAAAGTAGACATAACTGCTAAAAGATCATTAAACATCAACATTAGTGATATAAAAGCACCCCACACTGATTACAAACCTCTAATCAACAACTTTATTACGACCAAATGGCAAGAGTTGTGGTACTCCTGCAAAAATAACAAACTCTACAAAATTAAACCCATCCTCAATGAATGGATAGAATTTAAAATTTCTAATAGGAAAATATGAAGAAGAGAAAAAGTAGTAAAGACATGACTTCAAATAGGCCACACCGCTGTCACCCATTCACACCTACTAAAAGGTGAGGAGGTACCAATTTGCATTTCATGTCAGAAGCTCTACATAGTGAAACATATACTAACAAGCTGCATAGATCTTGAAAAATGCGATTAAGATACTATCAAGAAAACAACCTGAAAGTCATCTTCAACAAAGCTGACCCAAATGACATTTTAGAATTTCTAAAAGCAACAAAATTATATAACAAAATACAGTTGCAAAAGAAGAGAGCATATAACCATCACACATCAAATCACAACACCTCTACTTATATCTCGACAGCAATACTCACAAAAGATCAACAAGCAGTAGACAAAAACCAAACAAATTCTTCAGCACAAAATGACCCAAAAGGGTAGATATGCTGATAAAACAAACACCTAATCTATCTATCTATCTATCTATCTATCTATCTATCTATCTATCTATCTATCTATCTCAGTCTGTTCATATCTATCTATCTATCTTTTAGACTTTCTAAAAGTAACAAAATTATATAACAAAATATAGTTGCAAAAGAAGATAGCATATAACCATCACACATCAAATCCCAACACCTCTACTTATATCTCGACAGCAATACTCACAAAAGATCAACAAGCAGTAGACAAAAACCAAACAAATTCTTCAGCACAAAATGACCCAAAAGGGTAGATATGCTGATAAAACAAACACCTAATCTATCTATCTATCTATCTATCTATCTATCTATCTATCTATCTATCTCAGTCTGTTCATATCTATCTATCTATCTTTTAGACTTTCTAAAAGTAACAAAATTATATAACAAAATATAGTTGCAAAAGAAGATAGCATATAACCATCACACATCAAATCCCAACACCTCTACTTATATCTCGACAGCAATACTCACAAAAGATCAACAAGCAGTAAACAAAAACCAAACAAATTCTTCAGCACAAAATGACCAAAAAGGGTAGATATGCTGGTAAAACAAACAACTAATTTGAAACTGTAAATTGAAACCTATTTCAAGTAATTTCGCTCTTGTAAATCATTATAGAATGTGCCTTGTAGCCCAGTGAATATCGGCTTGGAACGAGAAATTGGGGGGCCGAGTTCGAATTCCAGTTGAATTCATTGCATTCATTTACGCACAAATACCCTTGCAAAAGGTATTAATTCGTCTCTTCCCTTCAGTTATGGGTTAAATAATAGGACAGATTGGGTTCTATATACCTGACTGGCAACCAGTCTACCGCAGAAAGCAATGGCAACCTACTGAGGGATAATCATCTGCTCAGTCAGTCATGTCTCTTTCGAGACATGATCGCCCGAAATGTGTATCACGCGTGGCTCACAACTAACCGATTGAAATATTATAATAGGGGCGTATTTTATCACTTTAAACGTAATTTCTTTAGATAGTCGTTATTGAGTAGATACTGATTTTATTTATTCAGCATTATATGTATTTATTTTCGACTACCGACCTGAACATCTGGGAAATCTTTTTAAAGGAAAATATGTGCTCTCTTTTTTGACAGATTAGTGTCTTGTAATTGCAAATCTTATCAAGATTCCCGAAATTCCATATTAGATATGGACTATTCTCTGGGGAGGTATTTAAACTAATTTACAACTGCAAATGATTTTAATAGGAACGACATTTTTTAATAATTTTTCACCCAATACAAGACCAAAGAACCACACAAGGCAGTATTACTAATTGAGAAGGAGATAAGGTAGCGTTGTTTATGAGCAAAGATAAGGTTCAACCCTAGACTTGAAGATTTTAAAATGGTTGTGACCTGGGAAACGTCTCATGGGTAGGAAGTCTTGGAAAGAGGCCATTCAAATTAAATTTCTTTCTTATCAACGGAATATAAAGAAAAAAGGAATGGTTCGTTCCAGTGTACGTTGAACAGCGGGTTTTAGCTGTGAAGGGCTGAACTAATGAAATAATGGAATATATTCGGTCAGAATATCTGCTAGGGCTATACAGTAGCGAGAATTTTCCTCTTGTAAATAATTACAGAACATATTGCGAGAACTTTTACTATTGAAAATGATTTTTTAATAGGAACATTTTTTTCAACATTTTTGACAAAATACTTTATTATGTAAATTCATTGGATCATTATTCAGTAATTACTAATTTGTGTTTTCCGTCATAAAAGTAAAATACGAATTTGATTTGAATTTTGTCCAATAATTGATCGGAACGCTCTTTAGTCAGACTGAATTTCGTGGAATTTGTCAGTTCAAGAAAATTAGCCGTGCGTGAACGTTGTAGTCTTTTTGGGTGCCGTGTTCTATTTGAAATATGAGATTGCAGCAAATTTACTCTTCAGTCTCGCTCCCATTTTCCTTTTAAAGGCGTCATTCAAACGAGCCAGATGTTCAATGGAATAGCATGCGGTAATAAGGTATCTAAATCTCTGACATTCACAATAATTCTTCTTTGATCTTCCCATTCACTAAAACTCCACAATATTTTTTTTCCTTGTAGATTTCGTTGAGTGTGACACGTTAAAGTTACCTTTGCTTCATTTTGGACAAAGTAACTGTCGTGGATTCCGAGTGAGGAACCGCACTAAATAATGAACAACAAAAACAGATATTTGAGTTTAAAAAAATAGGTTATATTAAACGTAAACTTGAACGCAGGTTAATAATCCAGGAATGCTATTAGTAAAGAATATATATATATATATATATATATATATATATATATATATATATATATACAAGTCTTTAAAGTGAAGCCGTGCTGGAAATAGTATATCCATGTAATATTATTCTGGCTGAGTGGAGCTCAGAGCTACTATGACTACTGACGCAGTATTGTCTGTTTAACTTCGGAATCTCTCGGTAAGTTACGGGCCTCTTACGGTACTCGTACTGTAACTCTCGGATCCCATTATGACAGGAGTATATGTATACCCAAGTCGAGCCCATTATCATAAAAAAAGGGTAGATCCTACAACAGTAACCGTTCTTGGAAATAAGCTGTGTGAATAGAACTTCCTATTTTAACGGAATCTGAAAAAAAAAAAGAGGATGATTTGTTTGAGTGTACATATCAAGGCGGGTCTTACCTTTGGAGGTTTTTTTTTCATATTGATAACTCAGTTTTTCAACATCAGGAAGTTCTTTCTTATGCCTTGTGCTTGCTGGATATGTGCGATAATGGCCCTCCTTAACTTCCTAATGTTTGTTGCTCTAATTAACTGTTGGCTCAGTAGAACCCCTCTTTTATGGTGCTTTGCTCTGTAGTTCATTCACTAAAACTCGTTCCGTCAGTTAAGTGCCATACGCGATACACGCTTCGGGCGATCATGTCTCTTTCGAGATATAACTGACTGGGCAGAATATTATCCTGCGGTAGGTTGCCATTGTTTTCTGCGGTAAACTTGTCGCCAGCCAAGGCTATAGAACCCAATCTGTCTTATTATTTAACCCATAACTGGAGGGAAGTGACGGATTAATATCTTTCCCAGGGATATTTGTGCGTAAGTGAATGCAAGTAATTCAACAGGAATTCGAACTCGGTATACCACTTCACATCAACGCACAGTAGGTTAAAAATGTAGCCCAGCCTGTTCCTTGTGTGTTAAATTCTCCAAGTCTAATTTTTGTATTTTATTTATTTATTTTTATAATCATATCGCTCCAAGCAAGGCAGTTGACTGCCACTGTTGTGCAGGGGGTTACATAATTATGAGAAAAGGTGACAGGTTATAGGGGGTGTCCGAAAGCGGGTAGGAGAAAGATGAGAATTCTGATGAGAGTGGAGTGGACGGAGAAAGAAGCATGAGAGAGAGTGTGTAGGTTAGGGAGGTAGGAGATTACTATGGACTTTACATTTAAATTCTTGGAGATTTTAGTTGTCGGAGAAGCAAGTAAACGGAAGGGAATTTCACAGGCGGGAAGTGCGAGAGAAGATGATGAAGTAGAATTTGCGTTTACATTTTATTCGTTTCACAGTAAAAAGGTTTGTTTTTTTCTGAACACTGACAGCAGTTTCTCATTTTATTTTATACTTTTTTCTTGCCACCTATTCTCGTCGAAAAGTTATATTTTCCCTGAAAAAGAAAAACATATATAAAACTACAAGTAATTGCTAATTGATATCCGTCATGTTCATGTAGAAGTCATTTCCTAAAACACTGTAAATGGTACATTAAAATTGACTGATTCTAAACAAATGGCTGACGTTTCTTCACAGCTGACGGGTTTGTATGAATGGATGATAGAAATAGAATGATTAAGTGAGCACTGTATTGCTATGTGTTGTCAGTTCTTCAATATGTCAGTGAATGCTGGACAATATCATCAAGGATGAAGAAAAAACTTGAAACATCTGAAATGTGGTTCTACGGAAGGATGCTTCAAATATCATGGATCGAGCATGTGAGCAATGACGAGGTTTGGAAAGGATGGAGGCGAAAAGGGAATTAATACTGAGTATCAGGAAGAGACAACTGAAGTTCCTGAGGCATGCAGTCAGAGAAAATATGTGAAGTGGTTTTATTTCTTTTTTCTTTTTCTTTTTTTTCTTTTGTAGCGGTAAAACCAATGCATGGTCATAAGCAAAAAGATCAGTCCAAAGTGTCAAATACAGGTGGCGGATGTGGAAAATAAGCAAGTACAAAAATTTGAATATCTGGGAAGTGTTTTAACTGAAGACGGAAAGTGCGACACAGATATCCAAAGGTGAATTGACACGGCGAAAGACGGGTTCTAGAAGTTGAGTAAAGTATTAAGACAGATGAAACACTCAATAGAAACAAATAAGAGAATACTGGATTGCTATGTGATGTCAGTTCTTCAATATGGCAGTGAATGTTAGACAATATCAACTAATATGAAGGAAAAAATTGAAGCAGCTAAAATGTCGTTATACAAAAGAATGCTGTGGATATCGTGGACCGAGCATGTGAGCAAGGATGAGATGTTGGAAAGAAGGGAAACGAAAAGGAAATTAATATTGAGGATCAGGAAGAGACAACTGAAGTTCCTGGGACATGCAATGAGAAAGGAGGTCTAGGAGAACCTGATACTAACAGGCAAGATAGAAGGAAAAAGAGACAGGGGAAAGCAACGGATAACATATTTGAAGGACCTAATCAGGTGGACGAGGGAACGAGAATTGCATGGTGTAATAGAAGTCGTGCTAAGAGCCACCAGGGATAGGGAGACGTGGAAAGCCATGATCGTCTACATCCTGAATGGACAGGGCAAATAGAAGAAAAAGATATATGCAAACTGTTTATAAGAAATTATAATGTGGATATAAACTGGGGGATCAATCTATATTATAATCAATATATAAACTGATCCCTCATTTTGTGGACATGCTAATTTGTATACATTTATATTCTAGATTTATAGGTTTCAGTTGGTGGATGATGGAACTAGGGTTGCTTAGTGTATCAGGAGAAGGCGTGCTAAGAACCACCAGGGATAGGAAAACGTGGAAAGCCATGATCGCCTACATCCTGAAGGGACAAAGCACACAGAAAAAGTAGAAGAGTCAAAAGTTCTGCGAAAAGCCGAACACATTCTTTAAGGGATTCAGTACGTAAAATAATGCGTTTATTAAAGGTTGTTTTTATACTCTTTTTACACTTAATCTGTTTAAAGAAATAAATGCAGTCAGTCAGCCAGTTAATTGCCGTACAAGTTCTTGACAGGCTTCAAAGGAGAATCTGTAATGTGATTGGTCCCGACCTGGCAGCTCGACTCCAGCCACTTTCTCATAGTGGCTTCTTACGTTAAAAGAAAAATTGTGGGTACAAACAAAACCTTTACTTGACAGATCAACTGAGATATGAAAAACATCGGCCGCAAAGGGAACTGGTAAGAAAATAGGATTTAAAAAAATAATTCCGCCTCGAACAGGGTGATAATGACGTTAAGACGCAAGATACTGATGAAAGTGAAAGAGAATGAAAAGATTTTAGACGGAACAGGAAACCCGATCCTAACCAAGAGAAAAACCCTTACTCCTATTCGAAAGACCAGATATGAGTGCGAACCAGATATGAGTGTTTCTTTTAACGTACTTTGAAACAATTAGCTTAATTTACTCATCAGCTTGTAATCTAAATGCCATATAAAATCGTACTTATTTACCAAACTATACCAGATTGGCATCAATTCTTTACATTATTTGCTTTTCTTCAGACGTCGGCATTTGTTATCATTGGCCTGTTCGTTTTTACGTTCCGGAGATTATGGTCTTTTAATCTACTGCAAATAAATAAATCTCGATTGCTATATTTTCTTTTAAAATTAAGATCAGCTAGCTCACATCAACTTTATTGTTTAGGATGGGGCCCTTTTTCGGTAGTACAGGGAATTAAAAAAGAAAGAACGAATACCAAGCCGACGTTTTTTAATATTATCAGATTAGTATACTTCAATCATTTGTGAATATCAATGCCAATGATAGAACAGTATATAGGAGCACCTTTATAACCCTTGATGGCCAGAGCTTGGCAGCTGATCTCTCTTCTCACCTAACCGTATCAGCTCAGTTGAGAAAAATCTAGCTAGTCCCATTTAATGCCTCAAAGAAGACCAAACTAGTGGCCTTCTGCCATCACTGATTTGACCCAGAACTTAATGATCTGCCTAAATGTATACTCTGATCGTCTGTGAATATCTATGCTAATGATAGAACAGTTTATGGGTGCACCTTCAAAACCCTTGATGGCCAGAGCTTGGCAGCTGATCTCTCTTTTCACCTATTTTTAGCAGCTAAATCTGGGAAAAACTGGCTGGTTCAAAATCATTGCCTCAAAAATTAAATTAGTGACTTTTCACCTTCGGAACTTTCACCAATCGTGAAGAACGGATATTCCCTCATCACAACTCCATGTTTTGAGCGCCAAATGTGACTTAACTTTAATCCAGACTTCAAATAGAGCTCGTGTATGCAATTCACCGCTAAAGATCCTGGGGAAATGATCGGTTCCATGTACAGCTCCGGTAAAAACCTGCAACTATGCACTACCTTTGTAAAAAAAACAGATCAGGTCGATAATGAAGTATAGTTGCCATATATTGGCAGAATCTACTGTCTTCACTTTTCACTCTCGATAGAGCCCCAAAAAGTCCCCGCACCCTTGTGGGTGAAGAATTATTTTCTACCCTACAACTTTTCTCTAACAAATGAGATATCGCAAGCCTCTCACTGCTCTATCGCTATTTTCATAGAGAGTGTTTAGATAAACTACGCTCCTTAGTTCTACATGGACTAACCTTCACAGTTAAGACCCGCCATGTTATGCCCATTATAGCGAACCACCCTCATTCCCATCAAATTCCCCTGCTAAGATGCAAGTTCCAGTTGAGTAGTTTCTTCCCACGAACCTCTGCCATGCGGAACCAACTCCCAAATGGTTTCTTCCTCGGTCACTACAATCTTAAACTAACCATCTCTAGAGTTAACTCTTATCATACTCATAAACTATATCTCTTACCTTGTCTCCACTCTCTCTAGTAGCCCTCAGATCTTGCACAGGATAATAGTAGTCTCTTACCTGGACTGATTTACCGTGGTAAATGTGCTACAGGGACCTTGATATTTAACCTTAGCTAAGAGCTACTCAGCAAGTAATGGCCTATTCGGCCTGCTCTATTCTGAAATACTGATACATGCGTCCTTTGATACCATTAATACAAAATGAATAAACTACCTCAGATGGATCTTGAACTCGGGCCGCCGATAATCATTACAGCAGAAAACTATTGCCTGTAATTTTTTAAAATAAATTTATCTTGCTTCTAGAGCTTCCTATGTCTTTTTAAGCAGTATTGGACCATATTAAAATCAGATCGAAATTTTAAGACGCAGTTTTCAGAAAATTCCATTATTTGTTAAAATTAATGCCTAAGTAGAGAAAACACCCTCCCCAAAAATTACAACGGCCAGAGACTTATTCCCCTATCAATAACCTCCACCAACACCTCTAACAAAACTAAATAAATACAAGGAAAGAGGATTTCCATTACTTTACACACCGCCTGATGAGACATTGAAGTTTCAATGTCGAAACAAACGTACCTTTGTAGCGGATATATATAGAATAATTATGTACATGTTCCAAAATATAATCTATAATAAATATCAATCTATCTATATATAGATTTAGTGTATCGAGGCAGCAAATAATTTTCTAAACTACCTCAGATGGATCTTGAACTCGGGCCGCCAATAATCATTACAGCAGAAAACTATTTAAAAAAGGCGATAAATCTGCCTGTAAATTTTGAAAATAAATTTATCTTGCTTCTAGAGCCTCCTCTGTCTTTTTGAGCAGTATTGGACCAGATTAAAATCAGATCGAAATTTTAAGACGCAGTTTTCAGGAAATTTTATTATTTGATAAAATTAATGCCTAATTTTTATGCGAGTTTGTTTTTTACACTTACACACACACACACACACACACACACACACACACACACACACACACACATATATATATATATATATATATATATATTCTTTTTTTTACTAGTTTTATGTTTTAGTGCTAGAGGGTGACGATGTAATGGAGTTTATCTCTTGGTCGCTTTATTTAATCATTTATTTGCAATCAATATTTCGGCCTGAATCACAAGCAGCGTTATTGATTAATAATTGATAAACGTATTCCATATGACGATATGTAGAATAACGTAAACATTAATTATTCAACATGTGTTATGTGCCATCATTTTCCATCCTTTCATCGTTTGATTTGTTAGCCAATCGCTAACATGCATATACAAACACAGATGCCCGTTCATCGGTTTAACAAATGACAACAGATGCCAAGTAAATAATCTTCTGACGTGACTACAGATGCTGACTTATCGTTTTAACAAATAATTGCCGATGTGCAGTCATATTTTAAGTTTGGAGTACAGATATCGAATCATCATCTTGATAACTGACTGCAGATATCTAGCCGTTTTCAAAATCAACGACATGTAATCAATCCTCTGGGCAACATGTGATCATAGATGCCTACACATCTGTTTAACAAGTGACTTCAGAAATGAGTGTCCAAACAAATAACTACCAATTCCTAATAAAAGTCTTAAGTGATTAATTGTTGTTCACTCAATGTTTTAAAAAGTAAATACAGATGTTAGATCATCTGGTCAACACGCGACTACAGATGCCTACACGTCCTTTTAACGAGTGACTACAGAAGATAATCTAAACAAATGACTACTGATGCCCACTCATAGTCTTAAATGATGAGACGTTATTCACTCAATGTTTTAAAAATAAATACAGATGTTAGATCATCTGGTCAACACGCGACTACAGATGCCTACACGTTCTTGTAACAAGTGACTACAGAAACAATGTCTAAACAAATGACTACTGATGCCCACTCATAGACTTAAATGATGAGACGTTATTCACTCAATGTTTTAAAAATAAATACAGATGTTAGATCATCTGGTCAACACGCGACTACAGATGCCTACACGTTCTTGTAACAAGTGACTACAGAAACAATGTCTAAACAAATGACTACTGATGCCCACTCATAGACTTAAATGATGAGACGTTATTCACTCAATGTTTTAAAAATAAATACAGATGCTAGATCATCTGGTCAACACGCGACTACAGATGCCTACACGTTCTTGTAACAAGTGACTACAGAAACAATGTCTAAGCAAATGACTACTGATGCCCACTCATTGTCTTAAATGATGAGACGTTATTCACCCAATGTTTTAAAAATAAATACAGATGTTAGATCATCTGGTCAACACGCGACTACAGATGCCTACACGTTCTTGTAACAAGTGACTACAGAAACAATGTCTAAACAAATGACTACTGATGCCCACTCATTGTCTTAAATGATGAGACGTTATTCACTCAATGTTTTAAAAATAAATACAGATGTTAGATCATCTGGTCAACACGCGACTACAGATGCCTACACGTTCTTGTAACAAGTGACTACAGAAACAATGTCTAAGCAAATGACTACTGATGCCCACTCATAGTCTTAAATGATGAGAGGTTATTCACTCAACGTTTTAAAAAGTAAGTACAGATGCTTAATCATCTGTTCAACAGGTGACCACAGATCCCTACACATCGTTTTAACAAAAGACTGCAGAAAAACCTGTATAAATAAGAGACAACATATGTCCCCCTCCCATCGTCTTAACAATTGATGAGAGAATGTTCACTGAATGTTCAAAAAGTGATTCCAAATCATTGGTGTAACAGCCGGTTAGCAGTGACTACAGACCCCCTCTAGACAATTAATCCCAGAAATCAAATCACTGTCTTAACAAACGAATACAGTTATCTTCCCAGAATCTTAACAAGTGTTTGTAGATGTTATATAATTTTTTGAAAAAATGACTATAGAAGGACAGCCATCATTTTAAAAGTGTATATAGATAATCAGTCATCTTCTTGAAAATTGTCTTAAGATGTCCATTCGTCGACTTTAAAATTGGCTACAGATGCTCACTCATCGTTTTAACAAATGTCAATATCTGCGCACTAATAATTTTAACAAGTCTTTGTAGATTTGATTTTATCGCCTGAACAAATGTCTGTTGATTCCCATTCATTGTTGTAAAAGTATATATAGATTCTCTTTCATCTTCTTGTAAATTTTCCCAAGTGCCGTTCTCTTTGAAGGTGACATCATCTATCAGAGCCCAGATTTTCCTTTCATAGGGACATCCTTTAAATTAAATTCTCAAGATTCCAGACATCCTCCTTGAGAAAATTAAGCAATTCTGCAATAAGTCTCACATTAAATCTTTGCTATGAGCACAGTAATGTTCGTGCTCTGCACCTTTGATCAAGGGTGATCTGTGTTTCGGGCTAGCGTCCATTTTTGAACCAGCTGTGCTACTTTATATCCGTTTAAATATGTTGATGTTTCTCGAGGATTTTTACCAATGTTCACAAAAAACTAGATGTTAATATTCCTGATTTATGACGCTCATTTCGGCCAACAGTATATCATGAACACGCACATCTCGTTATTCCACAACGAATGAACTCTTATGAAGGGTCCGCCTAATCCATTATCCTAGTGATACATTATGATCATTCTAAAAATTAAATTGTTAAACACACACACACTCACACACACACACCCATATATATATATATATATATATATATATATATATAAAGAGAGAGAATTAGACTACACCCAACAGTCTCTGGGTGAGGATTTCAATGTCCACTTCTATATTTACATATGTTCTATTTTATGATATTAAATATAGCCTTAATTAAACCTATATATAAAACTCTCTCTCTCTCTTTCTCTCTCTCTCTATATATATCTATCTATATATATATATACGTATATATTATTTGTTTAAACATTATTTTTAATCGATACTCGTATTTGAGTAGATAATCTGCTTTTTAGCAAACAGTATATTTCTTTCTACCTGTCTGATTATTTACGATAAATTTTTGTTACGAAAATGTGTGTCATTCGGCAGGATTAGAACCTGTGATCCCTATCAACATAAGGGAAGCCACCAATTGATCTGGCGCGTCTTAGACCACTCGACCACAAATGATACCATAGCCTCAACGAAGTCAAATCAAGCCTACATAACAATTTTCGTTTTTACGCAAATAAACATATCTGCTCTGAAATGTATTGTAATGTAGATAGACAATGTTACGGAAAATCCCGAAGATTAACGAAATGGTTAAACAACCAAATCAAATCCATCAATATTGTGTTAATCACGCTGTCATCAGTGATAATATTGTTTGTTTTAATTATACAAGGAATCTTTTACCCAAAGAAAAATCCCAAATTCTCACCATTTCTAAGGCGAATGCTTCTGTGAGAAATAATGGCTGAGGTATCTTTAATAAAAATAAAAAAATGAGAGACCTTAATTCTCTCAGTAGTAATTCCGGCTAATGGAGTTCTGTACCTCATGCGGTCTACTTTTCGATAAAGGTTACCTATATCTGACATTTATTCACACACACACACACACACACACATATATATATATATATATATATATATATATTGGATGAAGGGAAAAGTTTGATAAACGAATCATGTTTTGCTCAATACCACAGTTTCGCTTTTAATTGTATTTAAATATGCACACCAGTCATATCCATTATGCCTGTATATATTTATATATACACAACTCTCACATAAAAATGACCTTTGTTGATATGCAAACTGCATTTTTCCCATCCACCGGGGGCTGACTGTTAAAGAAAAAATATTGGATTTTAATAATTTACAAGAAGCCCAAATACGGAGTTCATTTAATAAAGAGGTTTCAGCGCGCATGTATATTTGCCCAAACCCCATTCTTTTTATCGAAATTATTATGAGACAAAATCAAAAGAACCTGAAATTTATTCTAAACATTAGCTTCTTTTGTCATTCTTCTCATAATTTATTTAGCGCCAATTCTTGGATTGTAGAATTGTTTTTATTTGTCAATCTTTTTGAGGGTTGCAAGATTTAAATTCTCATTTGAATAAAATGCGATTATCTAAACTTATTTATAAATGGAACTTTGTCTGTGTGTGTGTGTGTCCGTTACCTATAGACGGCTGAACCGATTTTCTTGAAAATTTACACAGTTGTACTATAAGCGTCTGCGAGTGTACTTAGTTAAAATTTGTGTCGACGTACCCCCAATAAATACCGATAATAGATAATCGAAAAAATCAGATTATAGAAGGAGTGATCCGATTTTAATCAAATTTGATACACTCATAGACAAAGACATAAGAAACAATATTCAAAAGTTTCAATGTTTATCAATCGATATTATATAGATATAAAAAGCAAGATGTTTGTGTGTTTATCTGCCTGTATGTCTGTATTTTTTTCATTTCTTTTATTTTAGTTTTTGCTTCGAGTTTAGCTCCAAGTAGGTATAATTGTAGTTCTTAGTCTCAACCATGATACCATTTACTCACAGGACTTATTTAGCCTTCAAAATCCAGTTTACAACGAAAAAACTTATTTGATATCGATACCAGGAAATCAAAATTTGACTTACATTTTTCTTTCAGTCTACGGTTTCGCTTCAACTGGAAACAACTATTGCTTTTTAGTCTTTCGTGCCAACGTCCAAAGACACTGAGCCTCAGGACTATGGATTAGTTTTAAAGCTTTCGTTACTCCCGAGCAACGCCGGGATATACTGCTAGTAAAATATAATTACTGACCTTAATTGTTTTATTACATTTTTTTCATAGATTGCGGTATGATATTCCGTGTATATATATATATATATATATATATATATATATATATATATATAGGTATGAGTTTGTAACCCTGGGTTTCACGCTCTTGCGACCGTCAGACGATTTGTCTGACGATCACAAGAGCGTGAAACCTAGAGTTACAAACTCACACCTATCTATATGAATATGTCAGCTCTATCACTGATATTGAGCGCTTTCAAATAAGTACCACGCATATATAATATATAAATAATATAATATATATAACAAATTGCATATATATATATATATATAGATATTGATAATTATAATTATATACATACACTTTCCATATATATATATATCTATATATATATATATATATATGTGTGTGTGTGTGTGTGTGTGTATGTGTGTGTGTGTGTGTGTGTGTGTGTGTGTGTGTGTGTGTGTGTGTGTGTACTAAACAGTTAGAGATCAGATTTTAATTAGATTTAAATTAGACCAGTATACAGTTGTATTAGAATGTGCTCAATACATGTTTTAAGGGAAATGAAACTTTAACATGTGGAACTTTTAGATTTTTAAATTAGGGAGATCAGCCGATTGCTCTTCGATGGCTTTGAACATTTCGCCTTCGTCAGGCAATTTGTATTGCCAATTTCCTGAGGAAACGGAAAGGTCGAAAGCTTGGTAGCGTAATCGGCTGATCTCACACCAAAGTAAGCATATGTATATAGATGTACCTATGTTCGTATGTGTCTCTGTGGTATAATTTAGTCAGTCAAGTGCAATACGTGAGAGACACTTGGGCGATCATGTCTCGAAAGAGACATGACTGACTGGGCTGAAGATTATCCTACAGTAGGTTGCCATTGCTTTCTGCGGTAGACCGGTTGCCGACCAAGGCTATAGAACCCAATCTGTCCTATTATTTGACTCATAGCTGGAAGGGGAAGATATGTATTATATTATTATATGCTAATAAGTGGGGTATCAGTTTATTACTTCATAACAATATAAAACTGTTCCCCCACTTTATGCCCAATAGAGGCCTTAATCATGTGTTCAACTATTATATTCAGTCAGTCAGTTAAGTGCCGTACGTGATACACGCTTGGGCGATCATGTCTCAAAAGAGACATGACTGATTGGGCAGAAGATTATCCCGCAGTAGGTTGCCATTGCTTTCTGCGGTAGACTGGTTGCCGACCAAGGCTATAGAACCCAATCTGTCCTATTATTTGACTCATAGCTGGAAGGGGAAGATATGTATTATATTATTATATACTAATAAGTGGGGGATCAGTTTATTACTTCATAACAATAGAAAACTGATCCCCCAATTTCTGCTCAGTAGAGGCCTTAATCATATGTTCAATTATTATATTCAGTCAGTTAAGTGCCATACGTGATACACGCTTTGGGCGATCATGTCTCTAAAGAGACATAACTGACTGGGCTGAAGATTACCCTGCAGTAGGTTGACATTACTTTCTATAGAAGCCAATCTGTTCTGTTATTTAACCCATAACTGAAGGAAAGAGATGAATTAATACCTTTCTCAAGGGTATATGCGTGTAAGTGAATGCAAGGAATTCAACAGGAATTCGAACTCGGCTCCAACATTTCTCGTTCCGAGCTGATATCTACTACAACGCACATCTGTGGTATAATTAGGCAGTAGGTATTCATACAAACTATTTAAAACGAAACAATATTTAATTTAGGATAATCCGTCCAAAATATGGACAATTTATCCATAACTTCGAGCTGAACACTCAACATTATGCGAAAACTAGAAAAATACAATAAAAATTAAACAGACAATCATTGTCGGTTCTTTTTTTATCAATCTTATTTAGATACGTATACGAACACACGGATAAGCGTTGTGGTGCAGTGGATATCGACTCGGAACGACAAATCGGGGAGCCGAGATCGAATTCCAGTTGAATTCTTTGCATTGACTTACGCACAAATCCAGTTATAGATTAAATAACAGGATAGATTGGCTTCTATAGCCTTGGCTGGCAACCAGTTTACCGCAGAAAGCAATGGCAACCTGTGGTATAATCCTCAGCACTCTCAGCCATAGACATGGTTGCCCAATGCGTGTATTACGTATGACACTTAACTGACGGGTATAAACACACGCATGGTTTATTAGTGTAAAATCCTTGAAATATCCAGAAAGCTTTGTATTCATTTGGAAGATGTTATTGTTGCAAAATTACTGCTATCATGTACTGACTGTTCTGTATGAAATGGTGTAAATACTTTTGTAACTGTGTAAAAATCAACAGTTTTTAATAGCTATAGGACTGAAATTTTTTTTCTAATCATATCACCCCAAGCAAGGCGGTGACGCCACTGATGCGCATGGGGCTACTTAAGAGTAGAATGATAGGAAATAAAGAAAGCCGGAAACCACATCCTAAACAGGAAACAAGGGATGAGCCTCTTCACCTGTTCAAAAGACGTGGGTGGAGTGTGAACCGGGCGATAGTTAAGTCTAATATAGACTAATTCTTGTAAGCCTTTTAATGAATTTCCATATGCACTTAATGTATGATTTTATTAAGCAACTACCTATTGAAAATAAAATAATATTTTTCAGTGCGTGGAAATACATTTGAAAACCTGCTGTAGATGTTAGTCTTTTCAGCCCCTGTGACTATAAATTTGGAAATTTCGTTTGGTATATATATTTTTTTTTTTTTTAACTGATATCTTATTTTATATAGTTTTTTTTTTCATTAATTTATTTATTTACACATTGTTTTTAATAGATACTTATATTTGCGTAGATACTATGTTTTGCCTTGTGTTGTTTTGTCTTAATTTTTTATATAGTTAAGCAGTATATTTATTTATATCTACTGGCCTGAATAATCGAGAAGTCTTGTTCAGACGCATATTTTCCTAAAAAGATTTCTCGATTATTCAGACCGGAAGATATAAATAAATATACTTTTTAATTATAAAAATAGAGTACCTACTCAAATATGAATATCCATTAAAAAATAATGTTTAAACAAATAAATTAAAGATATATCGGAGTTAATCAATTTCGTAACGGATTTCATAAAATTTCTTAAGTAAATAATTGTTTGAGCTTTTAGAGTTTCTGTTTGCAGTTAGTGTATACAATGTGAGTACTAGTGACAGTTATAGATGTTATGATAGCAGGAATAATATATCTAATAAGATGTGATCGGCTTGTTGCTCAGATAAATGTAAGATATTCTACGAGACAACGTCGTGGTGGTATAATCAACTGAAACAAAAATTTTCTTTGTAGTTCCTGTCTTGTATTAGTTATCAGAATTCGTAGACTGCGTTAGATTTTGTATTGTGTTTTTGTTTTTCGTAGGTGTGTTATCTATATATATCAAAATGAATATGACTCTCTGTCTGAGTGGTTTTGTGCGTTTTAATTCTAACGAAACCTATTCCGCCCAAACTCTTGGTCCCAGTTCAACCAAAATTGAGTCACTTGTAGATCATGACATGAACCTTTGATGTCCGCACAAAGATTTTGAATCGATTTACAGCGTACGGCAGAAAACACCGAAAAGCTTAGAATTTGCGAACTCTTCTCCTATGAAACACCTCATGTGAATTCAACCAAAATCGGGTAACTTACAGATCAAGGTTCGACCATTTAATGTGCACAACTACTTTCCCAATCAATGTACAGGGTTTGAAAATAAATCAACGACAAATTTCAGGTAGTCTTTTCTCGTACATTCATGCATTTCTCCAAGACGCTTCACTTAAACTCAACCAAAATCAAATTACTGGTAGATCAACGTCTGATACCTTGAAATGCGAACAAAGATTTTAATTGACACACAGGGTGCGGCAAAATTAATGGAAAATATTGCTTTTTGGGATCGTTTATTTCTCCGTAAGGATTAGTTATATTTTACCAAAAATTAGGTCTTTTTTGTAACTTTTACCTTATCATATGGCATAACAATTTCACGTTCTCTACAAGATTGCTTCCGACGTTGCAGAGACAATGCATCTACTTCTGCGTTACGTCATCGCGTCACATGACAAGCTACCTTACTACCTACCCCCGTTCTTCAAATTATACCTACATCATATCTGTTTATTGGCAAAATTGACCAAACATGAATCCAGATTTACAAATACAAAAAAAAACAAAAAACAATACTTATTTTGCATTGTTTTAAACTTGCGTATCACAGGAAACCTCATACTAGAGCTTTTTAAATAAGCACTTGACCTTACCATTTCAACAGAACCACTAAAAATCACGATCTATACAATATAAATATTAGATATAATTTTGTTATAATACATAATTGGATAGGTCTGTTAAGGTCAACTTATTATCTACTCCTACGTATGATATTTTTAAAGGTTTTCTGATCCTGCTTATAATTAAGGCGCATCTGATTATTTAAACGATTGGTTTTATTTTCATTCAATTTTATTTGTTCGCTGTTGTTAATAAGATTTTACTTGACTTTGTCTAATTCATTTAAAAATGATAAGGGAAAGGATGAGATTTACAGTTATTTGTTTGTAAATGCTTTCTTACGAGTATGTTATATGTACAGAGATGTTTAATACTGTAATTAACGAGGTAAGTATATGAGATATATATATATATATATATATATATCATTCGAGGTAGTTAAGTGTTTAAGGCAAATGTAACCGGGTAGAATTATCTAGTACGTATATGTAATAGACAGTACTCGTCGTATGCAGCATTCTGAGACGTAGGCGTAGTCATTAGCCGGAGACCAATAGTAGTAGTCCTGTAGACCTCTAGTGGTAGATCTCTAGTCGAAGACTTGTAGGCCTCTAGAGGTAGACCAATAGACCTCTCGTGGAAGACTTGTAGTCATCTAGTCGATGACCTGTATGCGTTCTCGCCTTTATCTGTGTTGTGGAGTAGTTTTTGCACTG
Source organism: Ascarosepion bandense (assembly GCA_037127315.1). Lineage (NCBI taxonomy): Eukaryota > Metazoa > Mollusca > Cephalopoda > Sepiida > Sepiidae > Ascarosepion > Ascarosepion bandense. Next base: position 529,807 of record JBBBDQ010001280.1, on the reverse strand, counting down.
AAGTTTATAATCGTGCTATGTCGGTTGCTAATCGACTTAACGCACCCAAAATGTTAGGAACTTGGTAATCTTCCACTGCAAAGCTGACTTCTTAGTATTCGGCTAATATCAACTACCTAGTAGTTCTACTGAACTCCAATAGAACTCTAAAGAACTCATATGAACTTCCCAAGAAGTTCTTAAGAACTTCCCAAGAAGTTCTTAAGAACTTTCTCCCCTTAACTTCCTGTTAACTCTTATTAATATAGGAGGGAGAGTCCATTATCTGAGGTATAGGTGTGTTTCCCCATAACAGAGGGAGAGTCCATTATCTGAGGAATAGGTGTGTTTCACCATAACAGAGGGAGAGTCCATTATCTGAGGTATAGGTGTGTTTCCCCATAACAGAGGGAGAGTCCATTATCTGAGGAATAGGTGTGTTTCCCCATAACAGTCTGAATTCATGGCTGATACTAGCCAATTACATTACTGTGAGGGGGAACCAACGTCTATGCATATTCATTACCTTTTCATTACATGAGTTACCCGGACACATTTGGAAAGGATATTAAAATAATGGCTTACATAGAAAATCAATTCAGCAAAATGCAAAAACAGAACAAGATGTAAGAAAAGGATGTGTCTTCTCAACAGACTAATTCAACTTTTACAGGAACGAGTTTGAGAGAATTAGAAGTCCTACAAGGATTTTTTGTTGACGGCTACAATCTTAACAGCGTAAGATATGCAGATGACACAGTGTTGATAGCAGACAAAGAAAGAAAACTACAGAAACCCTTACTAAAGTGAGTAAATGAAAGCGAGAAGAAGAACCAAACATCAATTGCAAGAAAACAACTTTCATGGATGTCAGCAAAAGTAACAGCCTAACGTATAAATTACAAATTTAATCAGTTAAGCTCCATTAGTGATACACGCTTGGGCGATCTTTCGAGACATGACTGACTTGCCAGAAGATTATCTTGCAGTAGGTAGCCATTACTTTCTGCGGTAGACTGGCTGCCAGCTAAGCCTATAGGACCCAATCTATTCTATTATTTAACCCATAGCTGGAGGGAAGAGACGGATTCATACATTTCCCAAGGTCATTTGCGCGTAACTAAATGCAAGAAATTTAACTGGAATTCGAACTCTGTTCTCCGATTTCTCGTTTCGATCTTATATTCACTGCACCACAACGCATATCCTCAAAAATCTCAGTTAAATGCCATAAATGGTACGCGTTTGGGCGATCATGTCTTGAAAAAGACGTGACTGACTGGGCAGAAGATTTTTTCCCTCAGTTTGTTGCCATTACTTTCCGCGGTAGTTTACAGACCTCAATCTGTCCTGTTATTTGACCCATAGCTGAGGGAAAAGACGGATTAATACACTTCCCAAATGTATTTGCGCGTAAGTGAATGCAATGAACTCAACTGGAATTCGAACTCGGTTCTCCGATTCCTTGTTCTAAGCCGATATCCACTGCACTAAAAGGTACATTCATTTACTAATTCGTACCTTTAAATTCATGCTGTCGAGATATCAATGACAAAAGCTCATTACAACAAAATATTTGTAGAACTGACAGAGGGAAGATACGTCATGGCGATGTGATAAAGTGACTGAAGTCGACATGTTAAGTTAGAACCGATTATATTAAAGACTTTTCTGTAAATTTTACCAATGATCTCGAAATATATAGCGAGAGCGCCAGACCAGATATCACAGCATTCATATTCAATCCGCGGATGAATGGCAGATATATCAATCGTATAGATGATTTGGTTGAACCATCGATATGGTCAAAATAATGAAAGGTTAGAAATCTTTGATATCAGTCTGTATAAATGTATATTTTGACAGATCCAAGATACTTTTAAGCAAATCAATAGAAGCTATGGTATTTTTCCACTGGTTTATTTGTAACACCTCACCGAACAAACAATATACATCATCCAGTAACTTTTGATTGATTTTTCTCCAGAGACACATGATGGGATTAAACAGCTACTAAGCAGTTTCCAGTTTAACATTTCCACTGTATTCTATTAGTGTCATAAACGCAGATGTATATTGTTTGATTTTTATTTTAACAGTTAGATTTATGATGTATACCAGAAATCCGGAAGAAATTGTCAGTTGTTGGAAATTAATGCAGACGTCAGTGATTGAAGATTTCTGTTATATATGTAATCCCAGACGACCGTTAATTTTTGCAATTGGCGTTAGAAGGATTTATTTTTAGTAATAAAGAGACGCGTGTAGTTGACAAAACAATTCTCAGTTTTATCAGTTATCATAGATGAAAGTGGATTCGGCAAGACGAGTTCAAATTTCAGCCTTGACTGTTGCGTTTATTTTGGATTGAAGGAAAGGCATGCGTATTAGAATATTCTAGAACCTATTCTTGGAGCAAACCGTCTATATTTTTTTTAATCATCTCACCCCAAGCAAGGCCACTATTGCGCATGGGGCTACATAGGGGAAGGTAAAGAGAAGGAGTGGTTAGACATAGGGAATGTCAGGAGGAAGGTGACAGATGAGTAAGGATATCGAGGATGAGGGTTGGGCAGATGGGAAGAGTGTTTGATAGAATGGGAGCAGGTTAGTGTGTTAGGAGGTGTCTATTGACCTTACATTTAAACTCCTGGAGATTTTAGCCGTCGGGGAAGCAATCGTGTGGAAGGGAATTCCACAGTCGGGAAGTGCGAGGAAAGAAACTGTTGGAGTAGAAGTTGCGGTTGCATTTTATCGGTTTCACAGTAAAAGGGTGGGATCTAGTTGCTAATCTAGTATCTCGTGCAAATTCGTATTTCGGGGGCACCAGTGATCTAAGTTCATCGGAGCAGAAGCCGTGAAAGTATTTATAGAAATATATACAGTTAAAAAAGGAATTCGGTAAATATAAACATACTAGCATTATAGGCCGGCGTTGCTCGGGTGTAATGATAGCTTTAAACCTAATCTATAGTCCTGGAGCTCAGAGTCTTTGGACGTTGGCACGAAAGACTAAAAAGCTATAGTTGTTTCCAGATAAAGCGAAACCGCAGACTGAAACAAAAATGAATGGATTTTGATTTCCTGGTATCGATATCAAATAAGATTTTTCGTCGTAAACTGAATTTTGAAGGCTAAATAAGTCCTCTGAGTAAATGGTATCATGACTGAGATTAAGAACTACAATTATACCTACTTGGAGCCAAACCCGAAGCAAAAACTAAAATAAAAGGGCTGAAAAAATACAGATATACAGGCAGATAAACAGACAGACACACACACAAACATCTTGCCTTTTATATATATATATATATATATATATATATATATTATCAATTTTCTGCACTATTTTAAGAACTGCAACCTTGAAACTTCTGAATATCGTTTCTTATGTCTTTGCCTATGAGTGTATCAAATTTGATTAAAATCGGACCACTGCTTCTATAACCCGATTTTTTCGATTATCGATTTTCGATATTTATCGGGGGTACCTCGACACAAAACCTAGCTAAGAACACTCGCAGACGATTATAGTACAACTGTGTAAATTTTCAAGGAAATCGGTTCAGCTGTTTCGGAGTCTATAGGTAACGGATATACACACACACACACACACACACACACACACACAGACAAAGTTCCATTTATAAATAAGTTTAGACTAGATGTCTTCACACTAGATTTTTTAAACCTACACAGTGAAGAAATTTGGAAACAATTAGAATTCCTACCCAAGATAATTATTAACACCCACAATCTTAATACATATGACACAGAGTTAATGGCTGACAATGAAACGAAAATACAAGAACTGCTATAGAAGAAAGCGAAAGGAAGGATGAAGATAAAATGCTGGGTTGTTAGCGAAAGGAATGTCCTAAAATGTAAATTACAAATTCAGTCAGTTAAATGCCATACGTGATACACGCTTTGGACCATCCTGTCACGAAAGAGACATGGCTGACTTGGCAAACAATTATCCCGTAGTAGGTTGCCTTTTCTTTCTGCGGTAGACTGGTTGCCAGTCAAGGCTACAGAACCTAATCTATCCTATTATTTAACCCATAACTGGAGGGAGGAGACGGATTATTATCTTTCCCAAGGTTATTTGCGCGTAAATGAATGCAAAGAATTCAACTGGAATTCGATCTCGGCTTCCCGATTTGTCGTTCCGAGTCGATATCCACTGCACCACAACGCTCATCTGTGTGTTCATATACGTATCTAAATAAGATTGATAAAAAAAGAATCGACAATGATTGTCTGTTTAATTTTTATTATATTTTTCTAGTTTTCGCATAAGCTGTTGAGTGTTCAGCTTGAAGTTATGGATAAATTGTCCAAAGTTCATATTATGGGTAGATTATCTAAAATTAAATATTGTTTCGTTTTGTATTATACCACAGATGTGCGTTGTGGTGCAGTGGATATCGACTCGGAACGAGAAATCGTGAATATCCACTGCCCCACAACGCACATCCACCAAAATCAAACAAGTATAACAAATTAAATATTTGGGAAATGATTCAACAGAGGACGGAAAGCCCACATTAAAATCTGAAGGAATATTGGAATAGCCAAAGTTGCATTCCAAAGGTATAATACGAGGGTCATTCAATAAATAAGGTGAATCTTTCGGTTTAAGTAATTCTAATACAGATAGAAGCTTACATTTTTTTAAACTTTTTTCCTTTACTTCTTTTTCAAAAGGATTTAATTTTTTTTTTTTTTTTTTTGCAGATTGAAAAAAAAAACTTTAAGAGCTTTAGAGATTAATAAAGATGGCTGACCAAGAAACATGCTCCAGGATTGAACAGCAGTCAGTTATCAACTTTTTGGTTGCTGAAGGATGCAAACCAGTTGAAATTCATAGAAGAATGTCAACTGTGTATGGTGCCACATGTTTCAGCCAAAAATATCTACAAGTGGGCTAAATGGTTTAAAGAAGGACAGAGCAGTGTTGAGAATGAAGACAGGCCTGGGAGGCCTACAGAAGTGAGGTCTCCTGGGGTGATCGAATCAGTCAATGACCTCATTCAGTCTGACCGAAGGGTGACAGTGGATGACATTGCAATGGCTTTTAGCCTATCTGTTTGATAGCACACAAAATTGTCTATGATGACCTTGCCTACACGAAGGTCAGCTGCCGATGGGAGCCAAAAATGCTTACTGCAGAGCACAAACAGAAGAGGGCCGAGTTGTCTCAGTAGTGTCTCTTCCGCTATGAGAATGATGGTGATGAATTTCTGAAGAAGGTGGTCACATGTGACGAGACATGGGTTTGGCACTATTAGTCAAACGGCAGTTCATGGAGTGGAAGCACGCAGGCTCTCCAGTGAAGAAGAAATTCAAGTCCCAGCGGTCCACGGGGAAGGTGATGCTCACCGTTTTTGGGGATATGCAAGGCCCAATCAATAATTCATTCATTTAGAAAGGAAGCACAGTGAACAGTGGTAACTACTGTGAACTGCTGAGACAGGTCAAGAAAGGCATAAAGAACAAACGCAGTGGTCACCAGTCACATGGAGTCGTCTTGCATCAAGACAACGGAAGGCCTCACACAGCAGCCCAAACGAATGAGCCGGGCTGGTAACTGCTCCCTCATCCCCAATTAGATCTTTCGCCTTTAGACTTTCACCTATTTGGTCTCTTGAAAGCGAGAGGCATGGAGTTTAAAAGTGACGATGAAGTCCAAAGGGCTGTGAGCGATTGGCTGAGACATCAGTCCAATGATTTTTATGCTGAGAGAATACGGAAGCTTGTGCACAGATGGGAAAAGTGTGTGTCACTGCTGGGAGACTAAGCTGAAAAATTTTAAAAAAAGTAAGCTTCTATCTGTATTAGAAGTCCTTATACCAAAAAGTTCACCTTATTTATTGAACGACCCTTATAGTATTAAGAAATAGAGAAGTTTTGTTAGAAACAAAGAAAGGTGTATTGAAATATTATGTAATATCTGTCATTCTATATGGTAGTGAATACTTGGCAATCTTCTCGAAGATGAACATGAAGCTTTAAGCAACAGAAATGAGGTTTTATAGAAGAAGACTGATGACACGCAAGCAACTAAGAAGTTTTCAAAAAAATGGAAACTTATACTTAACATCTACAAGAAACAGTTGACATTTCTGGGACACATTATGAGGAAGGAGTGCTTGGAAAATCTGATACACACTGGACAGCTTGAGGGCAAGATAGACAGATGAAAACAAGACATAACATACTTAATACATAAATTGACGAACTGAGCAATGTTTAGACTGTATAACAAAAATACAATGTTTATTACGAGCTACAAAAGACAGGAAGGTTTGGAGAGTCATGATCGCTTAAGTTCTCAAGGGATACGGCTTATAGAAGCGAGATGATGCCGGCACTGTGACTGAAATGGTTTGGTGGAACATACGTTCGGAAGAAGAGCGGGGCCACTTTTGATTACATTGATAGGACCAGTCAGTCAATTAAGTGCCATACGTGATACACGCTTTGGGCGATCACGTCTCTGTCAAGACGTGGCTGACTGGGCAGATGATTATCCCGCAGTAGGTTACCATTGCTTTCTGCGGTAGACTAGTTGCCAGCCAAAGCTATAGAACCCAATCTGTTCTATTATTTAACCCATAACTGGAAAGAAGAGACGAATTAATACCTTTCCCAAGGTTATTTGTGCGTAAGTGAATGTAAGAAATTCAAGAGGAATTCGAACTTGGCAACCCGATTTCTCGTTCTGAGTCTATATCCACTGCACCACAAGGGTAATCAATGTGAAGAGCCCTATAAGCTAATCACTACTATTAAAGTTAAAAAGTTTAGTGAGGTCTACAGGTATAAGTCATTACATGGCAATGACTTTTTAGGGGCATATAATAAAAAAATGGACGAGGAGGAGGAGGAAAGGAGAAAGCATTAGCAACAATTCTAACAGATGGGATTCTGAAAAATACACACTTGTCCCTGAAATCCTATATCATCCCACAATTAACTAACAGAAAAAGTAAAATTGCACGCTCGCAAAAATAGATCTGAATAACTCAAAACATTTTAGAAAAACCCAGATTAAGGCAAATGTCAGTGTGAAAATTCTAGATTGGAAATTCTGATTTAATGGGAAATAGCAAAATGATCTATGACCCCTGTCACTTTTTCTTGACACCTAAAAATATGGGTATGTAGTCTGATCCAACCACGTGACTAAATTTCACTGCATAACCACGTCTGTTGACCGGTCGAATCAGTCCGATATGAGAGCGGAAATCTGATAAAGACCTCGTCGCAATGTAAGGAAGAAATTTCAAGACGCCGACCCTGTCATGCCTCGTCAACGTACATTCATTCTTCTATCTTCCAATTTTCCTTTCTTTGTCTTCACTCACTCGCCATCAAAGAAACAACAACAACATAAAGATGTATTCAAGTGACTCCTAAAAACGAAATCCAGTCTAAGTACAATATTTTTTTTATTTCTTCCCCTTCCTTTTCACATTTTCTCCGGCCATAAAACGAAAGGGAACAACAGACTTTATTAGAAACCTGTTAATATTTCTACATACACAAATTCTGCTACTATCAACTCTAAGGATTAATTTAACCTCTTACTACTAGTACTCTGGAACATTTAATTACGTACATTTTCCTCTTTGATCATTTTTTTCTTACAAATTTGTTTCCCTGTTTAGTTAAAAAGTTTTTACTTCAACATACAAAAAGAAATATCTTATTCTTTTACATTCTAGCATCAAACCATCACTCTTCTGATATTTCAAACTGTGGAGACTTCGGTTGGGTTTGGCGAGAGGTCAATATGACAAATATAGCCGTACACATTCAAATAAATATAGACCGTACACATTCAAATAAATAGGTATTGATGTAATATTACTTGATAGCAAACAACCGCCTTCGAGACAAAACAAAAAAGGTATGATAACTAAACCCACGCCTTTTAAATCCATCAACTAATTCGATATTATTTCCCCGAGGAAAGCAGGTAAATATGAATAATTAATAATGTTTTCGTGCGCAGGCATCTAGCAAGTGACCTGTGACCAATCAGTTGGTGTATAGATAATAATGAATATGAGAAAATAAAATAAAAATAATTATTATAATAATTATAATAATAGAAAGTATATTGAGAAGAGTGAATTAAGAATATGTTCTGTCATTTCAATCACTGTGTCATTCATCAAGTACTGCTGATTTAAAAACACAATAGGAAGGCAATGTGTCCGCAGTAGGACCAAGTGCCAAAAGGACATTTTTTTCCCTTGAGACCGCTATTATCTTAACTATCTTCAATTTTCAGCAATGTCTTTTGGAAAAAAAACATGATTATAATTGTGATAAAACCTAAGCCAAAATTTATACACTTTCTTGTTTTTTTAAAATTAACAACAAATATAATAAAGTGTTATGTCGTGAGTAAGAATAAATAACTCAACAGCAGGAATAGGTCAATTGTTGTATTCCGTGAAAATAGTCTTTACAAAGGTTATTAGTATCCAATACAAGAATAAAGGTTAATCGTTTCAACCGTCGTAAGACGTAGTATGAGCAATGGGTACTTCCGGGTCGTCACCGGAAGTCTACGACTGACTTGTCGATCGGCTGCTCGGCACATTCCCCTACGTAGATGCCACCATTACCTTAGTAATGGAATAGTCCATGATAGCCGAATAGGCGCGGGCGTCCCAACATAAACACAGCTTCAACATCATTAAATGGGCAATAGAAGACATTAAACGAATAGATCCCAAAACGAAAAAAATTCTCACCTGACATCCTAAGGCTGACCTTGATTGTCTGTGTGTGTCCAGATCTCAAGGAGGCAGAGAATTAGTTCAACATGAACTGTCATAAAAAAAAAAACTGCAAGAATCGCTAATAAAGATACCTTGAAACAACAGAAGCCAGGATACTGATCTGTGTCAAAGAAATATGAAATAAATAACAAACTGTATTCAGTAATAAAGGAAACCAACAAATTCAAGATGTTATTACTTAAATGTGAAAAAAAAACACCTACTACAAAGAACCTAAAATATAAATAAAAATCAAACGCAATAGGCCAAATACCAAAACAATGGCAAGATAAGCATCTTCTTTGGGAATTCTTCGTATCAAACAATCTGATATAAAAACAAACAACCCATCAATGGTTACGTAGAGCAGGGTTACAAACTGAAACCCATATTTTTATTCTTGCTCCACAGAACCAATGTTAGCTAACTAGAAATTAACAAGCTCACATACTAAAAAATTGTGTTCACCTGAAATAAAAATTCCGTGATAAATATGCAGAAACAATTTTCCTTCTTGCATCAGGTTGCATAGTATTAGCACCCGCAGAATATATATCTCGACATGATAAAACGGGTACTGAATATCTGCACCGGAAAATACTTAAGTTTTACAGAAAGGATGTGCGAGAAAATAGTATGAACACCAATGACAATTTCATGGGATTTATAATACACAAACTGAACAATCAAATCTAGTCCCACGGACATATTGATCAAAGACCAGAAAAAAATAGAATCGGCTCTCATATTGGTATCTTAGTCCCTGCAGATTGTAATGTATCTTTTGGAGATTTTCAAAAAATATCCTGATACAAAGATTTTGAAGTGGAAATCTCAAAAAAGGTGGTACAATAATTCCGGTCGAAGCCATTGGATTGATTTGCAGAACGTTCTGGTGGACGCATTTATGGTATCCGTGGTAGCTCATGGCGCAAAAGTCCCAGAGAGTAAAATACTACGCCTCCTTGGCCTTACACTCTCGGCGGACCTCAAATGGAATGACTATATTGAATCCATTGCCAAATCTGCTGCTATGAAAGTTGGCTCTCTGTGCAGGGCCCGGAAATTTTTCCCACCTGAAACTATTCTGCACATATACAAATCTACCATCCGCCCGTGTATTGAATATTGCTGCCATATCTGGTCGGGTGCCCCTGCTGTTCTCCTTGGGCTTCTTGACAAAATACAAAGGAGGATCTGTAACGTGGTTGATACTAACTTGGCAGACCGGCTGCAGCCGCTCTCACACCGGCGTGATGTAGCTTCCCTGTGCCTCTTCTACAAGTACTTTCATGGCTTCTGCTCCGATGAGCTTAGATCACTGGTGCCGCCTAAGCACGAATTTACACGAGATACTAGATTAGCAACTAGGTCCCACCCTTTTACAGTTAAACAAATAAGATGTAACCGTAAATTCTACTCCAACAGCTTCTTTTCTCGCGCTTCCCGCCTGTGGAACTCCCTTCCACAAGTCTGCTTTCCCGACAGTTACAATCTCCAGGTGTTTAAATGTAGGGTCAATAGACACCTCCTATCACACTAACTCCCAACTATTCTCACAACACTCTCATCTACCCAACCCTCATTCTCGGTATCCTCACCCGCCTATCACCCACCCTCTGTTATGTCCTATATTTAACCAGCCTTTCTCCTCTCTACGTAGCCCCCTGCACAGTAGTGGCAGTGACATGCCTTGCTCGGGGTGAAACGCTTATAAAAAAAAAAAAAAAAAAAAGAACAGCTTACACATTACAAAGTATGTAATCTTTGGTTGCTTTTTTCTTCTTTCTTTAGAAAATACTCTGTGAAAATATTATGATGCCATTTCTGAGCTTAGGTTTTTGGTTAGGACCAGGAAGCAAATGAGGATACAACAGAAATTAAAGGAAACCCAGTCCCAACAGACTGACATACACATTACTCCCTCGGTGGTCTCCAATATAATCTCAAAGCTTGACCCCCATAAGGCGAGCGGTGGCGACGGAATGCTAATCATTGTCCTTCAGAAATGTGCTCCTGAACTCTTCTCTGTTCTCTCTAAATTCTATAACTACTGCCGCTCTGCTTCTTGCTTTCCTCCCTGCTGGAAATCCCCCTCTGTGGTTTCTATATATAAAAGTACTGAAGAACACTCTGACCCCGCTAATTATCGCCCTGTTAGCTGTTCGAAGCCATCATCAACGCCGAGGTGTACAACATCTCACTGTCCACACACTCTTCTCTGACAAACAGTATGGTTTCCGCATCACCAGGTCTACTACTGATATGCTCACGACCATCGCTCAGTATTCTCGACAAGAACGGTGAAGCCTAAACTGTTGCCCTAGACATCTCCAAAGCATTTGACAGATTCTGGTATGCTGGCCTTCTATGCAATCTGCGGCGCTATGATATAATTGGACAATTGTTTGACCTAATCCAGTAATTTCTTTCAAATCCCACAATGAAGGTAGTATTGAACGAACAAGCCTCCCCATACTATCACACGAACGCGGGTGTCTCTCAAGGCTCTATTCTAGGTCCTACGCTTTTCCTTATCTACATTAACGATCTCTCTGATGTAATAAGATCCCAAGTAGGCATATACGCTGACGACACTACGGTTTACTATCGCCTCGATCAAAAATCTGCCGAGGCTGACAAAGCAAATCTCGCTGCCGAGCTATAAAAGGACCTCCAATCAGTGGCGGACTGGGGTAAGAAATGGCTCGTGAATTTTAATGCTTCGAAAACGAAGCTGCTATCTATTAACCATCAGAGACAATCGCCCCTATCCAACATTAGCATAGATGAGGCTAGTCTCCCAGAAAGTAAAACACTGCGTCTCCTTGGGTTAGCTCTCACAACAGACCTTAAGTGCAATGACTATATAGAATCCAGAGCTAAATCCGCTACTAAGAAGGTCGGTTTTAGTGCAGGGCCAGGATGCTTTTTCCGTCTGAAACAATCTTGCACATATACAAATCTACCATCCGCCCGTACATTGAATACTGATGCCATATCAGGTCGAGTGCTCCTGCTATCCACCGAGGGGTCCTTGACAAAATTCAACGGAGAATCTGCAATGTGATCGCTCCCGACTTGGCAGCTAGGATACAGTCGCTTTCTCTACGGCGCAATGTGGCTTCCCTGTGTCTCTTCTACAAACACTTTCACGGCTTCTGCTCCGATGAACTTAGCTCACTGGTACCCCCTATATATGAATTTGCTCGAGCCACAAGATTTGCAACTGAGCCCCACTCTTTTACTGTGAAGCCAATAAATTGTAAACGCAAGTCCTACTTCATCAGCTTCTTTCCTCGCACTTTCCGCCTGTGGAATTCCCTTCCGTTTACTTGCTTCCCTGACAGCTACAATCTTCAAGAATTCAAATGTAAAGTCAATAGTCATCTTCTATCTCACGAACCTTCATCCTCTCTCTCATGCTCCTTTCTCCGTCTACCCCTCTCTCATCAGTATTTTCATCCTTATCTTACTCTCTTCCTGACACCCCCTGTAACCTGTTGCTCTTTCTCATAACTTTTCTCCTATGTAACCCCCTGCACAGCAGTGGAAGTAAAATGCCTTCCTTGGGGCGACACGATTATAAAACAACAACAATAATAATAATATAAATAATAAAAAGAACTAGAAATTGAAATAGAAAAAAATGTGGAAATTGAAAACAAGAGTCGTGCCAGTGATAGTAGGTGCACTTGGAACGATTAAAAAATGGAATAAAACAACACATTGAAAGAATCCCTGGAAATCCCAGCTTAAGAGATATACAAAAATTGTATCGGTAAATACAGCCCACACACTAAGGAGAACTTTGTCTATGTAACGCTAGGGATGATAGGAGAGATAGAAAAAACATGAAATGTAGCACTAGCAACACACCACGACCTGCCTTAGTTCTTCCTGCAGACTTGGTAGATAGTTCGACCATAGCAGAAATCGAAATACGATGAAAAATGACAAAATAATAATAATAATAATAATAATAATAATACAACGGTTACAGAAATAGAAGATGTCACCATTCTATGGGATTTACACCATCTGCACAGACAGGACAAATGAAGCGATTAGGCCAGACATTATTGTTAAAAACCAAAAAGAAAAACTTGCTTATTAACTGATACGGCTTGTCCAGCGGATTGTAACATAGCAACCAAGGAATTCGAAAAAACTGTCAAAATATAAAGACCTTGAAATTGAAATAGACAAAATGTGGAAATTGAAAACAAGTATCATACCAGTGATAGTGGATGCACTTGGAATGATAAAAAATGATACAAAAAACACATTGAAAGAATCCCTGGAAACCCCAGTTTAAGAGATTTACAAAAGATTGTATCGTTAAATACAGCCCACACATTCAGGAGAAATTTGTCTATGTAACGCTAGGGATGTTAGGGGAGATAGAAAAAACATGAAATGGAGCCATAACAATACATCACGACTTGCCTTATGTCTTCCTGCAGACTTGGTATGTAGTGCGACCATAGCAGAAACTGAATTATAATGAAAAATGACATAATAATAATAGACTGTTAATGCTATGAAGAAAAAAATATCAAAAAGTGAATATATTATCTAATACCAAGGTAAAAATCGCCTCAATAATAACCAGCGTTTTGGTTAGTCAGTCAGTTGAGTGCCATACTAAGGCTAAATGTGACACAAGACCGATTATTTAATATGGGAATCCTGAACCCATAAGACCTGGCAAAAATTTCCCGTAGACGTTGCTTAAGTCAGGGTCGTGTAGCAGTCTTTTTTCCTCAGACGAGAGTCTGCCCTTAGGTGGACTCTCGTCTGAGTTACTCCCAGACAACGTGTAATTCTATACGTATATTTTGACTTTCTTGTCTTGAAGTTGAGACAGTTAATTGCCTTACGTGATATACGCTTGGGCGATCATGTCCCGAAAGAAACATGACTTACTAGTCCTTTCGCAGTAGGTACCATTACTTTCTGCGGTAGACTGGTTGCCAAGCAAGGTTATAGAACTTAGTATCTCATGCTGTTTAACACATAGCTGGGGAAAGAGTTGATGGATTCATATATTTCCCTGTGGTATTTGTCTATATGTGAATGAAAAGAATTCAACTGGAATTTGAACTCAGTTCTTTGATTTCTCGTTCCGTGCCGATATCTACTTTAGTAACAGTCCCATAAACATTTGAAAATAGTGTGAACGGATTTATTTTTTATTTGAAAGGCAACAAAAATGCACCAATGCTGAAATCAGTGAAATAAATTAGGAAACTTTGGGATTTGTAAGAAGTCTTACTGCATCTTGATCCCAAAATATTGGCTGCAGTATCAATATTTGATTTATAAATATTGCCGGCAAACTGAAAATTTTAAGGACTATAATTGGTACAGTTGTACTTATTGTTAAGAAATCACCTGGACCAATCTTGAATATCCTTCCATATAAACTGGAAGAAACCGAAAGCCAGAAGAGGAAATGAAGTCATTCAGGTGATAGCATTACTAAAACAAAGAGAAACATTGGGAGATTTCAGGAGTCGCAAGGAGAGGTACTGCCATTCGAATTTCAGTGAAAGTAGCCAGAAATCACCTAGATCAATCTTGAATATCCTTCCAAATAAACTGGAAGAAACGGAAAATCAGAAGTCGAAATAAAGTCATCCAGGTGATAGCATTACTAAATCAACGAGAAACGTTGGGAGATTTCAGGAGTCGCAAAAAGAGGTACTGCCATTCGAATTTCAGTGAAAGTAGCCAAAAAGTAATTTTGAAATGCTTAAATAGCAAGTTACTAAAAAGGAAGGTTGAAAACTATGCCTAACTGAGTAGATAGAATTATGAATAAAAGATTTTGTAAACCTCTGGCATGAAGTGTTCAGAGAAACGAATGTTATATACTCAATGCGTAAATCGCTCGACACAAAAGTTTCATGTGATGTATTGGTGTTAGAACAGCTAATTCAAGACAAGACAAACGCTCAGATATAGTCATGATGAGCAAGATGTCTGTCAGTGTTGCGTTCTGTGTCCTCTAAGGATCCCAACACTATGGCATGAACGAAAAGAAGGATTTCTTTTTCTATTAGTTTTTATTAAAGGTGCAGGACAGGCAGCTTGGATTCTTCGTGGCAGCAAGAACAATGACGTCAAGAGAACGCATGTCACTCGTTTGCTTACTATGCCTCCGCGTATAGTCGTAGCCTGTCTTTCGAACCTGATGTTGGAAGCGAGTCGATGCCTCAAAATTCTTGCGTTACTCTGTTAAATTAACTCGATTTTGGACATATCTAAAAAACAGACAAATGCAATTCCCCACTGTCAGAGTACCACGCCCACGATATATTCTGACCAATCGCTAACCATTCTATCCTTGGCTTTCGCGTTTTGTAATATTAGATATTTGATTTCTCTTTTCTAGTTTTTATGGACATCGTAAAAAGTATACGTATACAGATACCAGACTTTAAGGTGATTAAGCGACGTGAATTCATTATCAAACTTGCAAATCTCCGTTGCTATTGAAGAGCAATCGATAACATTTCTGCTGACGTTTAGTTTCACTTTCACTAGTTATGTCTGAACAATTAAGAGTATGAGACTCACATTCACAAGGATGTTTCCAAGTAGCGTCCAGTTGGCAGACAAAAATAAACAGGGTTGTAACTGAATCCATGTCCCTCTTTCCTCTCAATCTTTATTGTATGAAAATACAATTATGGCACAAGGTCGATTTGGGGGCGGGGAACTATTCAGTACCTATCCTCTACCTAGCTAATCCGACTCACGACCCAAACATATTTTACAATTTTCTCATCCACCACAAGAACATGTCCATCATCATTCAATCCTTCATACACCAGAATACCTCAAACATACCAGGGACCTAAAAAAACCAAAAGAGTATAAAAATTTTATTGTGAATAATAGATTCAAAAATATATTTAAAAATATATCATGAAAGGATATGTGGGGAGGGGCATGACATAAGTTTCTAAAACAAAAATATTTTTAAACAAAAGATTCTTCATGGTGTTAACAAACACAGAGTATCACTTTTGTCTTCAACCTGCTTATATCAAATCGAAGTTTAAAACTTGTCTCAACTACTTTTGAAAGACTGAAAAGATCTGGGACAAAAATACACTCTATACGAATTCTATTCTCTTAAATGCTTTGATCAAAATAGTAATTTATATAGGTGAATATTGGACACTGAAGAAGAAGCACATCTTAATAATTTCACGATTTACGGCCTATCACGTTGAATACACCGGTTCTCGCTCGATCACCGAAGTTAAGCAACGCTGAGCCTGGTCAGTACTTAGATGGGTGACCGCTTGGGAATATCGGGTGCTGTAAGCTTATAGAGACGGATGTGCGTTATGGTGCAGTGGATATCGGCTTGGGAAAGAGAAATCGGTGAGCCGAGTTCGAATTCCAGTTGAATACCCTGCATTCACTTAAGCACTGGTGCCCTTGCGAAAGGTATTAATCCGTCCCTTCCCTGCAGTTATGGGTTAACTAATAAGGGTAGGACTTGGGGACCCTGCTCTTAAAGACAAATCCCAATGAATCGTGAAAAGAAAAATGTTGTAAAAATAAAATAACTTTACCCCAAAATCATTGGCGATGACCTTAAAATGATCCCATAAGGATTGATAGGTCGTTAAGCCTCACAAACAAACTATCATTCGGTTTATACCAGTATTTTAGAACTGGAGTAGAGGATTATCCTTTGTTTCCTGTTTAGGGTTGAGTTTCCGGTTCGTTGTAAAGTCTATTTCAACTCTTTCATACTTCTAACTATAATTTCATTCACTAATTTAATCTTGATATTTCTCGTGCGTAGATTAGGCACCTCTGCATGGTGTAATGGTTACCAATCTTGTCTCTAGAATCATGACAAATGAGTAGTAAGATCGATCCTCATTGGATGGTCCATACTAATCTGCGCTTTAAAAAATCGCCATTATAACTGAGTCGTGTATTCACTGGGTAACTCATACTTTCAGCCTTGTGCCACATGTAAGCTGCGCTTAGAAAGTGACCATTACAACTGAGTCGTGTATTCGAGCCTCACTGGGTGTCCCATAATTTCGACTTCGTGCTAAACAATCAATATTAAGCCCCTCAACGTGTTGTAATAGTTACGGAGCTTTTCTCACTTGATCGATTACGACTGAGTAGTGAGTTTGATTCTCACTGGGTGCCTTATACATTCGGTCTTGTGCCACATCTAACCTGCGCTCAGAAAACCCTATCTGTACTGCATAGTCTTGAGAATTTTACTTCTTATCTTTTCTTACACTAGAATACTGCTGCCACATTTAGTCGGGTGCCCCTGATATTCAACTCTGAGTTCTTGAAAAATTCCAACGGAGAATCTATAATGTGATCAATACCGACTTGGCAGCTCGGCTGCAGGCGCTCTCTCACCGGATGACGTGGCTTCCCTGTGACTCTTCTGCAAAATATTTTCACGGCTTCTGCTCACTGGTGACCCTATGTATATAATGGAATTCACACGTGCTACCAGATTAGCAACTAGGTTCCAACCTTTTGCAGTCAGTCAGTTGAGTGCCATACGTGATACACGCTTGGGCGATCATGTCTCGACAGAGACATGACTGACTGGGCATAAGATTATCCCGCAGTAGGTTGCCATTGCTTTCTGCGGCAGACTGGTTGCCGAACAAGGCTATAGAACCCAATCTGTCCTTTTATTTAACCCATAACTGGAAGGAATAGGCGGATTAATACCTTTCCCAAGGGTATTTGCACGTAAGTGAATGCAATGGATTTAGCTGGAATTCGAACTCGGCTCCCAGATTTCTCGTTCCGAGCCGATATCCAATGCACTACAACGCACATACTTTTACAATGAAACCAATAAAATGTAAACGAAATTTCTACTCCATCAGCTTCTTTTCTCGCACTTTCCACCTGTGGAATTCTTTTCCGGATATTTGTTTCCCCGACAGTTACAATCTGCAGGAATTTAAATGTAAGATCAATGGTCATCTCCTATCTCAATAACTCGCATCCTTTATGTCATGTTCTTTTATCCATCCACTCCACTCCCATTACACTTGTGTTCTCATTCATCTATTACCCTCCTCCTGAACCTCATTATGAAAAGTAGTAAAAATAAAAAATTTTATTTTTACTCCATAGAAAGACGTAGAAAGACGAAATCAGAACGGACAATAGAATATTAGATCTTTATTTTTTAAAACGTTTCACTTCAAGCAAGACAGGACTGTTTTACTGTAAAAATGCGTAGAAATACCAAATCAGAACGGACAATAGACTATTAGATCTTTATTTTTTTAAAACGTTTCACTTCAAGCAAGACAGGACTGTTTTACTCTATAGAGAGACGTAGAAAGACCAAATCAGAACGGACAATAGAATATTAGATCTTTATTTTTTTAAAACGTTTCACTTCAAGCAAGAGAGGACTGTTTTACTCTAAAAATGCGTAGAAAGACCAAATCAGAACGGACAATAGAATATTAGATCTTTATTTTTTTAAAACATTTCACTTCAAGCAAGACAGGACTGTTTTACTCTATAGAGAGACGTAGAAAGACCAAATCAGAACGGACAATAGAATATTAGATCTTTATTTTTTAAAACGTTTCACTTCAAGCAAGACAGGACTGTTTTACTCTAAAAATGCGTAGAAATACCAAATCAGAACGGACAATAGAATATTAGATCTTTATATTTTTAAAACGTTTCACTTCAAGCAAGACAGGACTGTTTTACTCTATAGAGAGACGTAGAAAGACCAAATCAGAACGGACAATAGAATATTAGATCTTTATTTTTTTAAAACGTTTCACTTCAAGCAAGAGAGGACTGTTTTACTCTATAGAGAGACGTAGAAAGACCAAATCAGAACGGACAATAGAATATTAGATCTTTATTTTTTTAAAACGTTTCACTTCAAGCAAGACAGGACTGTTTTACTCTATAGAGAGACGTAGAAAGACCAAATCAGAACGGACAATAGAATATTAGATCTTTATTTTTTTAAAACGTTTCACTTCAAGCAAGACAGGACTGTTTTACTCTAAAAATGAGTAGAAATACCAAATCAGAACGGACAATAGAATATTAGATCTTATTTTTTTAAAACGTTTCACTTCAAGCAAGACAGGACTGTTTTACTCTATAGAGAGACGTAGAAAGACCAAATCAGAACGGACAATAGAATATTAGATCTTATTTTTTAAAACGTTTCACTTCAAGCAAGACAGGACTGTTTTACTCTAAAAATGCGTAGAAAGACCAAATCAGAACGGACAATAGAATATTAGATCTTTATTTTTTTAAAACGTTTCACTTCAAGCAAGACAGGACTGTTTTACTCTATAGAGAGACGTAGAAATCCCAAATCAGAACGGACAATAGAATATTAGATCTTTATTTTTTTAAAACGTTTCACTTCAAGCAAGACAGGACTGTTTTACTCGATAGAGAGACGTAGAAATACCAAATCAGAACGGACAATAGAATATTAGATTTTTATTTTTTTAAAACGTTTCACTTCAAGCAAGACAGGACTGTTTTACTCTTTAGAGAGACGTAGAAAGCCCAAATCAGAACGCACAATAGAATATTAGATCTTTATTTTTTTAAAACGTTTCACTTCAAGCAAGACAGGACTGTTTTACTCTATAGAGAGACGTAGAAAGCCCAAATTAGAACGGACAATAGAATATTAGATCTTTATTTTTTTAAAACGTTTCACTTCAAGCAAGACAGGACTGTTTTACTCTATAGAAAGACGTAGAAAGCCCAAATCAGAACGGACAATGGAATATTAGATCTTTATTCTTATCAAAAAGTTTTATTCCAAGCAAAACAGGACTGTTTTACTCTATAGAAATACGTAGAAAGACCAAATCAGAACGGACAATAGAATACTAGATCTTTATTTTTTAAGACGTTTCATCCAAGCAAGAAAGAACTGCTACTTGTGCGCAGAGGTTTCTAGAAAGAAAATCAGGAATACAGAAGAAGGGGTAGCATTTCGGCTGGTGGATCGAATTTAGCGAGATAGGATTTGGCACGTGATGTAGCATTTAAACTTTTAGCGACTTTAACTATTAGACAGGCGAGTGTACGGAAGGGAGTTCCGCGGAGGGGATGTGAGAGAAAAATAGTGAGGAGCAGAAGTAGAGAACTTAAAAGGATTTCATAGAATTAGAACAGTAACAGATATCAACGGGTTAGCACAAAGTGTCAATAGATCTCTTTAAAACAGTACATAGAAGAGTAATGCAGAATATTTTATTTATTTTCAGCATATGTCTCCTACAACTTTTTAGTTAATCTCCTGTCTGTAGATAATATGTTGCTTTGATAGAAACTAAAGGCAATAATTACATTTTCGCATTTTCAAATAAGCCCATTATAATGGGCCTATCGGAAGTTGTATGTTCCCAAAAGGGATATATATATATCATTCGAGTTAGTCCCGGAAAGGGATATATATATCATTGGAGATAGTTAAGCGGTTTAGGCAAATGTAACAAAGACAATCTAGTACGTTGACCTAATGGACTCGTATGCAGTATCCTGAGACGTAGTCGTAGTCAATAATCGTAGACCAATTGTCGTAGATCTCAAGTCGAAGACCTGTAGATCGCGAGTCGACATCTATGCGTACCCGCCTTAGTCGGTATTTATGGCTGACACCAGACAATCACATTACTGTGAGGAGGAAACAAAATGTTTGCCTATTCATTACATATTCATTAACTCACAAAGTTTTACACAGACTTTACAGTAACACAGACGGAACAATCATAGCTAATTGCCCAAACATCGTGATCAGAGACCACAGAAGCAGAATATAACTTCTTATTGATATGTCAAACCCTTCAAATTGTGATGTATCTTTGAAGATCTTTAAAAAAAACTTTCTAAGTACAAGAACTTTGAAATCGAAACCTCAACAATTTGAATATATCAACAATTCCAGTTGAATATTTGATCGGTTTTGATTGAAAAAACTTCCAAACAACTCATTGAAGAGTTATCTGGTGGCCTAAGCCTTAAAGAAATACAAACAAAATTGTACCCACGAGTACAGCTTGCATCTTATGAACTGATTTATGTAGTAAAATGTGTCAGATCTGATTTTTTTTTCTCAGACAAAGTTCAGTGAAAAATGTCATGATGACTATTAGAGCTTAGGTCTCTGGTTGGTATCCGGAAAGAAATGAGTATGTATCAAAAATCAAAGGAAATAATAATAATAATAATAATAATAATAATAATAATAATAATAATTTATATATGTATGTATATATATATATATATATTGTCATCTGCAGACAGATCTGTTTCGCTGTATCACAGCTCATCAGTACGGTTAGACTCCGATTGCTACACAACGCAGGCTCGAAACCCGACCGAATAGTATATATATATATATATTATAAACTATAATTTTAATTATTTCAGTATTTCATCTAAGCAAGACACACACACACACACACACACACACACACACACATATATATATATATATATATATATATATATATATATATATATTGTCATCCGCAGACAGATCTATTTCGCCGTATCACAGCTCATCAGTACGGTTAGACTCCGATTGCTTTTTTACCCAGGATTAAAACCCGACCGGAATGGCGTCAGTCGGCGACTCTACCCCTGGGCTATGGGCGTTCGGTGGAAGTAGGCAGACTTTTTAGCGCATATCATTATACGCGCCCAATAGCTAGTGTGCTCTAATTCATTTCACTGAATGAGCGAAGCGTACATGCCAGAGTAGCTACTATATATATATTTTTTTTTTCTGAAAATTGCCCGATTTATAAAAATATGAACACGGCCGTGTAACTCTGCTCATACCAATATGATATAATAGGCTTTTTTAATAGATAATAATAGGACGATAATAACGTTTGAAGTATTTTAAAAATTATTTTTATTTATTGATATGATGATATTCCTCCATTGTATGCGGACAAGACAGAAGATCGATTGTGACTTTTACATAATTTTACTTTTAGTTTAATATTCAGGAAAAGCTGGATATAAGCAAAAAAAATACAGAGAAACCTAAATTCTTTGATATTTTATAAATACAATGCAACTGCAAAATTGCGTCCAATAGCTTCTTATTTATTGGTGGCATCGGTTGTCAAAGAATAACAGTGAAAACCTTGCATGGCAAATTTGAGAAAAAGTATTGGTTGACTATTGTTCTACGGTGAAGTTCTCTATTGATATAACCAATGTTTTTTTCTTTTTTATTAAAATTTATGTGATTAAGATCATATTATTTATTTTAGTTTTAACCAGTTTTCAAGAAGGAGAATATAAAACGTAAATCAAACTATAGTAAAAATAAGTTTCGATGAAAAATAAATAAATAAAAAAGAAAATGTATCCCAGAATTATAATAGATTTATAAAAAGAAATATATGAGAAAGATGAAATAATATGTTCATGCACTTTGTAGATATCAATAGCTTGCAGAGATAGGAACAGCAGAAATGTGTACCCTGGTATTGTTACAGTGTCATTGTTTATTTGATATGACGAAAGAATTGCGTTCAAGTCATGTAACAATGAATAAAGTTCAACAAGACACCAATCTTGAATGTAACAATATTCAGCAGTTTAACATCTATCTTTCTCTCTCCAATTATCTCTCTCTTCTTTCTATCTTTATCTCCGTTTCTCTCTCATGATTTTTTTTTCCTTATCGTATATGTTGTTAGTACAATGGATATAGCGGCTCGGAATGAGAATTCGGGTAGCTTAATTTGAATTTCAGTCGGATTCGGCACGTTCACTTAGGCACAAATAACCTTGGGAAAGGTATGAACCCATCTTCTCCCTGTAACTATGGGTTAAATAGTCGGACTTGCATCCGGAAAAAAATATTAGGTTGTCCCAAAAGTTCGTAAACACTTGCGAAAAATTGAACAGATCCGAAAGCTTGAAGATCGGTGGCAGAAAGTCTTGGAAAATGATGGTCTTTATTTTGAGCAATAATTTTTGTTGTTTTTGCGCGTAAAATTTCTTTTTGCAAGTTTTTTCTAGTAACCTTAGAATACTTGGCGAGTAAAATTTCAATTTTTTGCAAGTTTTTTTCTGGTAACGTTAGATTTCTTGGCGAGTAAAATTTTAATTTTTGGCAAGTGTTTACGAACTTTTGGGACAACCTAATATTAATTTATTTAATAATTGTTAATGTAATATTCACTCGTATAAAGAAAAAGAATTATTCTTATAACCAAAAATATGCTTCAAAGCTTGATAAACCGTAAAAAGCAAATCAATCAATCAACCATATTTGTCTCTCTTTCTCTTATTTGCAATGCTCTCTTGTTATTTCTTTCTTATTTTTGTTTTGTTTATATTTTACAGTATGTTGTACCTTATACAAGGCCCGTCAGCACTCGAGGTAGAAGGTGTTTTATATGTATAGGAAGGGAAGATAACGTTTGACACTAGACCTGAACAGATCAAAATTGAAATAATCGGGGAAACATCCACTTGGGAGTTTATTCCATAGGGCTGTGATTCACAGTAAGAAACTGTTTAAGTGGAATTTACTACTTGATAATCGACTACGGAGGGAGTGGTGTGCAAGCTATGTCAGTAACATGGCGGGACCTAGCCGTGAATACCAGAGCTGGGGAAAACAAGTGATACAGTTTGTCGGAGTATTCCCATGGTAGTATCAACAGAGCAGTGAGAAACTCTCCATATCCCGCCTATGTGTGTGTGTGTGTGTGTGTGTGTGTGTGTGTGTGTGTGTGTGTAAGAGAGAGAGAACTATAGAAAGAGAAAGAAAGAAAGAGGACACACTTTTGGACACTATATATATATATATATATAAATATATATTTTTTTTTTTTCGCGAAAAAGTCTGACTCCTATCGAGAGCCCGTAGCTCAGAGGTAGAATCGCCGACTGACGCCAATTCGGTCGGGTTTCAATCCTGGGTAAAAAGCAATCGGCTGTCTAACCGTACTGATGAGCTGCGAAACAGATCTGTCTGAGGATGACTATATATATATGGTGATTTTCTAAGCGCAGCGCAACTAAGATGTGGCACAAGGTTTAAAGTATGGGGTACTCAGGGAGATTCGAATTCGCTATTCAGCTGTAATAGGTTCGACTGAGACAAGGTTGCTAACCATTACACCACACTGAGGTGCCCAATGAGTTCAATATATCTAAACTTATTTATAAATGGAACTTTGTCTGTGTGTGTATGTGTGTGTATCCGTTAACTATAGACTCCGAAACGGCTGAACCGATTACTTAAAAATTTACACAGTTGTACTATAATCGTCTGCGAGTGTTTTTTGCTAGGTTTTGTGTCGAGGTACCCCCGATAAATATCGATAATAGAAAAAATCGAGTTATAAAAGGAGTGGTCCGATTTTAATCAAATTTGATACACTCATAGACAAAGACATAAGAAACGATATTCAGAAGATTCAAGGTTTCAGGTCTTACAATAGTGCAGAAAATCGATAATATATATATATATATATATATATATATATATATATATATATAAGGCAAGATGTTTGTGTGTGTGTCTGTTTATCTGCCTGTATGCCCGTATTTGTTTCAACCCTTTTATTTTAGTTTTTGCTCCGGGTTTGACTCTAAGTAGGAATAATTGTAGTTCTTAGTCTCAGCCATGATACCATTTACTCAGAGGACTTATTTAGCCTTCAAAATTCAGTTTACGACGAAAAAAACTGATTTGATATCGATACCAGGAAATCAAAATTTGACTTACATCCATTCTTTCAGTCTACGGTTTCGCTTTAGCTGAAAATAACTACTGCATTTTAGACTTTCGTGCCAACGTCCAAAGAGTGTGAGCTCCAGGACCATGGATTAGTTTTAAAGCTTTCATTACACCCGAGCAACGCCGGCTATACTGCTAGTCGAATAAATCCGACGAAATAATAGAATAAATAAAGAGCAAGATAGGAATCGTATCTCAATCTAACACGCTTCACTTTTATTAAAACTTCTTTGGAGAACGAGGTAAAAATAAAACGAGGTAAAAATAAAACGAGGTAAAAATAAAACGAGGTAAAAAATAAAACTTATTGAAACGGTATAGGGAGCCGATCATTTTACCTACTTATTTAGCTCATTTATTGGAATACCATTTAAGGTCGGGGGTCAGCCTGAGGCCTCATATCCTCTCCAAGCATGGGCCCTCCTTGTTCTTATTTCCGTTTCTCTCCTTTCATCTCTCTCTCTCTCTCTTTCTATGTTTTCTTGACCGTCTTTTATTAGAATTGATTTTTATCCATACCTGTCTCGTTTTCTCTCTTTCTCTAAACTTTCTAATTTTTATTTTATTTTTATCTCATCTTATTTATTATCTTGTTACTTTAAAATTAACCCCTTGTTTTCTTTTTAATCTCCTATAGATTTATTTCTTCCTCCTAAACTCTTCTCCCTTTCTCTTTCCATCACATTAAATCTTTTTCGTCTTTCATTTTCTTCTTCTTCGTCTCTCTTTTTTATCTACAATTATCTATTTCTTTTCATTTCATTTCTCTCTGATTAAAATTTGCCTCTTTCTTTCTGTTTTTTTCTTTTTAAATCTCTCTTTTTCCTTATCTTTTTCTTTACCGCTTTTCCTTTTTTCCTCTCTTTCCAAATCTGTCTCCGTTCCTCTTTCCTTATCTTTACCTCATTTTCTCTCTTTATACATCCTTAGATTTTCTTTTATTGTATCTCTTTTTTTATTTCTCTCTCTTTATCATTCTGTTTCTCTTTCTTTGTTTTTGGTTTTTTTTTTGTCTCGGTTTCTTTCTTCTTATATTTCGTTCTTTTTCATTTCTGATAAATATTTTTCTCTCTCTTTATTTCTCCTCGTTTCTCTAACTCGTCATATCTTTCTTTCTGCCTCATTTTTTTTATCACTCTTTTTTCAGTTTTTCTATCCTCATCTCTCTTTCTTCTTCTCATATATTTCTTCCTTTCTTTCCTTTTTCTCTCCCCTTTTCTTTCTTGCCTTCTCTTTTTATTTCGTTGTATTTGCCTGTCTTCCTGTCATTTTTCTCTTCCGTCTATCGTTTCTTATCTCTTCTCATATCTCTGTCTCTGTCTCTCTGCCTCTGTCTCTGTCTCTGTCTCTGTCTCTCTCTCTCTCTCTCTCTCTCTCTCTCTGGTTATTTCGTATGTCATCGCTCTTTCTCTTTTCTACCCCTTTATATATATCTTTCTGTTAGTTTTTTCTCTCTCTGTTTTACTTTCTCTCGCCATCTCTTTTCACTTTATGTTCTATTCCCCACCCCCTTAAATCCTTCTCTTCTTTCTCTTTAACTCTCACCATCTGTCTCTCGTTAAATACTTTTTTTTTCTACCCCATTTTTCCATTTTCGCCCTCTCACTCTCATTTCTATCTTTCTCTTTCTTTTAGTTTTTGTGATACCCACACAAGCGTTCAAATGATATTTCTACGCGGACAAATATTTTATTTACCTATTTTCTGCTTTCCTGTCACACGCTCCAGCCAATAAGGTAGCTCCACCCTGAAAGAGATTTAACGTTCTGACAATATAATAAACAGTTTTCATGTGTTATGAATGACAAACCGATCATTAATTACCAAGTAATGATTGATCGGCGTTACATTAGTTTAGCTCTTTCTGTTTTCATTAATCAACTAAAACTTGATCCCAGTTTTAAGGACATGCCGTCATTTTCATTTCAAAATTTCTGTAATTTTGAGAAGAGCCATTAATTTTACAAGAGGCTGTCAGATCATCGAACTCGTTCATTTTGCTGTCACTTTCTGTGTATCTCTGTTTTGATATTCCCTAGCCTTCTGCAGATGTAGAATCCCATTGAGAAGTGAGGGTGTCATATTTCTTGTTTTGCATGTCACAAAGTGATAGCAAAGAGTAGAAATAGAATTACTTTTTTATAGGATTTCTTGCTTATTCTGTGCATTGCTGAATCATAAGAACTACTCAAGCCGTCCATGATTCGGCGATTGTACAACATTTGCTCGACAGGCATGACTGTGCCTCCGGGTACGAAGACACAAGGTTCACGATTATGCACAGCGCTCGTTCGTCTTACCATCTTCAGGTTCTTGAGGCTATATATACCTAAAGATCCATCAGCCCAGTCTGTGCAGACAAAAGGAGTACTTTATTCACTCCTTATGTTTGTTAGACGGTTTGTGAGTGCCTTTTTTAATACTCTTGTAGAAATTTTGTTTACACCTCCCTTACATTTTAATTATATTTTGTTAAAATTTGTTTTTAGACGTGTTCCAACTTTCATTTCACAAACATTTCATTAATGTGTCCTTGATTATTATTTGAGTTTTGTCAACTTATGCCTTCTACAATGTGCTGGCCGAAATTTTCCTAAGGTGTAAGATGTACTATGATGTCTACATTGTTCAGATCTATATGTTTATTCTGTGGGTACAAATCTCTTTATATATATAGATATATGATTTGAATATGGTGATTTTCTAAGCGCAGCTAAGATGTGGCACAAGGCTGAAAGTATGGAGTAGTCAGGGAGATTCGAATTCACTATTCACTTGTAAGAAGTTCTACTGAGACAAGCTTGTAAACCATTACACCACATTTTGGTTCCCAATGAGTTGAATATATGGAACAGAATTCTACGAAATCTAAACTTATTTATAAATGGAACTTTGTCTGTGCGTGTATGTGTGTGTGTGTGTGTGTCCGTTATCTATAGACTCCGAAACGGCTGATCTGATTTTCTTGAAAATTTACACAGTTGTACTATAAGCGTCTACGAGTGTTCTTAGCTAGGTTTTGTGTCGAGGTACCCCCGATAAATATCGAAAATCGATAATCGAAAAAATCGGGTTATAGAAGGAATGGTCCGATTTTAAACAAATTTGATACACTCATAGACAAAGACATAAGAAACGATATTCAGAAGTTTCTAGGTTGCAGTTCTTACAATAGTGCAGAGAATTGCTAATATATATATATATATATATATATATATATATATATATATATATATATAAGGCAAGATGTTTGTTTGTGTTTCTGTTTATCTGTCTGGATATCTTTTATACAAATCCACAATTTTTATCCGATTCTCACCAAACTTCACACAAATATTCTTTAGGCTGAGTCTGAGCTTCAGAACCATAGATTAGTTTTAAAGCTTTCATTACACCCGGGCAACGCCGGGCTATACTGCTAGTAATACAATAAATAAAGAACAAGATAGGAAATGTATCTCAGTCTAACACGCTTCACTTTTATTAAAACCTCTTCAGAGAACGAGATAAAAAGAAAACTTTTTTTTACATGGAGACATATGTTCAACACCGTTTTGAGTACCTGAGTCATACCCCGGATTGACTCCAGCTTTGTGATTATGTTTTGTAGACGGAACAGTTTGGAGGCTGTTGATGTTTGTGTTAGCATGAACTCACAAGTCATCGTGCCAGATTGTTTGATTGTTTTTGAGGCTTAACGACCTATCGACCTATCAACCTATCAATCCTTATGGGATCATTTTAAGGTCATAACCAATGATTTTGGATAAGGTTATTTTTACAACATTTTTCTTTTCACGATTCATTGGGATTTGTTTTTAAGGGTAGGGTCCACAAGTCCTACCCTGTTTTCTAACCTATAACTGGAAGGAAAGGGACGGATTAATACCTTTGCCTAGGGTACTAGTGCTTAAGTGAATGCAGGGTATTTAACTGGAATTCGAACTCGGCTCACCGATTTCTCTTTCCGAGCCGATAACCACTGCACCACAACGCACATCCGTCACTATACGCTTACAGCACCTGGTATTCCCAAGCGGTCACCCATCTAAGTACTGACCAGATTCAACGTTGCTTAACTTCGGTGATCGAGCGAGAAACGGTGTATTTAACGTGATAGGCCGTAAGCCGCCAGATTGTTTGAAAGTACTGGCCTTGTTCAATAACTGATAACACCAGATTGTGCGCCCTCTTCCAGAAACATTAACTAAGTTTTGGCGTATACAGTTGCAGTATCAACCGCAGGTTGAACTCTTTGGGTCTTGAGATAACATAACCGTGTACCCGAGTGGACGAGATTTGCTAACTATCCCAGTAGACGGGCAAGCTTGCAAATGAGAAGGCCATATTATATTACATATAAATATCAGATCAAATAAATAAAAAAGCAAGGTAGGAAGTGTTTTTTAATCTGACATGCTTCACTTTATTAAAGCTTTTTTCAGAGATCGAGTTAAATATGAAAAATATTTCAGAGATCGATTGAAATTAAAAATTTTTACTAAGTGACAATATATTGGAATGTTGTTTGAAGTTGATTCTTATTATTTAGATGTGTGCCATGTTTATTAAAGTAACAGATGGTTATTTTTAAATGTATATATGTGGAAAATCCTTGTATGGATATCCATGCCTAAAAACGTTTGTTTGTTTACAAGTACGTGTTTTTTTGTCTTGTTTTTTTTTTTAATCGTATCACTCCGAGCAAGGCGGTAACGCCACTGATGTGCAGGGGAGCTACGTAATAGTGAAAAGATTGGAAAAGATAAAGCCGGAAACCACATCCTAAACCGGGAACAAGGGATGAGCCTCATAACCTGTTCAATTGACGTGGGTGGAGTGTGAACAGGGAGATAGATAGATCTATCTACTCCAATTGAAAAAAACAAAAAAAACAAAGTGAGAAGATTGGAAAAGAGAAAGCCGGAAACCACATCCTAAACAGGGAACAAGGGATGAGCCTCTTAACCTATTCAATAGACGTGGGTGGATTGTGAACCGGGATATAGATAGATCTACCATGAGTAATAATGTTTAATACAACATGCCGTTTCCACATATCTGAGGGAGTGAATTGCGCCATGATGATCTTTTTACTCACAGAAGTTGCCCAACTGACCATACTATGATGTACATTCGACAAAATTAAAAAGGTGTATTTCTGTAGTAATTATCTGAAACATATTTATTTAAATAATTAGGACAATTTTTGACTTCTTTTTTTTTTTTAATTTAGTTTTTCAAATTTCTAAGGTGTTTATTGATTTTTAATTTATATTATTTCCCGCGTACTTTTGAATATTGCTACATTCGTTTTCAACGACTGATCTGTGTTCATTTATGCAATGGCGTTTTTTTTAGTCCTGCGTTTGATCGAACTAATTTGCAATCACTCAAGGTGACATCATATAAACTGTATAACTATTGCTTTTTTTTATTATTAAACACACTTCAGTATACTGTTCCCCTATATAGAAGCATACCTTACTCAATTTTAGCTGTTTCTTTTTATTAAAACAGCGTCCAGATATTTTTATACTACCCAATATATATATATATATATATATATATATATATATATATATATGTACTATAGTCATATATATATATATATATATATATATAAACTTATTTATAAATGGAACTTTGTCTGTGTGTGTATGCGTGTGTGCCTGTTTGTGTATACGTTACCTAGAGACTCCGAAACGGCTGAACCGATTTTCTTAAAAATTTACACAGTTGTACTATAAGCGTCTGCGAGTGTTCTTAGCTAGGTTTTGTGTCGAGGTACAATATCGAAAATTGATAATCGAAAAAATCGTGTTATAGAAGGAGTGGTCCGATTTTAATCAAATTTGATACACTCATAGACAAAGTCATGAAAAACGATATTCAGAAGTTTCAAGGTTGCAGTTCTTACAATAGTGCAGAAAATCGATAATATATGTATATATAAAAGGCAAGATGTTTGTGTGTGTCTGTTTATCTGCCTGTATGTCTGTATTTTTTTCAGCCTTTTCACTTTAGTTTTTGCTTCGGGTTTGGTTCTAAGTAGGAATAATTGTAGTTCATAGTCTCAGCCATGATACCATTTACTCAGAGGACTTATTTAGCCTTCAAAATTCAGTTTACGACGAAAAAACTTATTTGATATCGATTCCAGGAAATCAAAATTTGACTTACATCCATTCATTTTTCTTTCAGTCTACGGTTTCGCTTTAACTGGAAACAACTATTGCTTTTTGGTCTTTCGTGCCAACGTCCAAAGAGACTGAGCTCCAGGACCATGGATTAGTTTTAAAGCTTTCATTGCACCCGAGCAACGCCGGGCTATACTGCTAGTATATACATATATATTTGTGTATTTAGGCAAGAAATTTTCTTTTAGACATGTTAGATTAAACAAACTGCAAACATTGTGTCTACTTATTTTTAATAAAATATGTTCATAATTACGGATAATCTTTCGCGTATTATAATTGAAAGAACTAAGAAATGAGCTGTAACCTTGACAGATGTTAAAATCATTCATTTCTCAAGGTACCCAAGTGCTTTCAATTTCTTTCCGAGATCATCTTCAGGGATGTGAGTTATGATAATAAAAAATATCCGCAAAACTGTGTAGCTAAAAATTACTGTAAATGTTTTTTTTGCCTCAAATATAACGGTCGACAAATTGTTTTTTTTTTTGTTACCAAAGACACATGACTCAAACGCACGAAACCGGAAGAGAGAAAGTCTTATTACCATGAGGCAAAGGTCACCAGAACAATTACCATGAAAGTATTTTTTTAGAAAAGTCTCAGGGAAGCTACATTACGACGTTGGGAAAATGATTGAAACCCAGATGCCAGGTCAGAACAAACAACATTGCAGATTCCTGTTTGAATTTTATCGAGAATCACTAAATATATAGCAGGTGCGATGTATATACGTGTGCCTGTAAAATCTTGAGAAAGAGCTGAAATGCTGATCGGGTTTTGTTGCTAGATTTTGCAACATACGTTGGTCTCATTAAAACTGAACGCAATCTTTATTTTTTCCGAATTATAACCTGATTCGGAGATATGCAAATATAGGTCGTTGAGTCAATGCGTATTTACCAGATTTTGTGGTAAGAGAATAGTTGTCCTTTTTTATTTTTTTTTTTTTAGTTCAAGAATAGTCTAAGATTAAACTACTGACAAAAGGTACTTTGACTGACGACTAATTTGATTAGTCGAATAAAAGTTTCTGTATAGAAATACGTATGAGATATAAACATAGGTTTGAATTAAGTGGTTATAAACATTTAATTAATGTAAAAGAAAAAACAGTATAATAGTCAAATTAAATCGATAACAATTGATAGATATAGGTCCCATTGTAATTTCGGAAAGACGCAGAAAGCGGCAAAAAAGATACTGGCTCTATGTTAGAAAAATGTTATCAATGGGCTAACACATTGTGTTCATGACGAAAAAAGTTACTTCCATTGTTTAGATAAAAAAAAGAACAATTAGACCCTTTTATACATGAATTATCTGATTTCTTTCTTTTTCAAAACCTGTGTTCCTATTCATCATAATGAAACCCGTTGCCTAATTAGTAAGGGAAAGTTCAGTTAACGGTTTAGTTTGTCTGATAAGAAAAGAAATGGTTCCGTTCCTGTCGAGTAGGGTGTTTTTCTTGTAGAATTTCTCGATTTCTGGGCCGGGTGACATCACTGTTTCAAATAACAGAGATGTTTAGTCAAACCATGGTAACCACTAAAATAATCTTTATAGATTTTTTTTAAATTATGAAAAAAATATTTTTAAATCTATTAATTATTTAATATTCAAGAATTCATCTTATAGAGCGTCCTTCCATAAAGTAGAAAACCTATCGATATTTAGTCACGATTTCCATAAAATGTTTTAACGGGCTCCATTCTTTAGTCCAACCCGTTTGCAACAAAATGTCCTTTTTGCTACGTCTACAGATTCGAACCGCTCTAATTTTATTCGTATGCCAATTGTAAGGATGAATTTCCACTCTTCTTCTTCTTCTTCTTCTTCTTCATGATCATCATCATCTTTGTGTTGTGTCTTTTTGTTATGTCGCCAAGTATAAATGAATAACTCAACAACAGAATCAGAATATAAGTTGTATTCCGCGGAAAGACGGTTAGTATGTACAGAAGTGATTAGTAATATTTACAATAGAAAGATACAAGAGTCCAATCCGTCGTAAGACGTGTGTATACCTGATTACTTCCGGTACGCCACCGGAAGTGTGACTAACTCTTCACTGACTCGCACTGACTCTTCAGTAACTCATTAGAGACTCTCAAGTGACTCTCTACGACTCATTATTTAGTCGTCCCTCCCAGTAAGGGCAACATATGACACATGGTCAGTTTATATCCGGGCTATATGGCCCGGCCAAAAAATATCTGTCTATTTTTGCCCAGTCGTGCTTCTACCCTTCGGCGGAACCACGACTGGGTTATTGCTCTCTGCTCGGAAGCAGAGAGCGCCCTCTACTCGAAGGCAGAGAGTTGACAGTGCCGTAGAGTCGTCAGTCTAGTGACTCTGTTCGACTCTTCTGTAGAGAATCCACTATTGCTATATATAGCAATGGGAACAGTCCATTTGTAGTCAAATAGAAGCGGCGCCCTAACACTTTTCAGAACTTAGGCGATCATAGCCCTCCACTTTTCACTAAACATTGTCGCTCTTAATATCCCTTCTGTTATTCCACTCGATCTCCAATCCACTATCCATCTGCTCAAGTTCATCAAATATGCCATGCGTTGCTTTCCCTTGTCCCTCTTTCCCTCTATCTGTCCTGTAAGCATCAGGTTCTCTAAGCCCCCTCCTTCCTCATTACATATCCCAAAAGCTTTATCTCTCTTTTCCTAATATTCAAGTATCAGTTTCCTTCTTATGTCCATCCTCTCCAAAAACTCGCCGTGTTCCATCCATGGTATCCTCAGCATTCTCCTTTAGAACCACATTTCGGTTGCTTCAAGTATTTCCTTCATCTTTGATGGAATTTTCCAGCATTCCAGCCATATCGAAGGGCAGATATCACATAACAATCCAGTACTCTCATCTTTGTTTCCAGAGAAATCTTCTTGTCACTTAAAAATCTACTCAGTTTCTTGAATGCGTCCTTGGAATTACACTTAACCAGCTTTTTTTTCCATGAGCCGCTGTTACGTAAAGCAGACACCTGCGTGGATACCCCCCAAACTCTCCACACTTATGATTTTCAAGTCAAAGGTCATTTCTCATAATATTAATTTCCTAAATTCTTCTTTTAGATTCATATGATATCACCTACTCAGCAGTCCTCTACCTCGAGTCTCTTTGGTCCTGGTCATGACTGTAAACTGCATCCGATAGCAAGGCCTCTGATTGGGAGGTTGTGAGGAGCATGGAACTATCTCTTAATTGCTATTGTTCCCTGGTCCCCTTGACCCGGGGTCCCAGCTATAGGAAAATAATTAACCCCCAAACTGGACTCAAATCACTATGAAAGTATAAAAAAAAACTTTTATAGAAAAAAATACATTTTTAAAGGAAACATTTTACCAACAATACAGATTTTACGAAAATAATGTTGTTATAATACATATATGAAGGAAAAGTTATTACCAGCAATGAATTTTTTAATACAAAACTGGAAAATATCTTCAGTTTATAAAATGAAAAAAAATTTAATCAAAATCTGATAAAATCAACCTTTTCACTATAACTGAACATTAAAAAATACCTTAAAATAGTACTTTTTGGCATTAAATAACCCACAGAGGTGTTGATATGCCGTTAAACAAAATTCAAACTCAACCACGAGTGTCTTTATAGCTTTATACCTGGGGAACAATTCTAAAAAATTAAAAAAAACATGAATCAAAAATAATAAACTGAATGGTTTCTGACATCACCATCAAGCAAGCCTACCAAATTGCGAGAAATACCAGAAGAGGCCCAAAATAGTGTTTCGAAGATCTCCTTGTCCATGGTTGGTTGGCTGTTTTTGTTTAACGGTATATAAACTTCTATTTATTTTGAATATTTTGAATACACTTTTATTGCTTCAACTAAATATATTTTAAATGCAGTCATATGTATTCAAATATTGATAAAATGCATTGTTGGTTATTTTGGTATAAAATGTATTGCTGGACTTTTTTACTATAAATATGTATTGTTTAAATATAATAATAATGCATTTTAATATATAAAAACGTATTGCTGGTATTTTTACTATAAAATTTATTTTATACTTTCATAGTATTTCTTTTTTTTTGGGGGGGGGGTCACTATTTACCCATAGCTCCGGTACCACTTTGGGTTAGAGTAGACCTGAGAATAAGAGCAATTAAGAGGGAGCTCCATGCTCCTCAATACCTCGAATATTTCGATTAGAAGCCTTCCTGTCGAATGTAGTCTATTTTCACGCCAAGGACAATTCCGAACTATAGAATTATCGAATTCAAATTTAAACTTTTCGATAAGAAAAAAAGAGTAAAAATGCTAACGGGCAGATTTGAATAAATTCTACCAATTCCGTAATCGCTAATTTTAATAAAGTAATTATAGTCAAAAACACAAAATTTCCATTAAATTTTAACAAGTGTTACGATCTTTTCGTTGTACTCTTTGAAAATCATAAAAAGGTAATGTGATATTGATTTTATAATTAAAAACCATATCTGCAGGGATTATTTCCCTGTTTTTATTTCCTGAATTTATTAACAATGAATAAAAAAACTATATTTTACATAAAAACTAATATATAAAAATAAAAACTATTGAATCTGAAAATAAGTATCGCATTTTAACTGTAAAGTAAAAATAAATTTGCCGAATTGATCGTACAATTAACATATTTTATTACTGATTATTTAAAGTATTTTCTTTTTACATTTCAAATATTTTTTTTTAATCGTTTAACCTCATACAAGCTGATAATGCCAGTAAGAAGCAAGGGTTTACTGATGGCGAAAGAAAATGAGAATATGCTACGAAAGAGAAAAGAAACAAAAGAACAGGTATAAGATAGCGGTTGAAGTGGTACTTAAATTTTTGAAAATACTAGGTAACTAGGGAATCAAGAAACCGAAAGAGATTTCTACGGGCGAAAAGAACTAGAAAAGAAACTATTAGAATAGGACTTACGGTTACGTCTAGTGCGTTGTGGCGAATAAATATCAGCTCGAAACGAGAAATAATAGAGCCGAATTCGAATCCCGGTTCAATTATTTGCATTCACTTACGCACAAATGGAAAGGTATTAATCCGTCTCTTCCCTCCAGGTTAAATAATAGAACAGATTGGGTTCTAAAGCCTTGGCTGACAACCAGTCTACCGCAAAAAGCAATGGCAACCTACTTCGGGATAATTTTCTGCCCAGTCAGTCATGTCTCTTTCGAGACATGATCGCCCAAAGCGTATATCACGTATGGCACTTAACGGACTGACTGATCCTTAGATTAAATAACAGGACAGATTGGGTTCTATAGCCTTGGCTGGCAACCAGTCTACCGCAGAAAGCAATGGCGACCTACTGCCGGATAATCTTCTGCCCAGTCAATCATGTTTCGTTCGAGACATAATCGCCCAAAGCGTGTATCAAATATGGCACTCAACTGACTGACTGACTAGTTACAGTAAAATGGTCCGGCCTTTTTGGCAATTTATTAATTTGCTTAAAGCCAAGCGGTCGAGGTGCAGCGAAAGAAAACTCATTAGAACAAAAAATATTTATAGAAAGGCAGGGGGAAATTATATCATTGTGGTGGGAACGTGACTGAAGTTGAGAAGCCAGACCAGGACCGATAACATCACATTCGGATTTAGTCGAAGATCTCGATAAGCATGGACGAATAGCAGAATTATAAACTTACAAGAAGGATTCTGGCGAGAAGACGTGTCTGGAATGACACAGTGGACCAACTTTCCTTGTAGTAAGTGGCTCCACGCTCCTCAATACCTCGAATATTCTGATCAGAAGCCTTCCCGTCGAATGTAGTCTATTTTCACGCCAAGTACTATTCCAGACTATGGAATAATCGGATTCAAAGTTAAACTTTTCGATAATAAAAAACAGTAAAAATGCTAACGGGAGATTTGAATAAATTCTACTAATTCCGTAATCCTTAATTTTAATGAAGTAATTATTACACAGAAACACAAAATTTTTCATCTAGCAGTTTATTCATTGCAGTCATACCATCTCAAGTCAGGGAAAAACGTATGAGGTAGAAAGAACAATGATTTGCTCTCCTGGACATTAATATCAGCCATATATTGATGGTAATTAAAAATAATACTATATGATTACTAAAAATAATACTATAAGATTAATAAAGATAATACTATATGATTACTAAAAATAATACTTTAAGATTAATAAAGATAATACTATATGATTACTAAAAATAATACTTTAAGATTAATAAAAATAATACTATATGATTACTAAAAATAATACTATAAGATTAATAAAGATAATACTATATGATTACTAAAAATAATACTATAAGATTAATAAAGATAATACTATATGATTACTAAAAATAATACTATAAGATTAATAAAGATAATACTATAAGATTACTAAAAATAATACTATAAGATTAATAAAGATAACACTATATGATTACTAAAAATAATACTATAAGATTAATAAAAATAATACTATATGATTACTAAAAATAATACTATAAGATTAATAAAGATAATACTATATGATTACTAAAAATAATACTATAAGATTAATAAAGGTAACACTATATGATTACTAAAAATAATACTATAAGATTAATAAAGATAATACTATATGATTACTAAAAATAATACTATAAGATTAATAAAGATAATACTATATGATTACTAAAAATAATACTATAAGATTAATAAAGGTAATACTATATGATTACTAAAAATAATACTATAAGATTAATAAAGATAATACTATATGATTACTAAAAATAATACTATAAGATTAATAAAGATAATACTATATGATTACTAAAAATAATACTATAAGATTAATAAAGATAACACTATATGATTACTAAAAATAATACTATAAGATTAATAAAGATAACACTATATGATTACTAAAAATAATACTATAAGATTAATAAAGATAATACTATATGATTACTAAAAATAATACTATAAGATTAATAAAGATAATACTATATGATTACTAAAATAATACTATAAGATTAATAAAGATAATACTATATGATTACTAAAAATAATACTATAAGATTAATAAAGATAATACTATATGATTACTAAAAATAATACTATAAGATTAATAAAGATAATACTATATGATTACTAAAAATAATACTATAAGATTAATAAAGATAGTATTATATGATTACTAAAAATAATATTATATGATTACTAAAAATAATACTATAAGATTAATAAAGATAATACTATATGATTACTAAAAATAATATTATATGATTACTAAAAATAATACTATAAGATTAATAAAGATAATACTATATGATTACTAAAAATAATATTATATGATTACTAAAAGTCGCAATTTCGTTTTAGAGGCGCTAAAATTTAAAAGTAGCCAAATTTGTTCTTTTGCAAATTAAAGCAAAACGTATGCCAAAATTGAATGAATTCATTACCTTTCACCACATTTAAGACAACCTTATTAATCCATTCCCAGAATAAGGTTTCTTTCTCGGTGATGAACTAGTACAAATTGATTTTACGGGCTTCCATAGAATTAACATTTTAGCAGTAGATTAAGTCGAAGCCAGACTATGTTATTTTAAAAGAACAGCAATATTAAATTTATAATTTCGCTTCTAAAAATTACTTGGATTAATTTAAGATATTCAAAAGAAGAAAATCAGTGCGGATAGTATAGTGGTTATGGGAGTGGCAAGTAGAATTTCACATTAAAAGTTCATCTAAATCAGTTGCATTTACTTTCGTACTAATGTCGTTTTTAAAGTCATACATCCAATCTCCTCGTCGCAAGGTTAAATAAGAGATTAGATTAAAGCCTGTAGACTTGTACATTACCTAGTCTAGTAGAACAACTACTTTGTATTATAACTTCTGGTGGGATTTCCTCTATGCTACCGAGAGTTTATGAATTTAAGGGTATTACTAGACTGGTGGCAAGGTCTCATCAGTTTTACTGTTGAAATGTTTGATATAACTTCTGATGGGATTTCCTCTATGTTACCGAGAGTTTATGAATTTAAGGGTATTACTAGACTGGTGGCAAGGTCTCATCAGTTGTACTGTTGAAATGTTTGATATAACTTCTGATGGGATTTCCTCTATGTTACCGAGAGTTTATGAATTTAAGGGTATTACTAGACTGGTGGCAAGGTCTCATCAGTTTTACTGTTGAAATGTTTGATATAACTTCTGATGGGATTTCCTCTATGTTACCGAGAGTTTATGAATTTAAGGGTATTACTAGACTGGTGGCAAGGTCTCATTAGTTTCACTGTTGAAATGTTTGATATAACTTCTGATGGGATTTCCTCTATGTTACCGAGAGTTTATGAATTTAAGGGTATTACTAGACTGGTGGCAAGGTCTCATCAGTTTCACTGTTGAAATGTTTGATATAACTTCTGATGGGATTTCCTCTATGTTAGCGAGAGTTTATGAATTTAAGGGTATTACTAGACTGGTGGCAAGGTCTCATTAGTTTTACTGTTGAAATGTTTGATATAACTTCTGATGGGATTTCCTCTATGTTACCGAGAGTTTATGAATTTAAGGGTATTACTAGACTGGTGGCAAGGTCTCATTAGTTTCACTGTTGAAATGTTTGATATAACTTCTGATGGGATTTCCTCTATGTTACCGAGAGTTTATGAATTTAAGGGTATTACTAGACTGGTGGCAAGGTCTCATCAGTTTCACTGTTGAAATGTTTGATATAACTTCTGATGGGATTTCCTCTATGTTACCGAGAGTTTATGAATTTAAGGGTATTACTAGACTGGTGGCAAGGTCTCATCAGTTTCACTGTTGAAATGTTTGATGGGATTTCCTCTATGTTACCGAGAGTTTATGAATTTAAGGGTATTACTAGACTGGTGGCAAGGTCTCATTAGTTTTACTGTTGAAATGTTTGATATAACTTCTGATGGGATTTCCTCTATGTTAGCGAGAGTTTATGAATTTAAGGGTATTACTAGACTGGTGGCAAGGTCTCATCAGTTTTACTGTTGAAATATTTGATATAACCCTCATTTCTTTGCTAACGTCTTTTTTTTTTTTTCGCGTATTCTTTGCTTGTGGAAATCTTTTTGGCACCACATTTTCCAGTCAACTTTGATCTTCAAAAATGTTAATTCAGTGTCAATCGTTATTGTGACACGATAGCTAGGCGTATATTAAGGTGGATTTGTAAAATATGTATTTTATTATAATAGATTAAATTAGAAAATGGTTAAGAATAGAAAATAGTTTTAAAACATATTTAACAAAAGTGAAAAAAAGAGGAAAAAATAAATAAATAAACGCTTTTTCTTTTATAAGGAAATTTGTGGAAGAGAAAAGGGTATCAGATTACTGTTAAATCCTACCAGTCTTCCGGCAAATATTTGACTAAGTGATTTGTTAAGATATAAACTTTTAGGAAATGGATTTTTTGAGTGACCAGGTCAAAAACTGTCTTTACTGTATCTTGACCACACATTAAGAAAAGATAATGGAATTTTTCCTTTCTCCAGGCAATAAAAAACGCCTGGCTACTGGTAAAGTGTCAGGGCTATAAAAATATCCGGCAGAAGTTTTATTAAGATAAAAAGTTTTAAAAAGTCCTGGAAAATACTTGGAGGCTTAGTGCAGACATCCCGTTTACACATCAAAGGAAGCAAAATTTAAGTACCTTGAAATTTTGGACTTACAGTCGCTAATGCTTATCGCATGGTGGTCTAGGCACTTCCGGATTGTTTTAAATAAATACAGGTGATTTTTCCGAGCCGATGAATTAGTTAGTTAGTTTTCAGTTGAGTTAGTTCAGCCGGGCGCGTGCTTGAAGTAGAAACTCCGTTCGTCTTGAGTCGGTCGGTTCGGATTTGATCTCCATTAATTAGAGTTAGAGCTGAACGTCACATCGCCTGCCCCCAACCGAAAAGACTAACTCTAAACGAAATAAAGCATCGTTTCAACTCATCCAAGTTGTGTAAGTTTGTTCCTTATAGTTTAATCTTGTACCCCCAGCTTGAGGCTCCGGCTTTTTCAACAAACATCCGGCAAACATCACAGCGTGGAGAACGGCCGCCGGAGAAATTGTTCGGACCGTCCACTGGGGTGTTACATTATGTTCTGTTTTCTTAATCCCTTTTCTTTTATTGTTCTCACTCTTTACTAAGTCTTTTGGTTTTTATAGTCTCTTACATTCAGTAAGTAACTCTCTTGCATTTTAATAATTTTATTTTATTGCTTGGAGTGAGATATTTTATTTAGAAAAACATGAAACAAATGCCCTCTATTTTTTCAAATATGTCATTAGGATTGTCTTTGAAGTTATCGTTCAGAGTGAATGATGAAAAGGAAGGGGGTGGGAGGTGAGAGAAAAGAGAGAAAGATAGAGACAATAATAACGATCGCTTGAATCAAGGGTACGTGTTAATTACGCTCGTCATCTTAACTCTCTGGCGACGGTCGACTTTGCTCCGTCTATTGTTCCGTTTGTTGGGGCTCGAAAAGATCATTTGGGAATTCACTCCCGCGTGTGATTCTGGCCTTTCTGGTTTTTTTAGATTTTTCTTAATTTTCTATTGGCCAAAAAATATTTAGCATCGAGGTGTGAAATTTCGCGAGTTTTGTGTGAGCTAAGCGACGTTTGTAAATTCGAGAAAATTCGTTTATTTCTAACAAAATCAATGAGTGAGTGCTTAGCATTTGAATTTTTAAATCTAAAACTTGTTTGGTTCATGTTAGACTATAACAAAATCAGCTTATCCTTCTTGTATTCAGAGCTCACATGGCACAGTGAGTTCCGTTACTTTTCAGACAAAACTTGTATAAAGCAAAAAAAATGCCATCTTGTTTACTGATTGAAAAAGAATTCAGTGTTGCTAATAAAAAAAAACGGATATCCAAGAGCGATTCAAAGAACGAGAAGCATCCGTAAAAATGCATCAGAATTAACAGAATTCCACACGCACAAGAATATTTGCTTCATTTATTTAATTATTTCATCACATAAACCCGCGCATTTTTTTAAGCGTTTACGAGAGACGCGCGCGATAAAACGTCCTTGAAAATGTTAATTTCTAAAAATGTTGGAAATTTTATAAGAACCTTAATTCCCGAGATATTTACTGATTTTTTCATGGATTGACAAAGAATGTTTTAATTGATTTATTTATTTTATTATTGTTTAATCATAAAATATCGAAGAAGATGAGTTTGAATTTTTATTTTAATAGTAAAGAAAAGCAATTAAAATTAACTAATTTTTTGAAAAGTAATTAAAACTACCTAATTTTATTACAGATGATTTAAATTGATTTTTGTTATTCTACGGTTCAACGAAGATGTAAGCTTTAAGTCTCTCTTTCACGTTTTATCTTTTTAAAATATAAAAGGAAAGAAATAGAAAAAAAATTATTAATGAGTCTTGCATTTTTTTTTTCTATAAGTTTTAAAAAAAGCAAATATCCCTTCTGGCTTCTTAACCGTGTAAGAGTTTCTTTTTCGCGTCGTCATCATTCAAGAGTTTTATGTTCTCAGGGGGTGTCCTTAGAAAGGTTCTATCCTTATTATCCAGCTGCTGAATTTATTGATCAGCAAGTTTACGGACATATCACATTGAAACAACGGTTCTTGTACGATCATCGAAGTTAAACAACCTCTAGCCTCATCAGTAAATAACGACTGCGACCTCCCGGTACTTTAAGCTTGAGTGTCCGGGTGATACGATGGACAACGACTCGAAATGTTTGATCGGAAAGACGAATTCAAATTCCAGTTGGTTTGGTTATATTTACTTACCCTTGGGAGAAAAACGTTTAATCCCATCTCTTCAAACCACTCAGCTATGGATTCTAATCGAAAAATTCTTAGAATTTTAAAGTATTGTCTGGAAACATGAAAAATGTTGATAAACCTTTAAAACGAAGCATAACTGTCAATCAAAACAAGACAATTCACACTCACAGCGCTTTTTCACCCCAGGAATCGCTACTTTATACAACCTACTCCTGCGTTTATACTTTCAAAACTTGGACTAATCAAGTCAATCGTTATCCCCCCTAGTAATTATCCCCCCTATTAATTCTAATAATCTTCACTTCTTACAATCTTATTTATCTTTTATATCGCACAGCAACTAATTCCTGCCTTCAATGGCTACTGTTCTGATGGACTTCCGTATTTGGTGATATATATTTACCGTCTAGGTCCCACCCTTTTACCGTCGAAATAGTTAAATGTAACCGCCTCTTCTAATCTAACAGCTTCTTTTCTCAAACTCCCCGTTTGTGGAACTGCTTTCCGTTTGCTTGCTTCCTTGATAGCTACAATCTCGATCAGATAAATGCAACGATAATTGCCATCTTCTATCTCATTGATTCTCATCCTTCTCTTATCCTATCATCGTTATCCTCTTGTGTTCAAGCATAAGACTGAACTATCGCCCGGTTCACACTCCACCCACGTCTATTGAACAGTTGTAGAGGCTCATCCCTTGTTCCCTGTTTAGGATGTGGTTTCCGGTTTTCTCTTTTCCAATCTTCTCACTTTTTTTTTCAATTGGAGTAGAAAGACTAAACTATCGCTCGGTTCACATTCCACTCACGTCTATTGAACAGGTTAAGAAGCTCGTCCCTTGTTCCCTGTTTAGGATGTGGTTTCCGGCTTTCTCTTTTCCAATCTTTTCACTCTTTTTCTTTTTTTTTTCAATTGGTGTAGATAGACTAAACTATCGCCCGGTTCACCCTCCACCCACGTCTATTGAACAGGTGTAGAGGCACATCTCTTGTTCCCTGTTTAGGATGTGGTTTCCGGTTTTCTCTTTTCCAATTTTTTCACTCTTTTTCTTTT
This sequence comes from Ascarosepion bandense, assembly GCA_037127315.1. Lineage (NCBI taxonomy): Eukaryota > Metazoa > Mollusca > Cephalopoda > Sepiida > Sepiidae > Ascarosepion > Ascarosepion bandense. The sequence continues at coordinate 486,179 of JBBBDQ010001280.1, read as the reverse complement.
TTTTTTTCAATTGGAGTAGATAGACTAAACTATCGCCCGGTTCACACTCCACCCACATCTATTGAACAGGTGTAGAGGCTCATCCGTTGTTCCCTGTTTAGGATTTGGTTTCCGGTTTTCTCTTTTCCAATCTTCTCACTTTTTTTTTCAATTGGAGTAGATAGACTAAACTATCGCCCGGTTCACACTCCACCCACGTCTATTGAACAGGTGTAGAGGCTCATCCCTTGTTCCCTGTTTAGGATGTGGTTTTCGGCTTTCTCTTTTCCAATCTTTTCACTCTTATGTAGCTCCTTGCACACCAGTGGCCTTACCGCCTTGCCCGGGGTGATATGATTAAAAAAAACAAAAAAAAAACGGTAGACATTCAGTATTAAGCTGGATACAAACTCTAATGTTTTACACGCACTCTATACCTGATACTGAGCATTTTTACCTATAATTATAGCAAACCCTTAACCAATATTTTAATATGTACAGGCTAGTCAAAAGTTGGCGGTTAGTTAATGATAACGTTTATTTTGACATTACATATACAATTAAATCAGGGCACCTCGAAGTGGTGTAATGATTAGCAAGTTTGTTTCGCTAGAATCATTAAAATTAAGAAGTGAGTTCGATCCTCACTTGGTGTCTCATACTTCTGGCCTTGTGTCACATCTAAGCTGCGCTTAGAAAATCTCCATATACATTTACATTGGCAATAAAATTTTACTTTATGGAATAATACAAAAGCGCTTAAATTTTATTAACGTGTGTGCTCAAACTGTTGTCCATCACAATTTACGCTACTTTGAAGTTTACCGCTCACACTTCGAGTGACATTTTTGCACACGTCTCTTTGTGGGCTAATTTCTACAAATATATTACGTAATTATTCAAATCAGGGACACTACTTAGATTTCGACCATAATTCTTCTCCTTTAGTCCTCTCCAAATAAAAGACTATATATATATATATATATATATATATATATATATATAATACTTTAATCCAAAACGGAAAAGTAGGAAGGTAAATCCCAAGAAACTGATCCTAATTAATATTAAAAAATTTTAATATTAACAAATGATACAAGAGGAGAGCTTAATGTAATTAAAATTACAGAGCTAATATAAAATAAAATAAAATAAAATAAATTTTCAATATTCAAAAATGTTGAATGAACATTTCGACATAAAATCCCTAAGAGAGGTTTGACATCACCTCAGCAACAGTCCTTCTTTCAAAATGGAAATAAAAATAAGAATAAAAAGAGAGAAAGATAAAAAGAAAAAGAAAAAGAAATAAAAAATTAAAATAAAAATGACGGTTATGATTTAGAATATTTTCGTTATAAAAAAATTCCGGAAATAATTCATGTCTAATTTTAGATTTTAACTTTTAGATAGAGTTGTAAGTGAAGAAATGGACAATTTGGATTCGTCTAGCTTACAAAGAAATGTGTTAGGAGTGGTGTTATAATGTTATTATTTGACCCATGTATAAGGTTGTTTTTGTTTGACACGTATCGAGCGTTTCTAATATGAACATTTTTCTTTTTTTCTTTTCTCTTCAATGTTTCCTTTCTATTCTTCCCTTTCTTTGTCTTTATTATTTTTTTATTTATTTTTCTTACCTACCACTCCCCTTTCTTTTTGTTTAACCCTATTCTCCTTTTAACACTACTCCTTACAAATTCATTCAACATTTTTGAATATTGAAAATTTATTTTATTTTATTTTATATATATATATATATATATATATATATACGAGGGTCATTCAATAAATAAGATGAATTTTTCCGTATAAGAACTTTTATTACAGATAGACGCTTACTTTTTAAAAAAAAAATTTTATTTTACTTCTTTATCAAGGGGATTTTTTTTGTTTTTGTTTTTTTTGTTTTTTTTGTTTTTTTGCAGATTGAAAAAAACTTTGAGAGTTTTGGAGATTAACAAAGATTTCCGACCAAGAAGCATGCTCCAGGATTGAACAGAGGTCAGTTATCAAGTTTTTGGTTGCTGAACGGTGCAAACCAGTTGAAATTCATAGGAGAATATCAACTGTGTATGATGCCACATGTTTCAGCCCAAAACTGTCTACAAGTGGGCTAAATTGTTTAAAGAAGGACGAAGCAGTGTTGAGGATGAAGACAGGTCTGGGAGGCCTTCAGAAGTGAGGTGAGGTCTTCTGAGGTAATCGAATCAGTCAATGACCTCATTCAGTACGACAGAAGGGTGACAGTGGTTGATATTGCAGGGACTTTGAGCCTATCTGTTGGGACAGCACACAAAATTGTCCATGATGACCTTGTCTACTCGAAGGTTAGATGCTGGTGGGTGTCAAAGATGGTTACTGCAGAGCACAAACAGAAGAGAGTCGAATTGTTCCAACAGTGTCTTACAACCCAGACCTTGCCCCTTCAGACTTTCACCTGTTTGGTCTCTTGAAAGCGTTCACGAGAGGCACAAAGTTTGAAAGTGACAATGAAGTCAAAAGTGCTGTGAGCAATTGGCTGAGACATCAGTCCAAAGATTTTTACTCTGAGAGAATACGGGATTTTGTGCACAGATGGGAAAAGTGTGTGATACAGCTGGGAAACTACGTTGAAAAGAAAGTAAGCTTCTATCTGTATTAGAGGTTCTTAGACGGAAAAATCTACCTTATTTATTGAATGACCCTCGTATATATATAACAGTTTCTAGTTAACAGTCTCTTCGTTTTGCAAAAGGGTTCTACCTCTTTTACAATAACAATGATGACTAGGTTACGTTGTTTAATTTCGGTGATTGGAACCGGTGTTTTAAAGTGATGTGGCCGTGTGTGTGTGTGTGTGTGTGTGTGTGTGTGTGTGTGTGTGTGTGTGTGTGTGTGTGTTAATAAAAACAGATTTAAACATAATGGTTTCAGACTAAAGGTAAAAAATTTGGATTTGTATCATCTATACTGGTTACGAGATAGCAGATTAGAAATTTGTTGGTTGGAAAAGCTAATTCAATACATTTTCTTAAAATCAGTTTCAATCCTGAATGCTAAAAAAGAATCAGTCAGGTAAGTGCCATACGTGATACACGCTTGGGCGATCATGTCTCGAAAGAGACATGACTGACTGGGCAGAACATTATCCCGCAGTAGGTTGCCATTGATTTCTGCGGTAGACGGGTTGCCGAACAAGGCTATAGAACCCAATCTGTCCTGCTATTTAACCCATAACCGGAAGGAAGAGACGGATTAATACCTTTCCCAAGGGTATTTGCACGTAAGTGAATACAATGGATTCAGCTAAGTCCTCAAGGCGTGCAAGTCTCTCCCATTGGCCAAAAATTATTTTAACACCTACTTGCGAAATCTGGTTTCGACTTTTTCTTTAAGCACATGGTCAATCGTTTTTCTGCTTGTGAAAACCCAGGATCTCACAGGTCTTTGTGAATTTTTGTAAAAGTGAAGAAGAAGCTTGATTTTAATTAATTTCTTATCCGCTAAAAGTGAAAAGGAAGAATCTGAAAGATTTGAGAAAAAGGGAAAAAAAGTTGAAGAAAAGTATAAACGAAGGACATAAAAAAAGAAGTAGAGAGAAAAAGATATTTAAAAAAGAATTATGAGACGAAGTCAATCTCTTAAGTGCCATACGTGAAACACGCTTGGGCGATCATGTCTCTTTCGAGACATGACTGAGTGGGCAGAAGATTATCCCCCAGTAGGTTACCATTGCTTTCTGCGGTAGATTGGTTGCCAGCCAAGGCTATAGAACCCAATCTGTCTTATTTAACCCATAACTGGAAGGAAGAGACGGATTAATACATTTCCCAAATGTGCGTTGTGGTGCAGTGGATATCAGCCCGGAACGAGAAATTGGGGAGTTGAGTTCGAATTCTAGCTGAATTCATTCCATTCACTTACAATCTGTCCTGCTATTTAACCCATAACTGGAAGGAAGAGACGGATTAATACCTTTCCTAACGGTATTTGCACGTAAGTGAATACAATGGATTCAGCTGGAATTCGGACTCGGCACCACGGTTTCTCGTTCGGAGCCGATATCCACTGTACCACAACGCACATCCTCAATAATTTAACAAAAAATGCTAAAAACTCTTTTTAACAAAAAAGAAAATTATTGCAAATTTACATAAAATTTCTACGTGAAATCAAAAGAAAAGACGTAATTTGGAGGTTTTCGTTAGAAGAAAATGAAACCGATAAAAAATCTCATGGCTTGAACAAGAAGGCTTTCACCAAAAAAAATTCGGATCGGACTTGTTTCATTTCGTCAAGTTTATATATATATATATACTAGCAGTATAGCCCGGCGTTGCTCGGGTGTAATGAAAGCTTTAAAACTAATCCACGGTCCTGGAGCTCAGACTCTTTCGACGTTGGCACAAAAGACTACAAAGCAATAGTTGTTTCCAGTTAAAGCGAAATCGTAGACTGAAAGAAAAATGAATGGATGGAAGTTAAATTTTGATTTCCTGGTATCGATATCAAATTTCCTGCACTATTGTAAGAACTGCAACCTTGAAACTTCTGAATATCGTTTTTTATGTCTTTGTCTATGAGTGTATCAAATTTGATTAAAATCAGACCACCTCTTCAATAACCCGATTTTTTCGATTATCGATTTTCAATATTTATCGGGGGTACCTCGACACAAATCCTAGCTAAGAACACTCACAGACGCTTATAGTACAACTGTGTAAATTTTCAAGAAAATCGGTTCAGCTATTTCGGAGTCTATAGGTAACGGATACACACACACACACACAGAGACAAAGTTCCATTTATAAATAAGTTTATATATATATATATCCTTTGGGTATAAAATCCTTTGTAAAATAAAGACGGAAGCTGACGATGGTTCGCCTAAAATAGGCCCATACCCCCGATTCACCACGAAATAACGTGTACAGGATACTCCTTTGGATTCTTCTATACCCACACTGCATGCTGGTATATATATATATATATATAAATATATATATATATGTGTGTGTGTGTGTGTGTGTGTGTGTGTGTGCGTGTGTGTGTGTGTGTGATAAAAATATGATGAAAATATAATATGATAAAAATATTGTTTTAACGTATGCTATAATATCAGTGCTAGAGCAAATGGAAACATAAAAGTGAACTTTGAAGTCAACACCCAGCGGCGACACTCTGTTTCATAGGTAAATGCAATCTTCAGGCCATATATATTTATATAATAATAATGATAATAATAACAATTATATATATATATATATATATATATATATATATATATATATATTGTAATGGTTGTTACAATGGTTTATAAATTCATAGTATCACTACACAAAAATGTTCGCGTTTCGAAGCTGCTTTGTGCGCTTCTCATCGGGTGAAAAAGTTGAAAAAGATGATTTTTTTTATAAACCATTGTAACAACTATTACAATATAACGCCCTACGTTTTTATCGAGCACTCTTTATAAAAGTAAATGCATGAACAGCAGGTTAAAAAACCTACGAATTCTACAACTTTGTTACAATATATATATATATATATATATATATAACATAGTGATAATCCACACATACTAATCCACATATATATATATAACATAGTGATAATCCACACTGTCTTAATAATATGTATAGGAAAAACTACTAAAAAGTTGTAAGTTTAAAAATGTATTTTTTTTTACAGTATTTATTTATTTCTGTTATTATATTTGATATTTCAGACCGTCCTCGGCCTTTGATCAGAAACAAATGATTTTAAAATTTAAATTAGAAACGTTTTCGCGATGAGCGTTCGTCCGAGAGATTGTTTACATCACGTGACGCAGAAAGCGACAGATTTTTTTAATATTTATAAACTTAAACCTATCTTTAATAATACTTATAAATGTTGTTTCAAAGAACATTTTTAGTGTATCTAAAAAATGTTTAACTATTGAAATATTTATAAAGATTCAAAACACCTAAGTCCTTATTTAACCCTAGCCTATATATATATATATATATTTTAACCTGCTATTCATGCATATACTTTTATAAAAAGTGCTCGATAAAAACGTATATATATATATATCTATCCGAGTGGGTACAGAACGAAGAATATTTTTTTCCGTCCAAAACATTAATTCAAAACAGTCCTCAATATATGATGTATAGAGCTGTGAATATCCTTGGTCGGCAACCAGTCTACCGCAGAAAGCAATGCCAACCTAC